>OU612058.1:174466543-174957650 GCA_914767635.1 Melanostoma mellinum
TTTTCGAAGTGAAAGAATGTTTTCATAAATCCATCCAGTTGATTTCGCCTTAGGCTAGGTTTTTTTAGATGTGGCTGCTGGTATACGGAGACCGACATGATCTGACACATTTAAACCATAAAGGATCCATTGTGATACTACTGAGACCAGAAGGTTGATAACTCTATCTAGGGGATTAACGAGTTGAAATATCCTCGAATGGACTAACGAGTTGATCACCAGTTAGTCAAACCATCCGAAACCTTGTATGAAAAGAGAGAGGATTAAGGGTCTTCATTAGCTGAATCTGCTAGTGTCGTGAGCTTTCCGTTGCGGAGCGTGGGGCATGAACAAAGGAGATGTTGGATTGTCTCCTCTTCCTCCTTGCAGCTTCTACAAAAGTCATTGGAGTAGACACCTAGTACTTCGGCGTGTCTGCCTTTTAGGAAGTGTCCTGTAAAGGCACCTATGGCTAATAATGCTGACGATTTAGATTCAATAAGCTCTTTGAACGTTTCGAGTCCACACATGGCCAAATTTGTTTAGTCAATAGACGTGTATTACTCTGCGTTCATCTAGTACTCATCTCCTCATAGGCGTCCTGTTCAAACAAAAGCTTACATGCAGCGATAGGTTATGTTGTTTCTTTCAGGTCAAAAATGAGAAGTCATTACTTTTTAGGTGAGTTCGTCTGTCATGCATAGTTGCCTGGTATATCCCCGTAACCCGGCAACCATGAAAGGTGAATGTTGAACTGTTTTGACATCTCCTTTAGAGGCGTCTGGCAGTTTTGGATCGTATTAGATTTTGTAGATATTGAGGCAAAAGCTTTCAGAGCAGCCTGACTGTCAGAGAAGATATGAATATCAGTGGAGGATACAACATACAACATTTTCTCCAAGTCAGGAAAGGACTTCTTTTATCGCCAGAACTTCCGCTTGGAACACACTACAATAGTCAAGTAGGCAGAAAAAAGGCTTAGATTAAGCCATCTGGAAAAATTCCACTTCCCACACCATCAAAGGTTTTGGATCCGTCAGTGTAGACGTGTAAAGCTTCATTATCCAAGAGAGACATTCTCCCAAGCTTCCCTTGGGGATATGTTTATTTAGAATTTATTATCAAACACCAACTAAGGGGTGGTGTAGTCTAATCGATCCGGGATGAAGTTGTTTAAAATATTAGTGTGACCAACTTGATTGTTAGTCCACTGTGAGTTAAAACTTTGAATCCGCTTCAGCCGATCTCCATTGTGACATGTATACACCAGTTGGAAAACCTAGTAGATTTTTGTAACGCTGAGGCTAGAGACGCGCCAATCAGACCTACACCAGACAAAACTATGTTTATTTTCGAAAGGATTACTAAAATGATCCTGTCACTCGACTGGCTTAGGCTATGGCATAGAAGATATTTGTGTTGTTGGATAAATAATTTTAGCCATGTACACCAAAGAGTCTAGAGAAAGTATGGAAGGGATTGAATTTATTGGTTAAGCTCTTATCTTGGAAAGGTTTTGAATTCTGCGGTTTTCAACTGAAATGCTGATTCAGATTGTAAATAGATGATAGATCCAAACTAAGGGAATTTCGCCCTTTCTAGCTAGGTTCATGCCAACGTACAGAACATCAGATGGTGCATTTTTCTTACATTCAACGGAAAATTCAATGACGGTTCCTCTATTGTCACGGCTCTCTATTGTCAGGGCTGGGACGACCAAAGGATTTGAAACGATAGTTTCACTTCTCAAATGTTTACAACAACAGAAACAGAGTTTCTTACGCGTCTTTTTGAAATCGTTCAGTGAACGGTAAACGCAGCAAGGTCAAACTTGACATTGCCTACAACTTATTTTTTGTATTTTGCTGACTCTAATATCACTAGAGACAATTTTCAATGCTTAAAAAGTATCGTAATAGCAAGTAGTTCGAGTAAAATAAAATGTCGGTACTAAAAAGACCCAAAAAAACCATTAATTCAATTGAAGAACGTCCGAATCGTAGATGCTTAAAAGAACCAAAAAAGATATTTAAAGTCATTTAAAGAATGTTCGAAATAATAACCAAACGAAAGAGCTAATGCACGAACTTGATTACAAATTCATTTTAATTCTTCATACTAATGCTTGGCAAAATTATGTCAAATTCCATAATTTGCAAGTAACTTTCTTCAGTTTTTATTGCTAAAGGATATAACCAATTTAACTGATCTCCCTACACAAGTCTCCAACTCCAACATCCAAATTTGCCAAAATACTAAAGTGTGCAACACAGTTTATATTTGAGCACAAAAGCAATGCGAAACATTTTGCCATAGCAAATTTCCGATTCCAAAAAATCTCAAAATACAATTTTAATAATTGGTTCATTGTCTGGCATCTGGTCATAATAACATGTTACCGATCACAGAACACATCCTTCGAACGACTTCGGTGGATCCGGACACACTGAATGAGTGTCCCCCGAGACCGATTCGATGTTTCACATCGACCTGTGCGCTGAATTGTGTGCTGTTTGCTCCCCGATAGGAATTGCAAATTATTTCCACTTTACAAAATCGGCTTTCAAAACTATACCAGCGTGAGATACCCATAACAGGTCGATCATTTTTTGGGTCCTATTCACAGTTTTTTAGTCTGTGGTTTTTTTTTTTCAAAGATTCGAAATACTTTTAGACAAATAGGCATTATTTATTTTCATTATATGGTCCATGTTCCGAATGAATTTTAACAATTTATTTTTATTTGTGTTCTCTTTGCAGGTATCGGGAGGATGCATTGTGCTGGGACAGGTAAGTGAATGACAGGGAGAGTGACGAAGCCAATGACAAAAAGCTTTTCCGCGATCAAATTAATGAAATTCTTGTCGCATTCCGAGAGTAGCGATCGCGAGTTTGTAATTTCCTTTCGGGGCACTTGTTAGGCTGACCATATACTCGTACATATATAAACACACCTTATATCTTGTATCTGTAAGATGCATAGCTGCAGCATCATTTTTCTGTGTTGCCGCATAGTTAAGGCGAACTCGGCTGCTGTTTATGGTATTTTGGACGTGCGGACAGCGTGTGCCGTTGTCGTGCGTTATCGATGTTAGATGGCGTGCTTACCGATTTGGAAGTTTGACTATAAACATGAACTGCACTATGGTGGCATAAATTATTGCAATTCAAAGATCTACTCGAAATTTGAAATATGTAAGCATGGCACGAGGCTGTGCGCGGCGTGTAGGTAGTTTGCAGATTTAATTGAAATGCAAGGCCCTATTTATCAAGCATGATAGCAATGCTTATAAATAAGCTATTATGTCATTTAAAGATTGGGCATTTTAATATTTTTCCATTCGAAAAACTATTTAAATATTCGGACATTTAAGAACTAAGTGACTGCGTACGACGAGGGTTTGTTTCGGATTTGTAATTTTTTTTATTGGAATCTTATATGTTGCGTGATTGCGTGCTCGGGAAGCTAATTGGGAAGTTAATGTGTGAACATTTCTCAGCCACGCTGTTTGGCAATTATTGTTTTTTTTTTGTTCATGGAAATAATCCAAATAAAAAGAATCTTGTGTTTCCATGTTTGCAGTATTACTTTCAATTGTAAAGGTAAACGTAAAGGACGAAACGGCTTTCCACTTTTCTAAAGTAATAACGTAGTGAGTTTGTTTCGAAATATGAAAATAACTGTTCCAAAAACAAAAAAACAAAAACAGTCCTTGCATAGACAAATGCAACGAAAACTGCATTAAGACTTAGAACAATCCAAAAGCTGGAGGCTTGTCGATGCGGCGTACCCCCTAGACTTATCACTATTGTGAAATAAATAAGTGGGACGGCTGTGATCGCTTCGAGATCACGAAGCTCGTAACGCAGAAAATTGAAAAAGAAGAAGAACACAAAGTTTATATCTGGAAGTCAATTGAAATCAACTTGTTTACTTGTTGCGCTGAAGTTATTTGGACATTTGAATTAGGGCATCTCTTTTCATTTGAATTTAATTCGTTTGGCCATTTGTCATTGTCCATGTTAAAGTGCAGTTATAAATTATGATTACCAACAACACAATTTAGAATTCACACATAAGTATTTGTGTAAGCCAGTTGAATGGTTAAATCTTTTCACTGTAAATTCGAAGTTCATTCGAAATATAATTCAACCTCTTTCACTAAGGCTTGGCCTGTATTTACTTTTTCGTGTTTTGTTGGCCTTTTCCCGACTTCGATATTTTTTTGAAAACGGAAAGTTCCTAGTTTTCACTTCATTCAAAAAAGCGTCATGAAAATCCAAAAATCGTACACAAATATCTGAGAGAAAAATGTTCGCAGAACATGAGTCTATGTACGTCAATTTGTACCTGAATTTCGGGTCCCTTTAAGAAAGGAAGAAAAAAGTTTAAGGAATGGCTGCCGGTGTCAACAACGAAGATAGCTGGTGCTTTAGCCAATAGAGAAGCGAATGCTATGCATTCTAATTAAAGGAAACGAACCGTTAGGAAAGAAGTTTTATATATAAAAATGGCTAGTTTTGACATACATATTTGATTCTATATTTAATTGACGTGGCCATAGAACATGGTAAAATTTTGATAGGAATTGCAATGTTTAAATAAGAGGAAATTATTTAAACATTGTGTCTCCCTCATCAATCCAAAACTGGGAGGTTTTCCTACGCATACTCCACGAGCAAACTATACCAGTATGAAACAGTTACTTGGGAATGTTTCGTTTCTCTTCAAGATCACGATGCTCGGAACTCCTGAAAAAGAGAGAAGAATAAGTCCTCGAAGACGATTATCAATATATGTTAAAGTAAATAAATTTTATGGCTGTTCTAATAGTTTCTACTGGGCACAGATAAATTAGGATACGGTATCAAGAATTTCAATAGGTATTAGGTAGGTTAGGTTAGGTTGAATGGGGGGTGCAGCCAGAACTGACAGCACCTCACTCGGATCTCAAGGATTCATTGTGCTCCCCAGGAGAGGATGAGGAAGTGGTAGGATTAGAGAGGTAGAGGGTTGGGCTGCTGGTCGGGTTATCGGGGTAGTGATCTCCCACTCAACCATTTGGAGCGGTGAGTAAATTTCAGGACGTTTATTACTGGGAGGTTAGAGATAACACCCAGTTCATCGAAGAAGTATTCAAAGAGGGCTTTTTTTCCTAGTGTGGGCCAAGCTTGGACACTCGCAGAGGAATGATCCCTCCTCTGCCTTTTCATCTTGACATCCTCTATATAAGTCCGATGTGCTAATGCCCATCCTCATCATGTGGGTACGCAACAAGTTGTGACTTAATCAAATCCAGAAATAAATTAATACCATTCCATGGAAAATTTAAATTCGAACTATGTTTATAATCCTTATAAATATTTAGCACATCATTTCGCTTTTCAGATGTTTTTAATTAACATTTGACTTGCCTCTACGGTAAGTTTTTTGAGGGCAGCAGAGAATATTAAGAGTTAAGTATTGTTTTCAAAATCGCAAGGAAATAATTTTTTGTTCACCAGCTTGAAATCATGATCAACTTATTTCGAAATGAATGTTCGGTAAGCTTCGCCGCGCCACCGCCGGTTGATTTTCGATTAAATGCAACCATTGAAAGCTTAAGCTTATAGCAATGTTTTGGATGTATGCAAATAGTAATTGTTTGCAGCGACAGCCAAGCTGTGCTTAAGGCCCTTCTCAACTCTCTAACTACATACTTCGCCGAAATTAATCCAGGAATGCTCTGAATACGTTTATAAACAATGATTGCAAAATATTAAACATGGAATTAAAGTCGAATTCAACTGAGAAATAAAGTCGAACGCTATTTTCGGCAAATTTAGTGCCAAAATGATTTTCGCCCTTATTTCCCAAAGTTGGTAATAAGGTCGAAAGGTGAATTCGACCTTATTTCCCAATTTTTGGGCAATAAGGTCGATTCGGCCTTATTGCCTTCGACCTTATTTCACGGCACCAACTAAACTCCTTGAGTCTCATTTGAGTTCCGGGCCATCACGGGCCATCACGGCATAATGAGATTGCGGATGAACTTGCTTAGCAAGGATCTCAGAATGCTTTTTCAGGACAGTTGATAGGTCTGCCAGCTTCCTCATTGAGGGCTTCAATCAGTTGATAGGATCTGATAGGAGCACAACCGTAGATGATATGCCTCCATTGGATGAAGACAGACCAAACGTATATGCTCCCCAACGTAAATAAGAAGACTGCAACATTTTTGCTATCTCGTAGTAGAAAAAACTGTAGAAAGCTTATTATTGAAGTTGCCAGCGAGCACTTTGTGCTAGGCTTAATACCGCACGCTCTATGAATCTTGTGTAATTGACCAACAAACCCATTTTTGCCGCTTCTGTTTCAATACTCGCAAAAGCACCTATGACATCACGCTTTTTCCTTCCCATTACGTCAATATCGTCTGCATAGGCGAGTTATTGTACAGACTTATGAAAGATTATTCTTCTGGTGTTGATGTTTGAGTTTCTTACAATCTGTTAAGGATGATGTTGAAGAAATCGCATGACAGTTTGTCGCCTTGCCTAAAACCATGTTACAAGTGTACATAAGGGCTCTGGAATCCTAACTGACGCGCACGAACAAATACTAAGGATGAAAACACCACCCCCACTCAATGCACAGCCTTTTTATGCAAAATGCTTATATTGAGCTTTTTTAATGCGTAAAATAATTCAGAACGATTCATTTAATTTCGCAAAAAGACCTCATCTAGGCTTTTATAATTGTGAAAATCAACAGCTTCTTTCGTTCACTTGAAAATCAATACTTTTCGGAATGATTCGAGTATACTAAAGAACACCGAAAAAAAAACGTTGGTTGAATCAACAATCTTTCATTGTTGGCCAACGAATCCCAAAAAATAGTGATATCAACCAAGCTTTGTGGTGATATCAACAAAGGCGTCATTGTTGATTCAACGAATGGAGGATTGTTGGCAAAAAATACCCAAAACTTGAAAAAACTGATCACGAACGTTTGTTGATTTCACCAAGGTGCTTTGTTGATTGCATTGTTGATCAATCACAAACGTGGTAAAACGTGATCAATAAAAAATGATCACGTTCGTGATCCAACAATCAAGGTTTCTTGGTGAAATCAACTAATAAACGTTGTAAAAGCTTTGTTGTATACGAATGGTTCATCTAAAGTACATAACAAATATATAATAAGATAAAAAAAAATTAAAACTGATCACGTTCGTGATCAACCAACCAAGTTTTCATGGTGAAATCAACCAATAAACGTTGTAAAAGCTATGTTATAAACGAATGGTTCATCTTAAGCACAAAACAAATATTAAATAGATAAAAAAAAATAAAAAAACTGATCACGTTCGTGATCAACCAACCAAGTTTTCATGGTGAAATCAACCAATAAACGTTGTAAAAGCTATGTTATAAACGAATGGTTCATCTTAAGCACAAAACAAATATTAAATAGATAAAAAAAAAATAAAAAAACTGATCACGTTCGTGATCAACCAACCAAGTTTTCATGGTGAAATCAACCAATAAACGTTGTAAAAGCTATGTTATAAACGAATGGTTCATCTTAAGCACAAAACAAATTTTAAATATATAAAAAAAAATAAAAAAACTGATCACGTTCGTGATCAACCAACCAAGTTTTCATGGTGAAATCAACCAATAAACGTTGTAAAAGCTATTTTATAAACGAATGGTTCATTTTAAGCACAAAACAAATATTAAATAGATAAAAAAAAAATAAAACTGATCACGTTCGTGATCAACCAACCAAGTTTTCATGGTGAAATCAACCAATAAACGTTGTAAAAGCTATGTTATAAACGAATGGTTCATCTTAAGCACAAAACAAATATTAAATAGATAAAAAAAATAAAACTGATCACGTTCGTGATCAACCAACCAAGTTTTCATGGTGAAATCAACCAATAAACGTTGTAAAAGCTATGTAATAAACGAATGGTTCATCTTAAGCACAAAACAAATATTAAATAGATAAAAAAAAAATAAAACTGATCACGTTCGTGATCAACCAACCAAGTTTTCATGGTGAAATCAACCAATAAACGTTGTAAAAGCTATGTTATAAACGAATGGTTCATCTTAAGCACAAAACAAATATTAAATAGATAAAAAAAATAAAACTGATCACGTTCGTGATCAACCAACCAAGTTTTCATGGTGAAATCAACCAATAAACGTTGTAAAAGCTATGTTATAAACGAATGGTTCATCTTAAGCACAAAACAAATATTAATTAGATAAAAAAAAATAAAACTGATCACGTTCGTGATCAACCAACCAAGTTTTCATGGTGAAATCAACCAATAAACGTTGTAAAAGCTATGTTATAAACGAATGGTTCATCTTAAGCACAAAACAAATTTTAAATATATAAAAAAAAATAAAAAAACTGATCACGTTCGTGATCAACCAACCAAGTTTTCATGGTGAAATCAACCAATAAACGTTGTAAAAGCTATTTTATAAACGAATGGTTCATCTTAAGCACAAAACAAATATTAAATAGATAAAAAAAAAATAAAACTGATCACGTTCGTGATCAACCAACCAAGTTTTCATGGTGAAATCAACCAATAAACGTTGTAAAAGCTATGTTATAAACGAATGGTTCATCTTAAGCACAAAACAAATATTAAATAGATAAAAAAAAAATAAAACTGATCACGTTCGTGATCAACCAACCAAGTTTTCATGGTGAAATCAACCAATAAACGTTGTAAAAGCTATGTTATAAACGAATGGTTCATCTTAAGCACAAAACAAATATTAATTAGATAAAAAAAAATAAAACTGATCACGTTCGTGATCAACCAACCAAGTTTTCATGGTGAAATCAACCAATAAACGTTGTAAAAGCTTTGTTATAAACGAATGGTTCATCTTAAGCACAAAACAAATATAAATTAGATAAAAAAAAATAAAACTGATCACGTTCGTGATCAACCAACCAAGTTTTCATGGTGAAATCATCCAATAAACGTTGTAAAAGCTATGTTATAAACGAATGGTTCATCTTAAGCACAAAACAAATATTAAATAGATAAAAAAAAAAATAAAACTGATCACGTTCGTGATCAACCAACCAAGTTTTCATGGTGAAATCAACCAATAAACGTTGTAAAAGCTATGTTATAAACGAATGGTTCATCTTAAGCACAAAACAAATATTAAATAGATAAAAAAAATAAAACTGATCACGTTCGTGATCAACCAACCAAGTTTTCACGGTGAAATCAACCAATAAACGTTGTAAAAGCTATGTTATAAACGAATGGTTCATCTTAAGCACAAAACAAATATTAAATAGATAAAAAAAAAAAAAAAACTGATCACGTTCGTGATCAACCAACCAAGTTTTCACGGTGAAATCAACCAATAAACGTTGTAAAAGCTATGTTATGCATCCCCAGAACAAACAACTTTTTTTTGTGTAGCTGTGACATTTTTTGGGGTTATCCTGAAAACCTGACGTGATTGGGCAAAATGGACTTCGGATTCGGTTTCAGCGATCCGAAAAACATATTATAACTTAGTCGCACCACCAGGTCACACTTTTTTTTTGTGTGGCTGTGTAATTGAAACTTATCGCGTTTTGCCAGTAGAAAGGTACAAAACAATATCAAATATTGTACTTCAATAATAATGTGTGTATGTAGTTAAATTTAGTTACAATACTATCATTATGAACGACACATTTATAAATCCAAAATAATATTTATCATATCCTTTTTTTTCCTATTCTTCGAAAAAGAATAAATTTTTGATTTAATGAAGTTTAAACGCGGCCTTAAACTCAGTCAATGCATTCAGTGATCACGAACGTGGTTTTTTCTTGGTTGGCCAACCCACGTTCGTTGTTGAAACCGACGCGACACGCCATATTTAAATTATAACGCGGTATACCTACACGAAATGTTTGCAATGTGAAAATGAAATACACATACACATACAATGGAAAATTAGCTCATCCTCGCCATATTTTTTGCCGGCAACAAGAAAATTTAAGGCCCCGTAACAACTTGTCCATAAATAGATTTCACAGATTTCTTGTGCTGAAGAAAACTTATACTAATTCTTTTCCCACGTTATGTGGAAAAACATGTTTATATGATTTATTTTTTAAATTAGCTTAGCTAAATTTTACATAGTTTCGTAGAAAAAAGTCAAAATTCCTCGTTTCGAGGTAACTGTGAACACTTTCTGAGGTTATCTTGAAAACCTGACGTGATCGAGTGAAACGGACTTCGGAATCGTTTTCAGTGACCGAAAAAACATATTATTAACATAGTTGCATCCCCAGAACAAACAACTTTTTTTTGTGTAGCTGTGACATTTTTTGGGGTTATCCTGAAAACCTGACGTGATTGGGCAAAATGGACTTCGGATTCGGTTTCAGCGATCCGAAAAACATATTATAACTTAGTCGCACCACCAGGTCACACTTTTTTTTTGTGTGGCTGTGTAATTGAAACTTATCGCGTTTTGCCAGTAGAAAGGTACAAAACAATATCAAATATTGTACTTCAATAATAATGTGTGTATGTAGTTAAATTTAGTTACAATACTATCATTATGAACGACACATTTATAAATCCAAAATAATATTTATCATATCCTTTTTTTTCCTATTCTTCGAAAAAGAATAAATTTTTGATTTAATGAAGTTTAAACGCGGCCTTAAACTCAGTCAATGCATTCAGTGATCACGAACGTGGTTTTTTCTTGGTTGGCCAACCCACGTTCGTTGTTGAAACCGACGCGACGCGCCAAATCAAACATGTAAATGTATGCGATTTCATTTCATGTTAGATTAGTCTTTAGTATAGTTCGTCTTCGTTTCGTGCCGTGCAGTGCAGTGTCAAGAAAAAGTTTTTAATTGTGGCCTTAAAAAGGCAATTTAATTGCATTAAATAATTAATAACATTATATTTCAAGTAAGTACCATCAATTAACTAGTATGTTTAAGAAAAAAGAACAAGTGCTATGTCAATCTTTTTGATTTCTTGGCAAAAAAAAAATCACATTTTTGTTCGCAAAAAATGATGCTTTTGCAAACAATATAAAATTTTTCATCAAAAGATGGACATTGCATTATGTCGTTCTTGTTATTATATAGGAATTCTGAGATTCAGTTTATGAACTTTTTTTGATTTCTTGGCAAAAGAAAAATTATATTTTCTATGCAAAAAGTGATGCCTCTGCAAAAAATATAAATTCATCATCAAAAGATGGAGACTTTCCCATACCGAATTCTGAATTTGAAGATGAAAATGGTCTCAATCGATAGATACGCGTTAATAAAGCACAAATAAACAGTTTTTTTTTGTCTGAAATTAATATTTTTATTTTTTGAGGACATTTTGAGTTTTGAATATATATACCCAGTAGTGTTTCCTCACTATTTAACAGCTAAAACAAAGAAAATAAAAAAAAACATAGAATCCGGTATAGGAAAGTCGCCCCTTTGTTACTTTCATTACTGCAATCTACTTATCTATTCAATTTTTTTGTTTGCAGATAAATTTTCACCTGTAAAGGACAGAAACAAAAAAATTTCGCGGGTAAGTCATTCAGATGTTCTAGTTCTAAGTCCTTCATATTATTATTAATATCAAATCTTTTGCTTCGAAAATATGGAGTAAATAATTTTTTGTTTTCGTCGAAAAATTGTGGTCTATAGTTGTGATCAGTGCTGCCACCTGCCACCCTTCGAACAATTTAGCGCAGTATATTCGACAAAAAAGCGCAGTAGATTGAAATAAAGCGCAGTAGATTTTAAAATATGCAATACCAATAGATACAAAAAGCCAACAAAAAATTGCGTGTGTATTTACTAAGAATTAAGTTTTCCTTCGGCTATTTTGGTCACTTTAATCGTTGCAATGAACAAAAGGCTGTTACATTAGCTTTTCCCGACGTTTCGGCAGGGTTTGCTGCCTTCCTCAAGGGAACTTTATTGCACATGAAATATAAAACACATAGTACAATATTATGGACAACAAGAATAAGAAAAATTTACAATTTAACAATTAAATTTTTTAAAAATTTACAAAAACAACTCCTAACTAAGAAGTTAAGTCTGTAACTAAAAGAAAGAGAAAGAGAAAAGTTTTATGAGGCAACAAGCGAGCAGTATACAGATGATATACTCTGTGTGTCTTGCTTGCGATTCATATTGTTTTGATTTTAAAATTGAAAGCATTATATTTCAAGTAAGTACCATCAATAAACCAGTATGTTTAAAAATAAAGAACAAGCGCTATGTCAATTTTTTTGATTTGTTGGCAAAAAAAAATCACATTTTCTATGCAAAAAATAATGCCTTTGCAAAAAATATAAAAATCTTCATCAAAAGATGGACATTGGATCATGTCGTTCTTGTTTTTATATAGGCATTCTGAGATTCACAAAGTTAGTGATTCTGATGTTCTAGTTCTAAATCCTTCATTTTAATAATTTTTGATAATTTGAGGACTATAGAATTATAATCTTTTGCTTCGAAAATATGGAGTTAGTAATCGAATAGTCGAAATCCGGAGAATGACCCTTCTCTATTGAATGGGCCGCCAATGCGGTTTTAGCTGGGTTACTGATATTGATGTCAGATTTGGACAATCTTTGGTGCAAGAATTGTTTGGTGGTTCCGATGTAACAAAGGTTACATGGTTCGTCAGGTTTACGTTTGCAGTTTATTTTATAAGTAACGTCAGTGCGATTATCTTTGTCCATTTTGATCTTTAGTTTGGTGAAAAGGTGTCTAATGGCACTTTCCATTGGTTTCACTTTTGGAAGCACTCATTTTAAAAACCAATGGAAAACCCAAAATAATTTCTGTTCAGTTTAACGTAATTGCCTTTGTGTGAGTGAAACACCTATGGCTCTTAAAAAATATTCCTTGAAGAAAATTTTCTTTTTGACATTTGAGTAACATGTTGTGTTAGTGCTTCTTGAGTCGATTCTCATTTCAAATCGAGAAGCGGCTGTCACTCCTCAGAATCATGAGAAGCGATCTTTTTGCACCAATGGAACGGTTTGAGAATGCTTCTGAACGCTCCTGGACGGTTCTTTTCGTCCAATGGAAAGTGCCATAAGTGTCTGGTTAGATTTGAAAGCCAATCGGACATCATTGATGTTCTTGGTGACAACTTGCTTAAAACTCTCAGCCAGTTTTGGAACATAAACAATGCTTTTGAAGAATCCTTTTTGAAACCAATCACACAACAATTGAGTGTCCATACGGTGAACTGTAGTTTTTAATGGAATCCGTAAGGACGTCTGATTAACTTCCGGTCCAAACAAGCCAAACACATAATCTTTAACACAGCACCCATTTAAATTATCAAAGTTTTCACGTTGAGTGACGAAATATACTTTTTTTTCAAAATTCTAAAATGAGGAGTAGATTGGTTTTGCTGCGCAGTATATTTTCGTTTGGGCCAAAACGCAGTAGATCTACTGCTATAGTAGTAGGGTGGCAGCGCTGTAAATGTGATTCAGTCTTAGGTTCAAAAAATTTTCATTTGCATAAAAAAACATGACGGAAAATAATATTAAAGTTCTCTTCTAGTGTATTTGGTTGCATTGGTACAAACGCAATGGAGATTTTTACACAATTTGCTGATGATGAATTCTCTGAGGAACTAGATCATGAAACTGAAAAAAATCAACTTGAACCCACTTATACTACGCTTCATAATAAATTTAATAATGGTGAAATCCCAAAATCTAATTTCGATGAAGATGAAGATAGTAATGATATTGATGGCGCCAGTAAAGAAGTAGTAGAAGAAATATTAGATTGTGAACTATTTAATTTGCTCTCTTCTTGGGGATTTGTTGATTTATATGATCATTTTATAAATCTTAAGCTAAGCGTTGACATCTTAAAGTATATATCCAATGAAGACCTAAAAGAAGTTTTTGCAGATAAATCACTTGGAATAAGAGTTGAATTTAAACATAAACTTCATACGTGGCGAAGAGAAAATGTAATATACTTAATGAAACTTTAATTAACTCGACGTTTAATTGATTTCTTTTAGAACATTGAAACCGATTTCGATCCATCGATAGAAATATTAAATAGTATTAAGATTTTAGTAGAAGAGGAAGTAAGAAAACGCCTAGCAGCAAACAGTTGTTCCGATTTGCATAGCGAGTCTTCAGCAATTTCATTGTCACCAGCTCCTTCATCCATTGCTTCAATTTCAAATCCTTCATCACCCAGTATTGGCTTTGGGAATTTCGTAAATTAATTTAGTTATAGCCTCTTTTCACTACAGCCAATTGAGATAATTTCGCAAATTATATCATTTCGAATGTAAAATCGTATAGGAAATTAACCCTTAACTAAAGTCGTGGGTCCAGTGGACCCACACACAATCTATAAATGTGTATAGAAAACGGCACAGTCACCGCAGCTCTCTCAACTTCTCAGTACCTTCCTACAGTAAGCCAATGTATGTGTAGTGCGAAGGACGCATTTAGCTCGCTTCTCCTTAGGTGTGTTTTGGCGTGTACATGGGTCCGCTGGACCCACAACTTTACTTACGTTACTTTTTTTCGGCTATTTATTTTATTTATTGTTTCAGTTTATTGTAATGTTTCAGCTGACTTATAATTGCAAATCAAAGAAGTTTTTCTGCATATCCCGAAAACATGTTGGAGCAACAGCTGTTTATGGAACTTAACAACGAAGAAAAGAAAATTGATCTAAATTCTAGCAATTATGTATTCGGAAAAACGATTTCTCTGCCGGCAGTGACGACGATTTGGTATTGAAATGATCACCATTCAGACTCAGAATTGTCTTCTGAATAGTCAGACAATGGCCAAGATGACGAAAGAAACAAAAGAAAAGGTGCTATTTGTGTCTGGCAAATAAAAAATCGAAGACGGTACATTTGTGTGCTAAGTGCAAGCTGCCCATTTGTATGGCCTGTTCGAAAAAAGAATGTTTTTCAAGTTTTTAGCTTGTCTGACTTTGACCATTGTCAAAATTTTTTCAGAAACTGATTTTAATTTTTTGAATTTACAGTTTTGAAGAATTGGTTTTAAAATTGCAAAAAAATCTATTGATGGATTTTTAACTTTGTTTTTAGTATTTAATTTTAAATTTTTTTAAACACACTACTTTTAAACTATATAAATTGAGACTGCTTGACGAAAGTGCAAATTTGAAGTACAAATGAGAGTGCCTGTGTTTGGTTTCTTAAAAACTTGTTTGTTATTGTTTAAGTATGAAGTTTGATAAAAAAAATTTATAAAATATATTATACTTTTTTTTTTATTGACATTTAAAACGGCTTGGGTCCACTGGACCCACGACTTAAGAAGCGTAGGAAATAATCACGACTTTAGTTAAGGGTTAAGTTAATTTGAAATTAGAACTCATCTAATTTGCGAAATCATCTCTCTTGGGTCTTGGATCACTTTTAAGTTTAAACGTGTAATAATTTTTTTTGAATCCTCATTTAGGATATCGATAAATAATAATAATATAATAATGTAATAATTTTTTTTTAATCATCATTTAGGATATCGATAAAATACTAAATTCGTTCCCATCGGGAAACTTCGTCATCAAGGAGTTCAAAAAGTATAAGAAAATTGGTGATTCCTCTCGAACTATTTTAATAGATTGCTTGACAAATTGGCTTTTAGCAAAAAAAGAATCAATAACTCGCCGAGATTTTCAATTTATTTCCACACAAATACATGATCGATTTGACGAAGACCCCGTAAGTTTATAATTCTGAATATACCTTAAAAAAAAATATATATATATATAAACGAAAGCTGTGTTCAAATGTAGCCCTTATCAAGTGGAAAATACTGTAATTGTTGAAGTACATGGGAATATAGTAATAAATAGAACTAAAACAATGTATTTTTGATTTACTTTATATTAATGAAGTGAATTTAAGAATCTTTTGTTGATTTTTGTTTTCATTGGCAGGCTATTCTGGTTAATTTTCAATTAAATGCAAATAAAAAAAAATTAGTTCATCTTTTCCCAACGTTTCGTCGTTATTCGCGACTTCTTCAGAGGTTTCTTAATAGATATTTTTTTTTAGTTTGAGTTTACATAATTTTATAGCATTTTTTGTTTTGGAATTGTATTAACAGTAAGCAGTAGGTATATATATAAATACATAATTTAATAAATTAACATTAAAAAAAGAGATTAATAGATTAAAAAGACAAACAAAAAATTATCACAGTGTAGTTGAAATCAGGTAGTTATTTATTGTTAATACGTAGCTTACTAGGCTACGCATTTTCAATTGAATAAGTACCAGATGAAACAAAATTTTTTTTATTTGCATTTAATTTAAAACCAAAATAGCCTGGCTATTAAAAAATAAATCTACAAATATACGTTTGAAAATTTGGTCGCTAACAAAATTCATATACATACACATTTTTGCCTTAATTCGGACAAAGAACATATACTTTACAAAACCCAACAGCGGGTCAAAAGGAAATCCTTCTGGAAGATTATACTGTCGATACTATAACATAAAGCGTCGTTATAGGAAAATTGGTTTTGATACACAGGAAAAGGAAGCACAATCTATTTCTGGTTCAATGCTTGCAAATCCTTTTCCAGACGAAGAAGACATTGAGTTTTTAAATAGTATGTTTCTTTTAGTTTGAGTTTCAATAGTTTGATTTTAATTTAGTTCTCTTTCAATTATGATTTTTTGCTAAAGATGACTTTTTGGCGGATGTGAAATGGCTTCAAATTTATAAAGAGCCTTGGGAAGAAATCAAATCTAAATGGCGTAAAACTCATAAGACAAGACAACTCGATATTTCTAAACAAAGTTTCCCCGATGTTTTATTAAATTGGCCTCTATTGAAGCACTCAGCAGGAATGACATTGGTAAATTATATAAATTACGTGTAGGTTTATAAAAGTTCATCACTGCTTTTTTCCGGTTTGGATATACAAGGCAGTTGATAGCAGCAGATAGAGTTTTTTTGCCTCCATTCTGTTTGATGTGTGCAGTGATGAGTTTCTGAATTAACCTTATTAACCTTTTGAATCCTCTACCTAAAATATCCTTTTTTGGACCAACAAATCTACACTTTATTTAAAGTATAGTTGTTGTCATCAAATTGCAATAAAATCAATCAAAAGAATAACAATTTTTAACACTCTTGATTGAAAAATTATATTTTTAAATTTGAGAGTATTTCAAAACATTATGAAAACGCACTTTATTGTTGCTCTTGTTTTTTTTTGTTTTGGTTTTACAAAAGAAAAATAATATATTTTATTACTATTTTTTTTCTAATTTAAGATCGATATTGACTTCCAAATAATATATCCTGGAAAAGAAAACTACCTAATTGATAAATGGGACACATTCAAAACCACTATCCTTCCTATTTTCAATGTGAAAATAAAGGATAAAAACTGCCTAGACCTACTCTACAACCTAAATAACAAAAACTTTACAAAAGGTTGGTAAACATATCTGTAATCTGTAAATGAAATATGTTAAATAAAGTAAAATATTAAATTAATAATTATTTTAAAGAGATTTTTTAATTAATAAAATAAAATAAAAGTATTTAAATTTTTAATTTTATACATAAATAATTATTTTCAGATCCAGAAGACATTCTCATCATTTCCCTGCTCCACGCTATACAACTTCCTCACAAGCGAAGAAAAAATTCTTAAAACCAACAATAAAGGATTCGCAGCAGGCCCTTATTATCGAGGTACATGATGCAAACAACTTCAATCCAACGATTGACCAATTTGCAACGAAGGTGAGAGCACTTGGTCAAAATTTGCAACCACTTATAATTCGTTGCCATTTTGACAACTTCTATGTAGTTTATTTTAATGAAATTAAATATAAATTTAATGATATATTGCCTGCATTAGAAAGCTGTTTCAAAATATTTTTTGTTCTTAATTTAAAATATCCTATGCCTTGTAAATCTGTTTGGATTTTCATCCAAAAATATTTTTATGAAATTGACACTTCTGAAAGAGCTTCAGCAGATGTTCTAGTTCTCATTGAATCCTTAAAACAATAAAACTTTATATTTTCATTATCAATAAATTTGATCGTCCGCCTATTTCCTTGTTTTCAAGCCCAATTATTTTGATGATTCGTAATTTACTTTAATGAAATTAATTATAAATTTAATGATATATTGCCTTCTTAATCTAAAATATCCTACGCCTTGTAAACCTGTTTGGATTTTCATCCAAAAATATTTTTATGAAATTGATCCTTCTGAAAGAGTTTCAGCAGATGTTCTAGTTCTCATTGAATCCTTAAAACAATAAAACTTTATATTTTCATTATCAATAAATTTGATCGTCCGCCTATTTCCTTGCTTTCAAGCCCAATTATTTTGATGATTCGTAATTTACTTTAATGAAATTAATTATAAATTTAATGATATATTGCCTTCTTAATCTAAAATATCCTATGCCTTGTAAACCTGTTTGGATTTTCATCCAAAAATATTTTTATGAAATTGATCCTTCTGAAAGAGCTTCAGCAGATGTTCTAGTTCTCATTGAATCCTTAAAAACACAATAAAACTTTATTGACGTTATTAATAAATTGGATCATCGTTATTAATAAATTGATCGACACCCAACAACTTCCTTACAAGCGAAGAAAAAATTCTTAAAACCAACAATAAAGGATTCGCAGCAGGCCCTTATTATCGAGGTACATGATGCAAACAACTTCAATCCAACGATTGACCAATTTGCAACGAAGGTGAGAGCACTTGGTCAAAATTTGCAACCACTTATAATTCGTTGCCATTTTGACAACTCCTATGTATTTTATTTTAATGAAGTTAAATATAAATTTAATGATATATTGGCTGCATTAGAAAGCTGTTTCAAAATATTTTTTGTTCTTAATTTAAAATATCCTATGCCTTGTAAACCTGTTTGGATTTTCATCCAAAAATATTTTTATGAAATTGACACTTCTGAAAGAGCTTCAGCAGATGTTCTAGTTCTCATTGAATCCTTAAAAAAACAATAATGTATAAATGCCATCTATGCTTAACATCTTTTGTAGATGTTAAAACACTTGTTATCCATTATAAACAAAAACATTATTTTAAAGCAACAAATGATTATCAATGCTTTAACTGTAGTCAAATCTATAATTTGAAAAGTTTTAAAAGACATTTTGAAAGATCTTGTAAGGGCTTAAATATCAGTTCACCTTCTTCTACACCTGTAGAAAATATATTTTCTGTTGAAGAAAATATTCAAAATAGTAACCTTGAAAATGAAAAAACACTACCTGAACAAAATAATATTTTTGAAAATATTGAAGCTTCTGCAACAAGATTTCTTTGTAACTTGTACGGAAATTCTAATTTATCTCGTAAAATTGTTGAAGATATAGTTGCAGATTTAACAGAAGAATTTTTTTCAGTAATATTCAAAAAATTAAACCAAGAGTTTTTTGAACATATTAATTCTGATATGAAAGATAAATTTAAACAGATTCTCACTTTTCTACAGAACCCTTTTCAAAAAGTCAAAACTTTTTACAAATTTATTCAAACGTCAAAAAATAAAAATTTTTATCATGAACCTTCAAGCTATGTTATAAATAAAGAAGTTTGCGTTAAGAGTGGAACGACCCCTACTTTAGATAGTGTTGAATCTGATGGTATTATACTACCGTTGAAATTTCAGTTTAAGAAGTTCTTTGAATTACCTGAAATCTATAAGGCTACTATACAAAATATGAAATATCTTACTACTAACAACATTACTCATTTGATAACAACTGACATTTGGAAAGAAAGAATAGGTAAATTCCCAGAAGAAAAACGTTCCAAAGTAATCCCTTTTAACTTGTATTTCGATGATTTTGAATCAAATAACCCTCTAGGTTCTCACGGTGGAACTCATTCCATTGGAGCCGTATACTATAATTTTCCAAGTCTTCCGCAGCACATTAATTCTGAATTAAACAACATTTTTGTTGCAATGTTGTTTTATTCCAAATATAAGTGCTTTGGGGAAAATTCGATTTTCTATCACCTTGTCGAAGAAATAAAAATTCTGGAAGAAAATGGAGTTACAATTACATTGAAATCTGGAGAGACAGATCATTTTTACTTTGTATTAGGATTAATAACAGGAGATAACCTAGGCTTAAATACAGTTCTTGGTTACTCCAAAAGCTTTAATTCACAATATTACTGTCGTATTTGCACTTGTTCAAAAACTCAAAACTATGTAACTTGTTCCGATAAGAGTAGCTATCACAGGACAATTATTGGATACCAAAATGATTTAGCGAAGTTTTCAAAACCAACTGAGAGAATGATAAATACTGGAATCAGGGAAGAATCAGTTTTCAATAATATTCCATCATTTCATGTAGTACATAATGTTACAGTAGATATTATGCATGATTTATTTGAGGGTGTGTGCCACTACGATTTATGCAAGATTATCAATCAATTTATATTGGTTGACAAATTTTTTTCCCTAGACGTTTTGAATAACAGAACGCAACTTTTCAAATACAGTAAATCAGAAATTGGTAATATCGCCCCAATTATCAAACCCGAACACATCCAAAGGCAAAAGTTAAACATGTCAGCAAAAGAAATGTGGACGTTTTCCCGATTTTTACCAATTATTATTGGTGATCTTGTCCCAGAAAAAAATAATCACTGGGAATTATTAACTCTTCTCAACAAAATCCTGGATATTGTCTTAAAATCTGATTTTAAGGAAGTTGACCTCAATAATTTGCAAACTTTAATTTCCAAGCATCACTCGACATACATCAAACTATTCAATGAAAATTTAAAACCTAAATTTCATTTTATGATTCACTATCCTTATGTTATGCGTATGCTCGGTCCTCTTAAACATTTTTGGTCATTTAGATTTGAATCAAAACATAAAGAGCTTAAAAACTATTGTAATAGCATAACTTCTCGAAGAAATCTTCCATTGTCCTTGGGTATTAAAAGCTCATTGATGTTTTCTAAAAGAATAACTTGCATCTCAGAAATTTCTCCTGAAATTTCAAATATTTCAAAAAGTGACGGGACTTTAATAAAAGAAAGTTTTTTTTATTCTAAACTACGAAATATTTCTTCTTATAAAATTCATTTTGATGACGCACTTTGTTATAATTCACTAACGTACCAAAAACTTTGCTATAAGATTAATGACTACATTGGCTTTTCTGAAAATATTTTTAGAATTGAATGTCTAGTTTTGTTGAAAACTATTCCATACGTAATTTGTGAGAAAATAATAGTTTCCAATTACATTGATCATTTTAATTCTTATGAAGTCCTTAAAAGCACTCATGATTACTTTATTTACATTATTAATACATTTGATGGTCCGCCTGTTTCCTTACTTTCAAACCCCAATGGTAAAAATTATATATTTTTAAAATTTTTTTGAAAGAAGTTTTAAAATAATTTAAATATATCAAAAAGTGATTAATAATTCTTTCTATTCCATTGCACTTATGTATATCCACTGTCTACGATTCAAAAACCAATAGTTTTTTTCGAAATCCTCTAAAAATTACACTTTACACTCACGCCTTTTTTAATTTTTTTTTAAATTTCTATTTGATTGAGCCCCGGTATATTTGGGATTGATTCAGAACTATTATAAAAGCATAACTCGAAGCTATCTTTCTTTGTCCATAAGCCTAAGGTCAAATAACGAAAGAAAATGTTCAATAAATAATCTAATTTGCAAAAAAAGGAAATATTGATTATTATAAGTTTGATTAGTCTTTAAAAATAATCTAGTAACAATATTTATGTTATTTTTGTTGAAAATAATTATTGATGCTAACATTAAATAAAATTAGAACAATTGAAATAATGTAATGTAAAGTACAGTGTAACATAACAAATTCATAAAAAATGTACATTTAAAATTTATTATTGTTGCTATGAAAAAAGTATTAATTTTTATTATTTATTGATATATATTTAATTAGGTACTTAAATAAAAAATTGAAAATAAATAAAATAATCTTTTTATTAATCTTTTTGGAATTTTCAGGATTGAAGGTAATTTTACTACGAACGTGATCAAAATCGCGTATTCCACGAACGTGATTTATTGATCACGCTCTATTTATCACGTTCGTAGTAAAATGACTACGTTCGTGGTAAAAGCTTGTTCAGTAAATCACGTTCGTGGTAAAAGCTTGGCTGGTTTCGTTGTAAAAGCTTGGTCAATTGATCACATTCGTGGTAAATGCTTGGTCAATAAATCACGTTCGTGGTAAGTGCTTGGTTGGTTTCGTTGTAAAAGCTTGGTCAATTGATCACATTCGTGGTAAATGCTTGGTCAATAAATCACGTTCGTGGTAAGCGCTTGGTTGGTTTCGTTGTAAAAGCTTGGTCAATTGATCACATTCGTGGTAAATGCTTGGTCAATAAATCACGTTCGTGGTAAGTGCTTGGTTGGTTTCGTTGTAAAAGCTTGGTCAATTGATCACATTCGTGGTAAATGCTTGGTCAATAAATCACGTTCGTGGTAAGTGCTTGGTTGGTTTCGTTGTAAAAGCTTGATCAATTGATCACATTCGTGGTAAATGCTTGGTCAATAAATCACGTTCGTGGTAAGTGCTTGGTTGGTTTCGTTGTAAAAGCTTGGTCAATTGATCACATTCGTGGTAAATGCTTGGTCAATAAATCACGTTCGTGGTAAGTGCTTGGTTGGTTTCGTTGTAAAAGCTTGGTCAATTGATCACATTCGTGGTAAATGCTTGGTCAATAAATCACGTTCGTGGTAAGTGCTTGGTTGGTTTCGTTGTAAAAGCTTGGTCAATTGATCACATTCGTGGTAAATGCTTGGTCAATAAATCACGTTCGTGGTAAGTGCTTGGTTGGTTTCGTTGTAAAAGCTTGGTCAATTGATCACATTCGTGGTAAATGCTTTGTCAATAAATCACGTTCGTGGTAAGTGCTTGGTTGGTTTCGTTGTAAAAGCTTGGTCAATTGATCACATTCGTGGTAAATGCTTGGTCAATAAATCACGTTCGTGGTAAGTGCTTGGTTGGTTTCGTTGTAAAAGCTTGGTCAATTGATCACATTCGTGGTAAATGCTTGGTCAATAAATCACGTTCGTGGTAAGTGCTTGGTTGGTTTCGTTGTAAAAGCTTGGTCAATTGATCACATTCGTGGTAAATGCTTGGTCAATAAATCACGTTCGTGGTAAGTGCTTGGTTGGTTTCGTTGTAAAAGCTTGGTCAATTGATCACGTTCGTGGTAAATGCTTGTTCAATAAATCACATTCGTGGTAAATGCTTGGTTGCTTTCGTTGTAAAAGCTTGGTTAATTGATCACATTCGTGGTAAATGCTTGGTCATAAAATCACGTTCGTGGTAAATGCTTGGTTGCTTTCGTTGTAAAAGCTTGGTCAATTGATCACGTTCGTGGTAAATACTTGGTCAATAAATCACGTTCGTGGTAAATGCTTGGTTGGTTTCGTTAAAAAAGCTTGGTCAATTGATCACATTCGTGGTAAATGCTTGGTTGGTTTCGTTGTAAAAGCTTGGTCAATTGATCACGTTCGTGGTAAATGCAGGGTTGATTTCGTTGTAAAAGCTTGGCATATTGATCACGTTCGTGATCAGTTTTAATAATTTTCGTAGAACATAATCCTTATGTAATACATAGTAAATAAATTTAGTACACAAACCATGAATATTGGTTGGCCAACAATGTAAGTTGGTTGACCAACAATGAAATCAACAATGTTTGTGATCAGTTTTTGATAAATAATTTTATCATAAAGTGATCACGCAGGCTTTGTTGAAACAACAATGCCCATTGATTGACGCAAAATCAACCAAGGATATTAGTTGATATCACCAAGGTTTTTTTTTCGGTGAAACAAGAAGAAAAAAATAAGCGAAGCACTGTACTTGAAAATATAATTAAATTTCTGACGTGAATCTGATTCGCACTTTCTAAAAAGAAAATTCCTCGGCTAATTGAATTTGTTGTTTTTTGTATTCATTCGTTTGGTTTCTTTTTATTATAATTTTCTGATGTTGTTATATATTTTTTTTTTCTTATTTCTTCCATTCATCTTTTTGTTTTGATTTCTTTGCAGAAAATCCATGGATGAGATGGGAGCTGCACAGTCATCAGTGAATGCACGGTAAGTGCTAATGGTGTACCGACGATTTCTTTGGCGCATGAATTAGTTACCATATTTTAAGCATTCTGTCATCGAAATGAACAACTAACTACTTACTATACTCTTCCTTTAAACACACATCCACTCTGCCATACTGCCATTACCGCGCAAGGTTCGCCGCTTTGCCGGTCGTCGTCATATGAAATCGAAGAATAACAATATACCTACAAATGTATAGCTAATTGGAGTTTTTAATTATTAGTAAGGTATAGAAATGTATTAGTATTGTTTTTCTTTTTCTGATGGTCGCTTTTGAGCATTGATGAAACTGTGGAACAGAAAAAGTCCTCTCTTCTCTGATTCCTGATAGCAAAAAAAAAAGTATAAACAAAAAATGAAACAACAACCGCGCATCATCGCTGAATGCACTGAATTAATTAAATCAGAATAGTTATTTCAAGTATCCCAAGTTCAATGGAAAACCCGGTTATTAATTATATTAATCTGTGTCCTGCTGCATCGACGACTCACATCAGAGTGCGCTTGCCGGCCGGTGTTCAAATGCATCGCTTTCCATCAGTGGACGCAATTAATTGAGATCAGAAGGTGGAGATGTCGGCGGAACCCATTTTAAGCGAGGGGAAAGCTACAGCGTCATCAGCAGCGCCGCAGCATCATCTTCTGGATGCTTACATTGGTTGCACGACAAATTAGATGGCTGCCAATGCTGCCGTGCAGATATTTTTATTTCCCATATTGCAACGAGCTTAATGCCGCTGACAGCAAGGTGCCAGAATATTAATTAATATTTTGCTGTTGTATGCACTGCACTGCGGCTATTTTTGCCCGATGTGCTGTGTGCTTGTCAAACTGTAATTACACTCCCCTCGGCATTATCGACCACTGCGGAATGTTCAACTCGACACTGGAATTTGGTTTTCACATTCGTTGGTAATTTAATGGCGGGGATTTAAATGGTTTTCTTGAATATCGAACGGGTTTGCGTTTTGCTTCTTCTTCTTTTTTTTTTTGTTCATTTATTTGGAATGTCCTCCTCCTTCATACTTTGGCCATGATGGTTAAGTGTAGAAGTGATCGCCTTTGTATGGATTTCAATGGAAGTAGAGTCGGTATGCAATTTTCAAGCTATTTCGTACGTAGCAATGATAAAACTTTTGAAATGAGTAAATCCATTAAAAGTTGAGGCTTTCGTTTGATTTTCTTAAGAACAGATATTCAACATATCCGACGCCGAAGGGATAATTGCATTGAAAGCAAAGGTACAGAGGGTATGCCTCTTACTTTCGGACACCTTAAGTGATTTTCCCAGCATTCGTCTTTCTATAAACCATAGTTCACAAATACCGTACTCAAAGAATTTTGTAAACTTAACGTGCAATGTATATTTTAGTACAACGAACAACCATGGCGTCTGGGAAGCATTTTGTGGTCAACTTAAATCTGTAAGAATTTCGAGCAATTATCAGAAGTGAATGTTAGAAGACAAACAATTATTTTTTGTAACTGCGGTTATAGCATGTACTTGTTTTTGGCGGGTACCACCTCACGTACGCAACACTATCCGAAGCTGGTACAATTTCAGTTGTAATCATGTCGTCGCGTCGTCCCGCGTATTGAGGGTTGCACATTGTGGTTTCGTTGTCAGGGCGATGTAAGGCAAACGCTATGTCTGTGACTACGACGGACGCACACAAGAAGTGCTTGGCACTTCTTTTGCATTAAGTATGCAGCAAAATCAGCCAACGACCTCTATAAAGTCCAAAAGATCTTGTTTTCATGTACTTGTATATATTTAAAGTGATGTTCAATTGAAACTGTAAAAATATTGGTGTTGCCCACAAAATTTGAATAAGAACCCATTTAGAACAAACAGAATTAACTACTACCTGCAGCAATTTGAACTTTGAATTCTACGCATGATGAATTAGATCAATGATCAATGATCATTTCGAACATCGATTTGGGCAATGAAATATCGAACTCACCAAGAAAAAAATCACTTCTACTTCTACTAATATTACACATACAATTTAAATCAAATAATGGATGGATTCCTCAATGCAAATGCAAGCCATAGTCATGAGGGAGATAAACTATTGAAGGAGAAAGGAGACCACTACACAACTCGTTGTTAACAGTACAAGATCAACCTGTTATACTCCATATAACAAAGACAAAACCCTGCACAATAACAGCCGTTAGAGAAGTGCAGGAACAGAAACAACCGAGGAGTCTTTGGAAAACAACTTTAAACGAGGATGAAGATAGCATTGGAGATATGATTTGTTTCCTGGAACCAGTGAGGGCTGTTAAAGCAGGTCCGGATTTTGTTAAGATACGACCAAGGAGATAAGGAAATCGTAGAAATCATAAATATATATGGTGGCGCAACAGAATGATTAGTCCCGGAACCTAGTGCATTTCTCTCAGCCAAACCTTGTGAGGAATGGAAGGGACCAACCATTTCTTGCTGATTCTGAATGAGCAATCGAGAAATCGCTTGTCATGGCATGAAATTACTGTCGGAGAAGTTGTCAATTCTTCGTGGAAAGCGATACCCACGGAAAAACATTTCTTTTTTACTTGATGTTTGTTGGATTCGAACTTCGAACCGTCCACGTCACAGGTAGGCAGGTAAATCATTAGGCCACGGAAATTAGTGCTGACCAATGCATCTGCAGTCTGTGGTATACCCGTGGTGTGATGGAAAGCATGTCCGCTTGTTAATCAGGAGGTTCGTGGTTCGAATCCCAACAGAGACAAAAATGTTTTTTCGCGAGGAATTGGCAAGCCCTCCGTATGTATTCATTGCCATGAAAAGTGCTTTGGTTGTGAGAAATGCGCTAGGCTCTGGGGCTGCTCGCTCTGTTGCGCCACCCTATTTATATAATGTATCTGCAGAATATGCAGACATCATAATTCGATGAGAGTTTCTGCGAGGCAACTACCAAAAGGTCCAAGTATAGGTAGTATCCCAAAAATTTTATATGGAAATTTAATGGTGAACGATAACCAGAACAAGAAGCCTTCAAGACACAAGGGCTAGAGGTATTCGATCTTGTAAAAGAAAAGATAAAGTGCTACACTTGACTCTTTGTTCTTGATATCCACAAGGGCGTTTTAAGGTCACCAGATTGTTGACATGTCACCTACATCTACTTGAAACACTTTCTATATCTGGTGCCAAGCTTTGTGAACAAATCATAAAAACAGTCAAAACTATTGCCCGAAGGTCGTCGTTGCAGAAGAAAACAAGCTAGGCCCGCAAGCTATGAGTTAAGCAAAAGGAGGATGAAAGGATATCTTGGATGGGAGAAGTAAAAAGACCATTGAAATAATGAAGGTGATTCATACCCTAAGAGGGGTATGACATCAACAGGAAGCACTGCCATGGAAAGAAAAGCAACGCACATTACAAAAAAAAATTAAGAAAATGGACACGAGACACGACTGTTTCACCCGTATTTGCGATTTTGTGGTTTTTTCATGCGAAAATTAAGAAACTCCGTTGAATATAAACGTTAAAAATTTAATCAAAGTCGTTGACCCGGGTTTTTCAAAATTGGTTTTTAGTTTTTACTTTTTTTTTTTTTAAAAAAACAAGTTTATTTTGAAAATGAAAGCTGTAAAATCTCAAGAGCCGATGTTTTGGTAAGAACTTTAAGAAAATCAAAGAATTGCGAATTAAGAATAAAGTTCGTCAAGCGATTAAGGCTGCAGATTAATATGGGAACAAACAGACAGGCAGACAGAGTTGCAGGAGCCACTTTATTGGTACCTATTCCTTATCATCATAATGTTTTACTGTTATCTAGAAATTTTTAGTCTGGTCGATTGTAAAACTGGCCTTACTTAATAATCTATAATTGCAAGTAAGAAATGAGCTACCATGGGTTTTTTGTTTTTTCAGGCGAGAAGTTTTTAATGTGGGAATACTTTCGCAGGTTTTTTGACAATTTTTATATAATTTTTTATGATCAGTTTCGTTTAACATTTTATCGCTGCACGACGACGACTGGGCGCTGCTTATCTCCTGTAAATTGTCTCAAAACCAAATCGCTGTTGAGGCCGATTTTTAAATAATTTTTAATTTGAGACCTGTGAGTGAAGATTGGGCGATTTAACACCGCTGCGCTGGTGTTGTCTTTGTTAACTGTCTACGCTGATATGATAAAGTGATTATTCGGCGCGTTCGTTTTTGCGTTTTATTTCTTCTTGAAAACACCCTTTAATAGAAATAAAAGAACAAAGATACCAGTTTCTCACGGCAATGGGAGCCAGTCGGCGACAAAGTGGAACCAAGCGACGTGTGGTTTATATTCATATTGGCGTGGACTAAAGCAAAATCATGTGGTAAAGAGGATATAGCAACTAATATGCATGTGCGGCATAGAACAAAAACCAAACAATTTCTTTATATATCTATATAGTTTTTCAGCTCCTTACCAGGTAAAAAGAGTCACAAAACTCATATTCTTACATTGATGTGTTAGAAAACTCTGATTCAGAAGTGGTCAATTAGCTTAAGCACAAAAAAAAAACAAGCTCGTTTGCAACATTGTAAGCTTTTACCCATGATAAAATAATCAACTTGGTTTACAATCAAACTCGCACTGAAAACCAATCAATGTGGTTATGGTGTATCCTTTCCACGTATAAAACAAATACTTAGAATTATTTATTGCTTGTGCACGGGCATCAGTTTTATTACTGCCACTGATGTTGCTGCATAATTCTACTTATTATTCTACCTTCGTGCCGATGATCATCCGTTTGGGATCATTGTCATTTCATTTCCGTGAGCGTTCCACTGAATCTTGCTCGAAGCGGGTGTTACCTGCTGCCTGACTGACCGTGTGGCTTATTGTAAAGATATCCACAGAGCCTAAAATATCTAGTTATTTATGACTTGCCTATGGCCCTATGGGTCGTCATCCAGTGTGTCCTGTTTTTTAAAGCAGTGAAGCAAATAAGTGGGAGAGCTGTGATCCCTTTGAGATTGAGAGGCTTGCAAAGCCGAAAAATTAAGAACAAGTAGAAGAAGAACTACCCTTACACAACATAAACGAGATGTTTTCAAGTCGTTTTTTATAAACCCCATAGGCAAAACTGGTGGTTGTACAGGATAGAAGTTATTTTGAGTTCTGAATTCATTCAACCTAAACAGCTGTCATTTCAAGCACATGGATTTTAGGTATGTAATGATATAAATTTATTTAAGTTCGACTCAATTTCTTTATTTTGCAATAAATAAGTGAAATAGAACTCATAAAAGTGATTTTTATCAAAAAAGGAGCAAAAGGGTAGAGAGAGACATGAACCAAAAACTGATGGGAACGATTTAGCTCGTTTTCGCAAGTTTTCGATTTGATGGCTTAGGTAACAGTTCTGTTCGTTGATGTCTGTGGTAGCTCTGTCCATGCTTGAAGTGAACCAAATGTGGATTCCTTGATCTCTCTGCGTTGCAATCCCACTATCTTTCAATTTTTTGATCTTTCGATCTTCTTCTCTTTCTATCTTTCTATCTTTCGATCTTTCTATCTTTCGATCTTTCTATCCTTCGATCTTTCTTTCCTCTGATCTTTCTATCCTTCGATGTTTTGACCTTTCAGTCGTTCACACTTTCGGTCTATCCATCTTTCGATCTTTCAATTTTAAATTTTCCGATCTTTACCTTCGAATCTTTCTATCCTACGATCTTCCGATCTTTTGATCTATCATTTTCCGATCTTTGAATCTTTCGATCTTTCAATTATTCGACCTTTCGATATCGCGATCTTTTGACCTTTCAATCTTTTGATTTTTCGGTGTTTTGATCTTTTGATATTTTGATATGTAATATGTTTGTTTCCCCGTGCAGTGTCGGGTTAGAATAGCACTGCAGCGCCTCCCCGCTTGTCGTAAAAGGCGACTAAAGGAACAATCATATCTAGACGACTAACATCAAAGTGAGTCTAGCGACACACATACCACCTAAAAACTCTCCCCAAGTATGCATGCAGATCCCGGGGTTTACACGACTGGAGATCACCGGTGTAGTAAAAGGGAAATCAAACTCATTAAATGGAGCATGCATGTGTCGAAAAGGATGAAAGAAAATTTTTGAAAAATTTTGAGCATTATGGAAGTACTTGCGAACATAAGAAGCACTACCCCGCCAGGCAGTTCCATTGCTATGCATGGAGCTGATCCTGGACCGAGCAGCAATGTTCGGGTCAGAGCTATACGGATTCCGGGGGCTAGCAAAGTAATGCGACGAGTTGGACGAAAATTTAGAGTCGCGAGTTGGAACGTTGGAAGTATGACTGGTAGAAGTCTTGAACTCGAAGAGATGATGAGAAGGAGGCGAGTGGACATCTTGTGTGTTCAGGAAACGAAATGGCGAAACACAGCAAACAAAGCCCGTTTCTTAGATGCAAAGACCAAGGCTTACAAGATGTTCTACTATGGAACGGAACAAGGTAGGAACGGAGTCGGTATCATCCTTGACCAAAGTTTATGTAACAGCGTGTTGACCATTTTGAAGTCCAGTGACCGTTTGATGTCTCTTAAATTGGTGATGGAAGGAAAGGTCTGGAATATAATCAGTGCATATGCTCCCCAAATAGGGTGTGAGCAGGAGGAAAAAGATGCATTCTGGCTTGATTTTCATAACCTACTTAAGAACATCCCAAAAGAAGAGTATTTGTTTGTTGGAGGAGATTTGAATGGACATGTCGGGAAGACAAACGAGGATTATGAAGACTGCCATGGAGGTTTGGGATTCGGCACCAGGAACACTCCTGGTGAAGATATTCTAAGTATGTGCAAGTCATACGGTCTAATCGTACTAAATACCATGTTCATCAAACAAGACCGACACCTTATCACTTACAGCAGTGGAGGAAATGAAACCCAGATTGACTACCATTTGGTAACCAACTACATGAAATCTCGGGTGAAAGACTGCAAAGTGATACTAGGAGAAGCTGCTGCTCAACAACACCGTCTTCTTTTAACAGAATTTTTTACGGATGCGGTAAAGGAAGTCAAACAAACAAAGGCTCCTAGGAGAATCAAGTGGTACAATCTGGAGAAAACCAAAGGACAGCAATTCATTTCGTATATGCAAAGTCAGCTGTGTAATACCATCGACGCAGTTTCAAATGCAATCACGGCACAAAATATGTGGGATCGCCTACAACGAACCTGCTTAGAGAGAGCCAAATCACTGTTAGGAGTCTCAAAAGGACACCACCAACAAGCTAAAGAAACCTGGTGGTGGGATGATGAAGCTAAAGCAGTGATTAGAAAGAAGAAAGCAGCTTTCCAAGCTTGGTCGAAGTGCCCCTCAAGAAATACAAATGAAAAAGCGCGTTTCAAAATGGAATACAAGAGCTGCAGAAAAGAAGCGAAGAAAAAGTGCGCCCAACTTCAAGCAAAAAGCACGGAGGGCCTGTATCGAGAGCTGGAAGAGATTTCTGCCCCAGCTGCTGAAGCAAATCAGGCAATCCAAGAGCTAAGACAAAGCAACTTGAATAAGGGAGCAACCATTTTCAAAATAGCCGCTCAGAGAAGGAGAAATGCGCAGGAGATTCGTTCGCCGAAGTTCATCAATGATGCTCAAGGAGTGCTACTTGTGGATGACGACAAAATTCTTCACAGGTGGCGACAGTATTGTGATGATCTTTTGAATGAACAGTTTCCTCGGCGCCACTTTCCAACAGCTGCACCTAACTTTACGGAAGTATCCGACGTCACAGTCGAAGAAGTTAGGGAGGCAGTTAAGAACTCCAAAAAAGGCAAAGCGATTGGGCCAGACGAGGTACCATATGAGTTTTGGAAAAATATGGGAGACATCGGGTTAAGATGGCTCACGATTCTCATCTCCAAACTTGTAAGAGGTGACAGTTTGCCTAATCAATGGAGGGAAAGTTTTCTTCTTCCAATGTACAAGGGAAAGGGAGATACCAGAAGCTGTGACAACTATCGTTCGATCAAGTTGATGTCCCACACTATGAAGATCGTTGAGCGGGTTTTGGATAGCCGACTGCGGAAAATAATAAGGCTGTCTGATGACCAATGCGGGTTTGTCGCGGGTAAGTCAACTACAGACGCAATCCAAAGCATAAGGATCATTATGGAAAAACACCGAGATGCCTTAGAGGATTTGCATATTGTGTTGGTTGACTTCGAAAAGGCATTCGATCGACAACCACGAGATCTGATATGGGTGGCCCTCAGACACCGAGGAGTTCCTGAAGCCTATGTGCGAATAATTATGGACATGTACGAGGGAGCAGTTACAAAAGTGAGATGCCCAGCTGGAGTCACCGAAGAATTCCAAATAACAGTAGGTGTACATCAGGGAAGTGTCTTGAGTCCACTGCTCTTTATTGCTGTTCTGGATTATTTGCTCGAAGGAAAAGTAACGGACAATAAAGTACAACAATTATTCTTTGCTGACGATGGAGCCATCATAAGCGAGGATCCTACATCCCTGCAACGAGCACTTGACGTTTGGATTGATGTTCTGGAAGGAAATGGGTACCGTATTAGCGCTAAAAAGACTGAATACCTGTGCTGCCCTTTTTCTGATCCAGACAAGCCTATTCCAGACATTTATTTGAATGGAAATGTGCTTCCCAAGTGTGAAAAGTTTAAATATCTGGGATCTATGATCAATAGTGAAGCATCTTGTGATGACGACATCAATCATCGAGTAAGCGTAGGGTGGATGAAGTGGCGAGAAAACTCCGCTATCTTCTGTGATCGAAAAATGCCCCCTAAGCTGAAGGGAAGACTCTACACAGCAGTTGTCCGTCCAGCTCTGACATACGGTTCACAATGTTGGACAATGTACAAAAAGTATGAGAGCAAATTGACGGCAGCCGAAATGAAGATGCTTCGGATGACAGCAGGAGTAACAAAGCTTGATCGAATTAGAAGTACTAAGATCCGTGGAAGCCTTCATGTCAAAAGTACCATCTTGGACAAAATTCAGCACGACCGGCTCAGTTGGTATTGTCATGTTCAAAGGAGAGATCCGCAGAACCCCGTCAAAAAGGCAATATCGTACAACGTTTCAACAAATTCGCGACGAAAAAGAAAAGGCAGGCCAAAACACTCCTGGTACAAGCAAATGCAAAAACAGCAGCATTTGGTTGGCCTCAGACATGGAACAATCCAAAACCGGGAGGCTTGCCGACGATTTCTGAGGTCAACGCGGCGTACCCCACAGGCGGATCACTAGTGTGAAGCAGCAAAGTGGGAGAGTTGTGATCGCTTCAAGATCACTACTCGTAACGCCGAAAATGAAGAAGAAGAAGAAGAAGAAGATATGTAATATGTTTGTTCTAGAAAAACAATATTGTGACCAGCTCTATTGTTTCCGAAAACTTTGATGAAACAACATAGAAACACATTCGGTTTGCAAAGAGTGCCAAAGGATACTGTTAGCTCTATTTGAGTTACTAACGATATTTAGAAATCTTTTTCTAATAATTAAAACAAAATTCCTTTCTTAAGGAAAGAAAGAACCAAATTTCATTGGTAAAAGTTCAGTAGCTTATAATCAGGACCATTTCGTGACTGTTTTGTGACTGAAAAAGAACCACTACAAAAAACAAAAAAGGCAATTCAAAAACATTTTCTTCTTCTTCTTTTTCCCGGCGACCAATGGCGCGGCGCTTACGAGTAAAGTGGGATCACTGCTCTTCCATTTGATTGGAATTGTTTCACACTAGTGATCCTCTCATAGGGTACGTAGGGTAAGTGGGCTACGAAGCCGAACCGCGTTGAAAAAAGTTTCGTTAGCGAGCCTCTTGGTTTTAGAGGCCCATGTGCCCTGTCTCATTCTTTTTGCTCATTGTATTTTTTTACTACAGAAGATGAGGGTGTTTTTTCACCACTTCGTCAGCCCTACGCTTACTAGATTCTTAATGCTTCACTATTGATCATTAAACCCTGCAGATATTTAAACTTTTCAGACTTGGGTAGTATATTTCCATTCAAATGGATCAGAAAACGAGCAATTGAAGTACCTACTCATTTTGATTTTTTTGGACTATAGTACATTTATGACTGACTACCTTTTAAGTTCTTCTTACAGAGTTGTAGAATCCTCACTTATTATGGCTCCATAATCAGCAAAGAATAGTTGATGTAGTTAGGTTTTTTGTGCTTTACCCTCCAAAAGGTAGTAAAGAAGACTTGAGGACTTAAGAAGCTTCTTAGGTGTACGTACACCTACTGTGACTTGGAATGCTTCGGTAATTCCAGCTGGGCATCTAACCTTTGACTCTACTTCTTCATATTATATCCTCAATCATCCGTACATAGGCCTCTGACCAATCTAAAGATTACCCATAATTGATCTCGTAGCTGTCGATCGAGTGGTTACTCGAAGTCAAGCACCTCAACACGCAAATCCTCTAAGGAATAGTTAAGTTTTTCCAATGGGACCATTTTACTTTGGATGACAGAATATGGACACACCGCTGATTTCGATGACGTAAAAATTCTTGACAAGGAAAGAAACACAAATAAGAGATTCACATTGGAGAGTCTAAGAATACAACAAAACATTAAGAGAACGATGAACTTCCAAGAAAACAAAGACAATTTGAGTGCTAGCTACAGTTCTGTCATAAAGTCAACAATAGTCTGTTATAACAATTAGTTGATATTTTCTGTTTTGTCCTGTTTCTTAATTTATTTTATTTATTCAATTTTGTAATTTTTCTGTTAAGTGCAATATACTAAAAATAGACTACTTTTTTAATTTAAATGAAAACAAATGTAAATTGACAATAGTAAGTAACTAGATTATAGAGTATAAATTAGAGAATCCAAAAATTGTAAATATAGGTCCAATAAAAATACCCTCTGAAGAAGTTGGAAAATAACCAACGAAACGTCGGGATAAAGTTTCAAAAATGGATTAATTTATTAATTGCATACAAAAGTAATAGATCAAAAAGCCCAATAAAAACAATCAAAAACATCTGTTGTTATTGATTATCCCGCTTCAAACCGGCATTGGTTATATCAAAAAGCTTTATTATTTTGTCACAGTCGCGAGTACCCAATACTCGGTCGGCCGTCGGCGATCTTTAAAGTGTAAGCCATCAATTTGAACGAACGGTAGTTATCGCAATTTCGAGTAAATACATACCTTTCCTTTGTACATTGGTAGAAGATAATTTTCGCTCTATTGCTTAGACAAACTATCACCTTCTCTAAGCTTAAAGAAAAGAAGCGTTAGCCATCTTAGCCCCATATCTTTCTCTTGCAGTCGATTTTTGAACATCGAGATCTTTTAACACTTTGTCTATGTCTATACTAAAATAAAAATAAATAAATAGGGTGGCGCAGCACAGCCAATCATTTTTTTGATTGTCTATGGCTAAGGACCTCTTCAGAAAGCGGTGTCACATTGATACTTCCTACTAACCCCACTATACACATGTACCGACATTATGAAATCTATCTATCATTCAAGATTAATTTTTTTCCATATTTAAGAATAACTTATCAAAACGCTTTAACAAAATAGAGTTGGCATGGAATGGTTCACACGTGCCCCTAGTGGTTCAATGCCAACAAATACATACTCGTAACACTCGGCATGCCAGGAAAACACCTTCTGAAAACTTAAAAAAATTATTACCTATCTATTGGTCGGTGGGTTCCTTATAAAATTGAATCTATTTATTTAAGGTTTTTATTTCCATTACGCATTATTTTGTAGGCAGTTTCAATGTTCCCACATCTACACCTACCTCAAGGAATGATTAATTTCGAACTTCTTCTAGAGCACATGTAGCCACGTACCTATCTCATAAAAAAGTACACTTGGAAATGTTCCCCGATGAGGACAAGATTTGCGTTTTAAATGAGCTCCCTATCGTCATTGATTGCCATAAGATGTGTACATTTGTGCGGGGGTGAGAAATTGAAGATTCCAATGAAATAACTTTTCAATGCTATCGCATCGAACAAATTGCAGAACCAAACTATACACCCCTCAAGCAAACGCTCGCACGTATATTCAAACGGTCGATGATGCAGAGAGAGGACAATAGTCCTACCCGATTTTAGAGGGTTTAAATGGGCGATACCTCGAACGTGATAAGGGGCTAAGCAAAAAAGGCCAAAAAAGAAAAGAAAACAATAACAACAATAGCATGGTTTTTATTCCACATGGACCTTGACGTCCATATTGGACGGGCGACAACGAGCGGATGTGTAGGTATATACCTATGCGTACTATTCTTCTTGCAAATCACGAATTTCGCTGCAGCAAATGCTCTGCTGGCGCTTCAATTTATGAATGGAATCGGTCTGAGAGATCACGTTCGTGCACTGCCAGTTACTACTAGTGTGTCCATCACGTTCCATCTGGACACCGTCGCGCCGCCCGTCTCTATTTATGGAAGGCGATAAGTTAGCTGCATGCCACATACACATAATCTAAGGAAGTAAAAAAAAAAACACAAACACACCCAGATCCCCTTAGGGGTGGGTGCTCTAATAAGACTCTTCTTAGTATTCACATCTGGGTCAAGTTAGAAGACAGACATCGCATGAAGCTGCGTCTGAAGCACATTCACCTTGCTATACTTGACTAATGAAACGTTACGTTACGTGATGCGTGCGAATAATCGTCTGCCGACCATAACTTCACAATGCATAGGTACCCGTATATAGCGAGCATAGCGTAGCGCCAGTCACCAACCCTCTTCAGGCAAAATAAATGTGGAGCAGGTGATGATCGACATTTCTATTCAGCTCAGATACGCCATGGAGCATGGAACTGTGCGCAGGCAGGTAGAAGGTAGTTGGTGTCGGTGGTCATGAGGGATTTATGTCGACGATTTGTATTCGGGAATCGTTTGGTCTCGCACTCTTTGCGTGTTCTCGTAATTGTATAGGCATGTTGGTGATTTAGACTTTGTGATTTATTTGCATTCCGCATTGGAGCTCTGCTGTGTACGAGTGCTGTTCCAAATAGGATATTAACGGTTGTTAAAACTTTTGTTCAATTGGATACCTAGTAACTCAATTCAAGCCCAAAGAAATTCTTATGACGCGTCACGTCGCAACGGTCGATGAGAAATCGAAATGAAGAACATTCAAATTCAAACATTACTGTTAAGGCATAGCTTTCCATTGTTTTCCATATCTGTAGCTATACATATCGTGTCTTTCTTTCTTTTCTTTTTTGGAGCATGGATGATACAGTCAATGACTTTAATATCTCAATGCTTGTCATTTGATATGCTTTAGCTTCTAGTGATGGCTTTTAAATTCTACTTGCGATCTTTTCTTTAGATAGCTCCTAGGTACTCTTTGAAGTGACTTTGATTAGGAGTTAAGATAAGTAGCATTCACCTGTTTTTATATAACCAAAATAAAGGACTGGACGCTTTCAAAGTTTGTTTGTAATTGTATAAATACCTAGTTCTTTTCAATTTAGAATCACTTTAGGTCGAATTTTATCTCAGGTTGCTCAGTGACCGAAGATCTCTTTAACAATATAATGTTTATAAGGGGCAAAATTGGCAAATGTTTTCTTTATACAGAAAAACAAGAATTGATCAGATCTTTATTTTGGCACAAGCACTAAAGATTGAAAGCCTTGAAAAAAGCGAATAATTAGTGCAGCACAGATGATACATTCTGGTCCAGTGGCACAGCACAAATAACATATTTTACGTATGTAGGTATATGACACAAATGGTATGGTATGCAAACGGATTTTTAGTGAGATTGATAAATTTCAAAATGACATAGATTATAACTATTTTATAGCTTTTATTGAAGTCTGGATTCTAAATACATAGGAAGTCAGATTTCATTTAGGAAATTGGCATGTACAAATCGGTCATTAAAGACGACTTATTGTGAAAAGCTAAAATTATTTGCAGAAAAGAGAATTTTACTGGGACTCATTTATTTTCAAAATGACTACAATTTTTTCAGTCCCAGTTCATTAAAAATAAACCTACGGGAGTACACGAAAGATTAAATAACCCTAAGATCGGGTGTGATTTAACACCGCCGGACTTTTTTCGTTGGGTTATGTGAAGTCGCTTATTAGCGCAGATACGCCCGATACGACGTACACCTTGGGCAATTCCAAACCTTATCTTTAAAATTCTTTACCTTATTACCTTAGCATTAAAATATATGTGTTTTACTTATTTCGGAGCATAAACATCGCTTTTCTTTCTTTAGATCCATTTAATCAACCGATTTACTGAAATTCAGTATGTTCAGGCTGACATATCACATATCGCAAATTAGAAAACAACTAAGCAGGTGCACTTAATTATTAAAATCGAAGTATCTTCGCATTTACTATTCATTACTTTTTTATTATTTTTAAAATCATCTTCATGTTATTTCTCATTAGATCACTGGTTTTTACTTCGCTAACTTCGCTAAAGTTTTGCGCCAAGGAAATTTTTACTGTACCATTACTGGGTTAAAAAAACGGCATTTGTATCACGAACTCGATTATTAATCGAATCAATTTCTCCTTTTTTGTAAAACAATAAATTCTTAATTAAATTTGCATTTGCGTTCAAATCAAAATGCATATCGTGCACTTCGTGATTTTTTCGGTCTATTCAATCGTCAAAATTTGCGTACAATCGGAAAAATGGTGCAAAAATTTGTGCAAACCGTGTCTGCAGGAGATGTGAAAGCAGCAGAGCATGTTCTATTTGCGATAGTGTGGGTGAAGTGTCGTCCACCTCAACTCGTCGTCGTCCCCAACAATTAGGTATACCTTTCATCGTTGATGAACCCATGAACAGGCTTTCATTTACACGTGCAATTGACTCAAGAACTAAAGGCTTCTTGGCAGGGGCGAAGGCGGGGGGGGGGGTTTTGGGGGTTGAAACCCCCCCGAAATTTTTGAAATTGACCGAAATCTACGAAAATTAAAATTTTCATCACACATACTAAAAACCAGTCGCTCCGGCTCTGTATAAGAATGGAATTGACAATGGCAACTAAGAAAGGATATAATTATACCCAGTACCCTTTTTTTCACTGGTGAGCATATTTCCTACTGGGTATATGTATGAATAAGCATATGCATACCAATGAACATTGCTTGAGTATGCCAAAAGAAAAACAGCCCAACAACTTTATAGACACCTTAAATATTTACGATTCGTCCCTATATAAAACAGTTCATTGTCTTATGCAGACCGGTGCCACACTTCCGGTATCCGTGGCTTCAAGCGAGCGATCTTTTTCATATCAGCAGATTAAAAACTTATCTGCGAGGAAGAACCAGCGAGGAACAACTGAACGGTTTGATGTTGCTGAACATCTATAAAAGTATTGAGGTTAACTACGAGGACTTTAAAATATATATAAAAATGGCAAAAGTTCCAAGGCGCGTTGATTTAGCTGTTAGCTGTTCTCGTGACTTCGTCAGTGTGGAATAGTGACTTGCAGCAGCAATTTAATTTTTCAGTAACCTATTGTTATGTTATTTTACTTAAGTACATTTTTGCTCACGATCTTCTTACTTTTTTCATATTTTGCCAAATAGAATTGTTTATTTACAAGTAGTAAGTACAAGTACTTCCGTTCCCATGGGAATAATGGAACAAAGAAAAAAAACAGACAGATTTATTTTTGAAATTTTTGGAATATTAGTAACGACTCCCGTTCTCATGGGGATATGGTGATCGTTCTCATAGGAATATGGGAATGAGTTAAAGCTTATGTTACTCGCTCGGCGATAGTGTATCATTCTAACAGTGGAAGAATTTTTGAAATCGGTGCAGTAGTTTCTAAGTTCTCGTTTACGTTCCCGTAGAAATTGGGATAAAACATAAAGTCTATGTCTTTCCTCAGGTCTTAGACTACCTCTGTACAAAATTTCATTTGAATTGGTTTAGTTGTTTGGGCAGGAGACGGTGACATAGAAAGACGACCAGACAGAGCTACTTCTGCATTTATAATATTAGTAAGGACCTGTTCCCGTGGGAGTATTCGGATGAATTGAAGTCTATGTCCTTCTAGATCATCTCTGTATAAAATTTTACTTAAATCGACTCAGTGGTTTGGGCGGGAGATTCTTTCGTACTTGTTATAATATGGAATATGGGGATGAGTTGAAGTTTATGTTACTTGAGGATAGTGAGGCGTTTCGTTAACGGTGGAAGAATTTTTAAAATCGGTGCTGTAGTTTCTAAGTTCCTGTATACGTTCCCGTTCTCATTAGAATATAGGGATAAAATGCATAGCCTATGTCCTTTCTCAGGTTCTAGGCTATCTATGTACCTAATTTCATTCAAATCGGTTGAGTAGTTTGGTCGGGAGACGGCAACATAGAAAGCTGGACAGACAGAAATACTTTCACATTTATAATATGAGTTAGGATTCCTCCTAGCAATGTATTTAACAAATCAATACAGAGTATAAAAAAAGCATCAAAATATTAAAAACAGATTGTTCGTTAATATTTAATATATTTTTTCAAAACCCCCCCCGAAAAATTTTTCTGCGTTCGCCCCTGCTTCTTGGCCATTTCAAGCGTCGTCAATGGTTGAAATGGTGGCAAGAAATTTCAACAGTGGATGATCAATTTTCAAAGAAAATTGTCTTCACTGATGAGGCTCATTTTTATTTTCAACTTAGTGGATTAGGCAATAAGCAGAATTCCGCTTTTAGGCGAATGATTGTCGAAAAACCAATGCACAAACAAAATACGGGCGTATTTATTCCTAAATGGGGCTGGTCAGTCAGTTACTGTTGTGTACGTCGATAAACCAGCAACAATTCAAGAGCTTAAGTATGAGATAATTCGGCACATTAACGCATAGAAGCTAAATTATGCCTCAGCGTCATCGAAAATTTTGACCATCGGATGGAGGTGTGCCGCCGAGGTCGAGGTGGCCATATTTTGTTCCGTACATAGTTCAACTATACCAATATTACCATAATAAAAGGAAATGACGATAGTTACCTAAATAATTTGTGTTTAATTCAAAATCAACATCGGCCCTTAAAATTTAACCACCCATTATTTTTGTATAATCTACCCGCATCTATCTTCTATCTTCTATATACAGTGTGTCCGGTAACTCGTAGTACATACTTTAGGATGTGATTCTTGGTCATATACTTAGGAAAAAATTGTTCTACGGTAAAGTTCGTTTCTCAACTACGTATGAAATTATATTCCTTTTTGACAATTTTAAAAAAAAGCTAACTTTTGTGTACCCTGACCTGTGTTAAATTCGATATCTCTGTCAATACTGATGATAGAGACCTAATCTTAGACTTAATTTTTTGTTGAAATAACAACCTTCAAGACTTTTTTTAAGTTGAGCTTCCATAGGTTTAGGGCTACCAGATTTTGAGTTTAAGTGCTGTTCAAATTTTCTTCCCCAAACAAAATTTTGACTTTGAGGTCATTTTTTTTTTCAGAAAATGCCTGGTAAACATAGAGTTTCTTTATTTTTTTACAGATGAACAAAACAATAATAAAAAAACTTATTAATAAGTGCACTCAAAAACCCATACATTTTATGATACATACTTGCAAAAATACAAAATGGGTAAAATTAAAATTTGTCTGTGGATGTGCATAAGTTCCAGACCTCAAAGGCGATTTTCACTCGTTGTGGACCTTAGATCGGTTTTAAGGCGCCGCAATAAAGAAAAAGACCGCTCTGCCGAAGAATTCGTAACCGGAAGCGTTGAAAGGATTAAAAGAAAACTGTGTAGGTATAATGCCAAACACATCTTTATTGGATTTATCCATCAACTCAAGAGCAGTAACAGGAAGATGGTTGTTCTGCTCCTTTTCCGTTACCTAACCATTTTTCCTGCCATACGAGAAATTCTCAACTCAACATTCAACTGATCACATAAATTCTTTGCATGCTGCCAGATGCTGTGGATACTGGCATCTATGTTCTCCCGGCGACCTTGAAGAACGGAAATCGTATTCTTCACCAGCATTGCGCTGCTATTTAGGCCAAGAGATTTAGATTGTAGTAACTTGCTCAAGGACTGTTTTAAAGACAACACATCACTCAAACACAAAACTGATACATTAAACTGTGAATTCCATAAAGATGTTAGACCTAAGTTAGGGAAGCCTTGCCAGCCGTTCTTGGGTCACGCCGCACTACGATATTGTTTCCAACGCTTCCACAATTTTGATGAGGTCCAAAGAAAATTGAAGTAGGTACAGGGTACACCTTCATGTTGTTCTACCCACCTTTGTTTCGCAAAAAAATATCAGGGCACACTCCAAGGTGTTCATGAGGACAGTTTTTCGTTTTGGATGCGATTTGACGAAGAAGATTACCTCTTTCATTATTGCAACAGCCAGCGTCTAGAATGGCAGGTACTTATGAACTTTTAGAAATAGAGTTATTTAGCTTAGTCCTCTTTTTTTATGACATTGACTTTTATATGCCTTCTGTCTGAGTTTTGCTTTTTCTTGGTATTGAATGAATTATTTAAAGCAATTTAGGGACCAACCGATTTTAAATAGCGAATACGTACTGTTTGTTTCAGACTTAAAATTTTTATTGACAGAGAGAGCCCCCCATTGCCCCCCTGGATCCGTGCTTAGTCCGGATACTGAAAGTACATGATAATCGCACATTTTAAGTATCCGGACAGCAAAATCTAGCATCCGGACGCTTTTGTTTGAGTATCCGGGCCCAATCATTTTAAGAGACAAGCCCCCTTGTCCAGATACCTACTAAAAATACATGATAATTGCACATGCTGTCCGGATACTGAAAAACATATTCAATTTTGGATTTGGTGTCCGGACACCACAAATAATGGCAAAGATTTTATATAGGTAGGTATTTTGTTTTTTTTTTTTGTAAATTGTTTTATCTAGCTAATCATATTTTCAACGAAACCAATGACTTTCCATTGCAATAAATTAATAAGGTATTAGGTACTTGTTCAATATTGCTTAAAAAAATGTTCACACTATTTTTTTTCTACACAAGTCGACAACGCGACCGCACCTTCTAACCTTAAACAACAAAATGACGCGTAGTTTTAAAATACGCATTTCGAAATCTTGCATGCATGAATAGGAAACATTGAAGGACCCATGTTTGTTAACGTTTGTGAATTTTTTTGTGGGATTTAACTATCAATCGCAAAAAAGGTCAATGTGTCTGGTTACTAACACTGTCCAGATACTAGTGCGTTTACCCTATATTAAATCTACAACGGGTGTACACAACAACTCCTAAATTTTCAATTATTTTTGTAGTATTTTTTAATTATTCGTTTTGAATCGACAAGAAATGGAGGTCAATTCCTTTGGCTCACAAGGAACGGTTGAGAAAAATACCCTATGACCCGGTCTTATAGCATTTGAAACCTCACCACAGTCTAATTTAACCAAAACAAGTTCTCTAACTAATGAGTCTCTGCGAGACCTATTCCCAGAAAACCTGAAAGCCTCTAATTTCTCTAGATATCAATTCTTTTTTACAACTTTTTACTTATCACTGACAGGTGGGTAGGAATAATCAACCAAAAGACGATGATTTTTCATTTAAGGAAATTGTCAGCAGTCCACTGAAACGTAAAGGGCATCCCATCCATTAATAAACTTTTTATGGCCATAGCAATTCAACAAAGCCAAGTCTGTTTCACTTAATTTTATTTGAGCAGTGCCACAGCAACACTGGAAACCCAGGGCCAGTTTTCAAAGCACAACCACGTCTCCACTGCCAGTGCCGTAGTAAATAAAAGCAATAATCATCACCCCCGCTTAAAACAAACTTAAGAAAGAAAAAAAAGCAAACCTATTTCTTCTTGCATATTTCAGTCACATAGCACCACTCACACATAAAACACAACGAAAGAAAAAAGCCCTACACACTACTTCATGGAACGTGAAGCTATGTGCTTGACACATCTTATAAAAGAAACTCAAGAAAAAGCCAAAACAAACCTTCCTCCCGCATTCACACCATTTTCTAACCGCAAAGGAGCGAAGGAGACGCCCGATCGCTCCTAATTGTCGCACATGACTTGTTGAGTCGAGGCGTGGTTGAGAGTCGCTCTCTTGGAATAACAAAATCTGGTCCTGTCGAAAGTTGATAGCCTTACCAAGAGCAAGAGCCAAAGCCAAGCCAACCATTCTATACTCTACTCACACACTCTCACTCGCGCGCCATTATGTATTTGACGGTGATTCGACAAATCCCCTGGCAGTCACGTCCCGCCCATTTACGAAACCCGAACCTGAGCGGCTTCTGTGCGTGACGCTGCTTAAAATGCCACTGGTGCGCCTTGTACATGACTAGAGCGGCGGTCAGGTTCCAGCCAGGCCGTGTACACTGTACACACAGTTATAGTAGTCATTGTACATCTCCTGTCTTTCCACTCTGATTGAACTTCTGTGTATGTTTCGATGGTCGTCGTTCATTCGTTCGGTGGTGGCTGAGTGTTTGTGCGCACTGTGTTGTATACATATCCACCCTTGCCTTGCCATGCCAGGCTAGTCCGTCATCCGAACAAAAAGAGATTCGTGGCTGCACGAAGCAAACCACTGAAGTCGACCGGAGCCTTTAGTTTCGTTTGTGACGTGAGTTATTCTGCACGTCCGCAGCAGATACAGTTCGAGCAATACACCACATTGAGTGGACAATTTTTTTTGCTTTCTCACTCTATCTGTCAAACAAAGCCCAAAAAGCCAGAGCCTCAAAGTTGAACGTTTTATATTTTTTTGGCCGCCTCATTCTGCTGCCGTTACTGCACGGCGAAGGTGGTGTTGTGTTTTTGTTTCGTTTCGCATTATCGTCGCTACGTGTCGATTGTGTGTGATTGGACCTGACTGGTGTGTGATGTGATGTACTGCCATTGCATGCCGATGGTGTCTTCTTCCTTTTCCGGACGTCAATTGGTGCACACGAGTGAGTGAGCCCTCGGCTATTACGTGCGGTCGTGTTGTTTGTGCGTGTGCTTTTATGCCAGTGCTCCTTTCTTTCCAATTTGTATGTGAAACGCGCGGCTACTTTAAGGAGGATAGTGTTCACTCCTACAACTACGTGTCCGGGATTTTATTTAGCTGGCTCTCGTCACTGAACTCGTCCATTTTTTCAAACACACAATGGAGGGTGTTTCCCGTTCTCCGTATATTTAAACAAAAATAATAATAAGACCTGAACTGTTGACCATTTTTAGAACCAGAAAGAAAGTGTTGAGGTACTCTGATACCAAAAAAGTAAACTTAATGTGTGCGTTCGGACAAAAGTGCAATTTAATTTGTGAAATCAACTGAAAAGCTAAAAAGAAACTTCAGTGAAGTGAAAACTATTCTCGAAAAAAGAAATTCGTTCAAAAACTTCATAATGTTACCGTATCAAGCCGTAGCGATGGATTACGCTGGCTATCAAAGACAAAGTTCAAGTGTTCCAACGGGCCCAATGGCGATGGGCTCCCTTGGCATGGGAGGATCACCATTTGGGCATTCGTGGCTGGTACCGACTCAGGATTTGTGTGCTGTTCCTTACAAACAAATGCCAAACCAGCACCAGAATGGAGGCATGCATCCAAATCAACAATCATTGGAACCTGGGCACGTTATTTTCCTTAATTCCTACCTATTAAGTTTATGAAAAAACTAAACAAATGATCATGTGTTGAGACAAGGCAGTAATTTATAACTATTACGAGTTTTGAAAGTATCCCCACCTTCTTCTGTTAGTAAGATATATGACAAAGCCATCTATTAAAACATATTTTCCTTCAAAAAGTACGGCAATCTAAATCTAAACAAAACATACCTACATTCCGAAGCAAATAAAACGTTTTCAGAAACAAACCTTCGGAAAAGCAGCATCAAAAGCTTGACCCATAGAATTAACCACTTGAAATTATCCTTTCGAAGGTTTCTGCTGAAAGCAATTTATTTGCTTTGTAATGTATGTAGGTACATGTTTCATTCCTTATAATCAGTAGTTTCTATCATAACATAAATCGAAAATTGCTTTATAATAATTTGGTCCTTCGAGCCGAACAAATCAGGTGATAAATAAGTGCTTTAGTAGGGATTCGAATTACAAACTTCAATAAGGATAATAACTTCAACTTCTTTTAGAACAGGACTGATCCTTCATTTCACAAATGTCCTTTTTCTAACGAAGAATAAAGGTAGTGTAAATGTGGAATGAAAAAAACTAGATATTTGATTTTGTGATTGTGTAGCAAGAGAAAACCAACTCCCGATTTCAAAACTTTTTGCTATTGGATTTCCTCAAAATCAAAGTGTTATGTTCTGCTTGTCGGTAAAGATGAAAATTTGGGAAACATGAATTAAAAAAATTGTGAGAAATGAACTAATACGAATTCGATTTTAATCACTCAGAAAAATTAAGAAGAGTTAATAAGAGTATTTTCCATTCAGGTAAAGGAAATAACCCTTTGTTTATCCAAAAAGGTAACTTATGTTTAAAACAGTCCTGCAGGCTATAATGATTTCAAAATCTTGAGAAAATAATTCAAAAATTCTTCCTTAAATCTTTATAATGCATATATGCCAAAGTAAATGTCGTTCTGAGAATCTTAAAATCTTATAAGCTTTACTTAATCAATGTAGGTACTTAAAAAACAATCAGCATAATGATAACACCGATGAATTTGTAACAGTGTGCTACACCAATGAGTTGTACGTGGCTTTTCAGAACTGTTACTTTTCAAAATAATTTATATCGCAATGTGATATGATATATATGATCAAGAAGTATAATTTGCTTTTTTTACCCTACCGACTGGGTGTCGGACCACTTCTTGTCCACTTTTAAAATACTTTCCTGGCACGATATTTCGCAATCGACTTAATTGTTCAATAGAAACTCTTTGTCGAAAAAATTGTTATATTTGATCGATTTCAGTTCTAGTTTTAAATTAACTATGTTGAAACTGTAGCTTTTTTTCTGCCACGTACATAAATTGATTTCAGAAATTGGTTCTATTGTTACACCTAAATTCCTCCGATTTCTCAATTTCATGTTCCTTGATTCAATCAGTGATTGATTGACAATCACATCTTTCTGCAAAACACTTTTAAGACTACAATTTTCCGAATAAATACCTATTAATACATATTTTCAACGTTATTGGCTAATTGTTAATTCTTCTAAGCTTTCAAAACTTAAGAATCAATTTTTTAAACTCTATAACAATTTGAAGTGGGGGCATCTGGAATCAAAACAACCGTTTTTCTGTGAGTTTTAAAAGTTGAAAAGGTGTCAATTTGGGAAAATTAGGGACTAAATACAAAACTTCTTTGTAAGCCCACAATTATTTGAGTTGAGAAAACGTCGGCAACAATCTTTGAGTGATTGTTATAATCCGTGTGTCCAACTGAAGGCTCTGTTCCCCTGTAAACTATCGCATCAATAACATCTACCTAGAAATATTGGGAAAGCGAAACCAAATCCTTCAAAATTCGAGGAATATCTTTTATCGAGGCGATAGTTACGTAACAGAGGCACTGAAGTCATTCCATCTGCGTAACAGCAGTTTTTGGGAGCGTGCATCCCCGTCGGACGGGGTTTTATTCTATGAAGATGTCAACTGAGCCAATCATGCCACATATTTGACTTTTAGGTACCTGTGATGGCTTCTTCAAATCTTTCTAAGCTCAATTCTGAACTGCTATTAGTTATATCTCGTGTTTCTTAAACAATCGCTTAGATTTAAAAAAATAAACACTCAACTCCAATAACGTCGCACATGAAACAGGTTTTGTTTGATCTGTTCAAAAAGACTTCATTGTGATTTTCTAATTAATTCATGGGTTTTTGATGATTAAAGAAAGACGATAATTGAATAAAGTAATAAATAGAGTGTTTCTCTTTAAGGTTGACAACAACAAGCGCAATAGCCTTAATATTGGGTTTTGATAATTTTTTTTAAGGAGGAAGAATAATAAATAAGAAGAAATTATAAATAAAAACATTAAAGTTTTTGGTGAGTTTTGTAGTTGAGATAATCCACGGATTTTTTTATCTATTAAGTGAAGAGATAAGTAAAAAATGTTAACAGTTGAAAACACTTTTTACATTTCCTCAGATGCACATTATTCGGAAGCATTTATTAAATTTTTTTGGGTCAAAATTTTGAAAATTTTGCCAGTTATTAGCAATTGCAAATTTAACACTGAAAAAACAAGAACCTAAAATAATAGAAGGCACATTTCCCATTCCAAGAAAGTCGTGGCAAAAGTATTGAAAAAACATAACTATAAGCGTATTTTTATATAAATTCACTCCAAAATTTGAGGAATTCAGCCTGCCAGAATTTTATTTTTCTTCGTTTGGGAAACTGAAAGTTTTTGCTTGTATGGAATAACAAATATTGAAAATGTTGCAACAAGAATCAAATCGATAGGATGAAGAACTGTAGAATCTATGATCGAATTGTATCTGCAGCCATTTTGACAAACTTAGTTCCGGAAAAAAGGGGTTTAAAGTTTAAATGTGCCCGGAAGCCGGAATAAGCAGTTTCAAAACATGCGACTGACAGACAAGTAAATTGCTTATAAAGACTCTCTATGAGTATATATTTTTGATTCCTCAAGGCGAAAAATAGAAACAATAGTTCATTTTTAAAGAATTTTCTGTATATTTTTTAATGCATCTTTCGAACCGGATGCAAGAGCAGTGGCTCTTTAGATGGCAATAGCTCGAAAGTTTTTTTGAGATATATGCATTTGAAACTTTGGTATGCTATGTTTATATAGTACCGTATTTACTAAAGAAATATGCAAAAGTTTTACGCATAGGTCACCTTTAAACGAAGAAAACAACAGGATGCTTAGAGCAATAACACAGTGAACACAATGAATATTGCTCGCTGTTACTGTTAGAGGATCAGAATGAGCCAGTTTCTTTTAGGTTAATCCTATCCAACTTTCAAAAGATCAACTGTTAAACATGTCAAATTCTCGTTCCTAGTGATGACGGTATATGATGACGCTCTCTCCTTCAAAAAATACTTGATGCTGTTTCGTGTACTGACTTGTTTTACTTCGTGCGATGATGCATCATCAAGAAGCTTTTGGTGTACACCTAATTTCTGATTTTGAATTTTTAACTTGTTCCAAAAACACGTCGGTTGATCCAACAAGCGGGTCACTGCACGAAGTAGTCAAATGCGGGAGAGCTGTGATACCTTATCGAGTACACGATGTTCGTATCGTCGAAAAAAAAGAAAATAAGAACTTGTTGAAGATGGTTTATTGCACATGACTTATTTTGGCACTGCTCCTTCGTTTATGCCCATTGACTATTAAATCACAGGCCTCTGGAATTTCTAATAGTCTTGAAACCACAAGGATCATCTCATTCAGATATGCTTTGTATTATATTTCAAAATGAACCTGCGTGGTATGCCAATTCTTTTTGATTTAGCGGTGGAAATTGTTTGATTTGTTTCTATTGAAGAAATTCGATTTGGAATCAATATCAGTAAATCTCAAGCCATGGTTAGCAAGATATAGATGGGCTGAATGAGCTTAGCACATACTTCAAGGGTAGGCCTGTGATCAATCGGTGTCAAAAATATTTTGTACCTACTGCGTTTAATTTATTTGCAGTGAAAAGGCGTTTGTCATCGGAGAAGGAAACACTCCCTTCACTGATTATAAATCTCAATTTTATCCAAAAAGCTATATGAGACGAAATACACTGCCCAAATGAAACCGATTGGTCCCATTTTAACCACAAAATTCAGAGTCTTTAGACACGGTAATACTGTCGCTGTCTAACATTTTCTCTAAATTTCTAGAACTAGACTAATAAATTGCATCAACCACTTTCACTCGTACTAAAAAGGTAATTTCGCTCCAGACTTACCGCCGCTATATATGTTTTAAACTTGTTTTAATATAATTACGCTATACTGGCCAAAATGGAATAGCACTAAAAAAATGAAATAAAATTCAAAGCGATCAAATTTGTTTATTTCATTGTCTAGCAACATAAAATCTTAAATCTTTAAGCATCAGCTTAGTTTCTATTTGTATCTTCTTCTTCCTTTTTACGGCGTTGCGAGCATCATGACGTCGAAGGAATCACATTTCTTCTAACTAATGATTCACACCGATATCGTAGGTATTTGAACAGTTTGCATAATACTCAATATTATTCTAGCTGAAGTAAAAATGTGTTCCTTTATATTTTTATGGTTTTGGTGAATCTTCCCGATCATGATTTAAATACCTGAATACTATTTGCTTCTGCACTTTTATAGTAAACTCAATTCAAAACTACTATACGCACAAATGAACTCCAAAAGAATAATTTCAAGTCATCATTTGTCCAAAGAAATTTACGGCCATAATTTTTTCAACCGTCTGTTGATTTTTAGAAATGTTAAATAAAACAAAAGTGCGTAAACAATTCGAAGGGATGACAATAAATTTCTTAACTTGTCAAAGTACTCATTTTTATCATAAAAATCTTACAAAACAATAATAATAATTGCTTACAAAATGTTCTCAGTTCTCACAAATACCACGCGGGTCAGAGAAGAATAGGCGCCGGGATGTGATGCAGTTTTGGTAGAGGTACCTGATTCTTTCTTTCTACACCCAGAGAAAAACACCATCATAAATTTAAGTAAGAAAGTATTTAAAACTAAGTTGGTATAACTTTTGATTTATACACTTTAATTTAAATGTGATCAACATTGTTTTGAATAAGAAAAATGTTCAATTGATCGCAGTATAGCTAAACACCTTTGAATTAATGTTTTTCTATTTTGGAATGTAATCGAGTAAACTTAGAAAACTTCGTTGTTACGTTTTTTTTTTTATATGAAAATTAATCCTCTTTGAATCAAATTTGAATCTCATAACATCAAAGTGGCAACTCATTTGATTTCTTATACACACTACTACTAAAAGAGCTAGACAATAATTGTTATTGCACATATGCAATATGCACGATCTTATTTGTTACCAACACCAATACGTTTTCCTGTGAACACTCGCTTGTCAAGTCGCGTACGGCAACAAATGTGTTTCATTCAAATGTGTTTATTTTTGAATCATATACATATGCACTTTAAATCAAAGTAAGAATGAGACAAATCAAAGTTGTAGTCCTTTGACTCGTGAATGATAACGGTAAACATGTCTACAAAAAGAAATCATATCTCATATGCCGGTCGAGCAAAATTTATCTGCATTCGGCATTCGGTTTAGTAACGTGTGATTTGTAAACTGTGTGTAAGACAAAATTAACAAAATAAAATAAAAATAAAATAAAATAATGATGTCATACATTAGAGATGACATCCAAATAGTCGATGAAAATGGACAACTTGTGAATATGAATATATTATATTCCAACGACACCAACAATTCGACAAAGCTGTGTGAATTACTGAAAACATTCGATCTGGAAGTATTAATTGAGAAATTCCAAGGCAAGTTTAAATTATTATTTGATGAAATACAAATTATATTTCTAGTGAGTGTTATGAAGTGATGAAAATAAGTGTATGTGTCGTGATTAGCCCTCATGAGGACTCGGTGTCTTTTTTTTTCTAATTAGGCTGTGACCATGCACTAAACAGTGCACTACCAAGCGTACCGTGCGTCGTCGTCACAACGGTGGCGATGGAGCGACGATATAAAAAAAAAATTGACCATATAAATCCTGTAGTTTTCTCCATGCACGCCGAACGACAGGGCTACTTTTTTTACTTGTGCATTTTAATTACTATTTATTTAACTTTAATTATACCTTTCAATTTAATTTAAGTTTGGAATTGACGACGAGACCATTTCAGCGATTACCAAAGTAGCAAATTGGCAGTGCCAAAACTGCAACTGTTCTGAAGCAGGCCCGTCAACACCAACATCAAATTTAAAATCATTTTTTAAAATTGTAAGTATGCATTATACAATGTACATAGCTACATATGTACTACAGTTAAAGTAAAATATATTGTAATCCTACCTATATCTATCGTATAGGATATTTTAAAACTGCTTAGCTTCTCAACGAAAGGGAAATCTTTGATCGAGTATTACAAAAATTGTAATCAATTTGAAAACGCCCAAAGAGATGCCCTTATCCAAATCATTATTGAAGAGGCAAATTGCGCAAATCTGCAACTTAGACCAAGTGATTTTGCAGAAATAATTAATGATATAACATCAATATTTCCAAACGAAAAAGACGTTAAGGTAATGTTTATAACTTTAATATATTGTACGTAGGTACTTGTAAGCTCTCGAGATGTGGTAGATTTTTTTTTTAATTATTTTTTTGAAACAAAAATTTGTCCATTCGATTAAAATGAATGAATAACATAAAATAAATTTTAAGTCAATATTTTTGTCCGCTCTCGAAATATTCAAGTCCGAAATGCGTTTACCTTATTTTTAGTACGATTGTTTGTATGTACTTATTCATTTTTTTGCAAAAAAAAATTTACCAGATTAAAAAAATTGTTTTGGAATTATTATCGATCGCCAAACATTTTTTTTTTAGTTTTTCAATTATTTTTTTATCTCTTTATATATATATATATATATATATAATATTTATAAGTTTTGTTCTTATCTTAGTTTATAAGAAGAACTTATTCAATGTTACATAAAACTTATATGTATATCGTAAGCTTACACACAATAAATCATTTTGAAGAAAATTGTTGTTTTTTTTTAATTTATTTTTGTTTTTGATAAATGTATTATTTAAAGACATAAAAATACATTTGATACTCTGAAATTGAAGCCTTCTAATTCAACATTGCAGCTTTAGTGCCGATTGCACTACAAAGTTTTATGTATGTATAGTTTCAAAAAAAAACTCAATTGGAATAAAGTGAGAATGACTTTAAATCAGTGAATGCTAGTAATACATGTAAACTACTTTCTAATTAAATCATTCTCGATACCTTTTTACTATAAGCACAAAGTGTGTTTAAAATGAATTGATATTTTTTTGAATCAAATGCGGATCGTCTTTAAAACTATAGTAGCACACTTTGATTTAATGTTAACTAGCAACTAATGTAAATATGTTTCTAATTGATTTACTTCCGATACCTGTTTACTATAAGAACAAAGTGTGTTTAAAATGAATTGATATTTTTTTGAATCAAATGCGGATCGTCTTTAAAACTATAGTAGCACACTTTGATTTAATGTTGACTAGCAACTAATGTTAATATGTTTCTAATTGATTTACTTCCGATACCTGTTTACTATAAGAACAAAGCGTGTTTAAAATGAATTGATATTTTTTTTAATCAAATGCGGATCGTCTTTAAAACCATTATGCTACTACTTTAAATCATATTGGTTCAAATTTGATTTAAAAAGAAGTAGTGAATCACTTTTCATTGATGAACAACTTTGATTTAAATATTTTCGGCATTAGAGCCAAATCATATTGATTTTATTTTGATTCAAAGTCGTTTTTTTTTTATTTTGCGTGGTTTTTTCTCTGGGTGTATTGTAACTCAAAGTTGCATGAAAGGACATTTTAGGTGTTTGCATTATGTACGTCCAATTACCGTTATAAAAATATTATGTCAAAACGTCTATTATTAGACAGAATTGGTTTTCAAAGAGCAACTTGTTTTCCATTTTTTCTTTATTTTAGCTTGCGGTTTGTTACTAAGAGAGTATACTCCACTTTGAATAAAATAGACAGCCGCTTGTTGGGATATGCCATATGCTTGCACAATTCTCTAAGTCAAAGACCTCAAGCAGACTCCATTCTTTCAACAAAAATGTCTCAGAAAAATTCTCATCGGCATGAACCAAAACACAGATTACCTATACGAAAATTAAAAGGATTTACTATCACACTTGAGCGACTTTCTTTTGTCAATTTCCTTGATATTCTTCGTTTAATATCAACATTCTATAAAAAGAATGTGCGCCCAGATCAAAAGATAATTCGCAATCTTGGTATACATTAACTCACTACCGCTACCGCAAGTCTTTGTTCAACGTCTTAATCTGTGCGGATTTTCTGGATTAGGATGTGTGATGTCTGATGTGATTCGATTGCCAAAAGCAATGCATTCTTATAAATGATAATAGCTGGATTATGCACACTTTTATGTCCCTTGGCGTGCTTAAAACTTTCTCTCAGTTGACAGCCAACGAAGTCCATAGCAAAAAAAGAAGAAGAAGAAAATCGCATTTGCAGACGTCAACATAGTGGATTCATACTTTTCTTAGTTTCTTCCTGTTTCTTTATTTTTTCCTGCCATATGCAAGAGACTATTCACCCCTAGAAAAGAGGAAGCCCTTGCCAAATTGGCTTGTAAACACGTAATTATGGGGTTGCCTAACACAATTATTTAAGGGTGGTAATTACCAACGATTAGCTTGTGTTCTACTACATGTCGAAATGACATGATAATAGTCCTGATTGAGTGACTGCGTCGGTAGAAGATGTGTTGCCTGGGCGACCAACTGCGTGTCATTCGTCACCTGTCAAATTGACAAAATTGTTGGTATATTACTCGTGTTTTGAACAAAAAAATGTCCCTGTCCCTCTACCTACAACTCCAAGTGTTTGAAGTCACTTTTCAATTGAAATCGAAATTCAAGAGAACAATGCGACAAGATAAATTGAACGAAACAAATGAAGCGTGAAATTCATCAACGAACAAAAAATAATACGAAATACGAAAATACCTTTTTTCAATCACACGCTTTTGCATCAGGGAGATGATGAAATGATTTTCATTTCATTCTCTAAACTTTCATCCCGATATTGGAAATTGCAGACATCATTTGTCAAAGTGCGCAACATTATTGCAATCTTGCTCCAATTTGAAGCGCAAAATTGATTGCTGATTGATTGCTGCTGCTGCTGCCGAACATTTATGCATGTTTTGTATGCTCAAGTTGAACTAATCTGTACCAAGCATTTCGTGATGAGTGATGAATTTAACTTTCATTGCCTTCGTTTGTTGAATTGATAACTTGGTCTGTGGAACACGTTTTGGTTTTAGCTGGCGATACAGATCTTGTGCTCTAAAACTGAGAGCCAGATTTTCGGAAACTGTCCATTTTGGCCCGTGGCAAGCGTAAGACAGCTTATCATAATTATAAAAATTACCCGCCGCACAAACAAAACAAACAGAGAAATAAAAATGAAAATAAAAACAACAAGAAAATAAAAGCAGATATACCTGTAAGCACACATTTCCATATGCCAGCTACAGATATGATCTGTTTTTGACAGTTTCAAACCAAGCCGCCGCGTCAGAAGCGGAGGAGAGACAACGTGCTTACGTTGTGGACCAGTCGCAGTCGGCGGAACACAGTGGATGATGGCCATCTTGATAGAGTGTTGAATGTGAACAGTTTATTGCGCTTGATTCAAAGAGTGATGCCGCGACGATGAATGAAGTGACGTTTTGTCTTATATGTTTTCAGTTTAAGTCTTTGTTTGGGAATTACTTTTTGAAAAGTGTGTGAGTGTGATGTTGGCAGCACAGACTGTTCTCTCAGTGACAGTCGGCTAATTTGTTACAAGAGTAAAGGTATATCTTCTTTTCAGTCTAAAAAAAAAAGTTAAAAATAAAAGAACGGCCACAGATAGAGCTATCTTCGACCGCAACGAAAAAATCATAAAGTGTTCTAAGCACAGGTATATTTCATCATTTCGTCATATCTGTTAGGCAGGCATGGCATTTTGTTTGGTGTATTCATTTTTGCTTTCTGATGGAAATAAATTACATGCAATTACTTATGAGATGATGACATATTTAATGTTATTCTTCTTTGACAGTTTGTTGTCATGGAGCATGAGAATGTTCGTGTTTTGGATGCAAGGGTTCATTGTTTGAGCGAGGAATTTGTAAGAAGGATGCAATTTATATCTCTGGAGAGTATACGAATAGGTAGGCTACCTCGTACCTGTGTGATTTTTGATTTGAACGAGTTTTTCGATCTGTCAGTTGAGTGAATTCGATTTGAAATATTTTATAAATTCTTCGATTGCTTGGCCGAGCAAGGAATCAATTTTGATTTTGTTTAACTATGATATTAACTAGTTTTCCAATGAATCCCTGCAATCGTGAATAAATCTCCGTTTTGAGACGCCAATCGAAGCTGGGCAATCCTTTTGAATGGCAGATTTATTTGCAGTGTTTGTATGCTATAAGTACCTACACCATTAGCTGATTATGTGAACTACGCGCTATTATTTTTTATGAAATGTTTCTATGTTATTTTAATTTGATCCTGACTGTCGCAACCCTAGCTTCTGATTTTAAATCCATAAGCAAATCTCCCTTAATCAATACCTATAGAGAAGAAGTAGTGTCGTTTGTTGATTGTTGAAATATTTTAGAAGCGTTTCAAAGTTCTCTGGTCTCAAAAATAATTTTAAAAAGTTAATCGCAATCAGGTGAATAGTTAAATAGGACACCTGACAAGCAAAGAAAATTTTGATTGTTGTTCAAGGTTGAGCTGATCTCGAAAAACTCAGAAAGGTTAGCTTCAATAGCAAACATCAGACTTGAAGTTAACTTAAAAACGAAAAAGGACTGACTGAGTTCATCCTCCTTATTTGTAGACAGGAACAATTCCAAGATCAAATCATGAAAAGTTAATTTGTAATTTACTATGCAATTTTTCCGTGTATTACAGCAGATCAGCAAGTAGGCGGAAGAAGGAACTTAAGCAGCTTTTTGCTAACTCGCTCAATAAACCTTTGTATTTATGTACATTTTAAAGACATCTTTTTAAAGATAGGTGTATTCATCTGTCTTGAGATGGGTCTTGTTTATAAAGAAAGTGATTTTCAGATTGTAAACCGCACATCTAAAATTTTTAATTTTTAGATTTGAAGCATTGAAGTAGGTACCTTTCATGTTCGTCTTATCTACTCATTGTGTTTACCTAAAGGCACTATTTCTAGAGCAGCCTTGGAAAGTTTGACCAAGCTGTACGGCACATCGCCGAATAGTTTCATTATTTGAGTTTACTGGGGGTCAATTCCCGATCTGTGAAGCTGTGAAGTGATAAAAAATACATATATCATTTCAGTTTTCACACAGGTTTTTCATTTTATCACTTCACAAGCCCACTCTAAGCGATTCTCAATCTCAAAATGAAAAGCAGTTCTCAAACTGTGTTCTATTAGGTATTCAAACGTTCTAAATGATAAATTCTGACACTTGTCTGTTATATTCCAGTTTTATTTTATATTTTAATAAGTTTTTCAATTTTTTGCCAGTAATGTCCGGAGTTATATTTTAAATAATTGTAGATAATATACAACGTTCTGAACAAAGGTATCATTTAAAGATTTGTTTGGATTCTGTGCTGTAATTGCATTTTATTTCCATCTTAGAAATAGATTCAGGAATCAGGATATTGAGACGTTCTCTAACAAAAAAAAAAAGACGTTCTCTATTAAAAATGCTTTTTGAACCTCTGAAGCCCGCTGCGCGCTTTAGTTTTGCTGCCATTTTCGATAGTTTAAACATACTCATACGGCAATGGAAAAAAATTTATTATATGAAAAAAATTTTGCATTTGAGATTTGGTCTTCATTCATCGAGAATGGGGAATACACCCCGGTCTCAAAAACTCTCCAGCTCAAAAGTGAATTTTGCCTTGAATCTGTAGAGTTAAAGCAAAGCTTTGATGCACCTGTTTGAAACAACAGAAATCATTGATTTTGGCTTTTATAATGTCGGAGGAACGTTATGCATTCACAGAATAGTTTGCTTTGAAAAAGGGTCAGGGACATGTTCTTTAAAAATACTAGCTCTAAATGATGTCAAATAGAAAGAACTTCTATATGTCTTCGTATACTCTGAAATGATTCGAATGATCCGATTCCGATGGAAGGAATGATCTGAGCTGTTTTTGGTGGCGGCATCATTTCTCTTACAACACAATCCTGTTTGCATACTTCGAAACCACAGTGCCTTACAAATTTGACAAACAGTGTTCATCTTCTCAAAGTCTAACAATAAAATTTGATTGTTCGATCGTGTTTGAAGGGAAGGCCAAGCCTTCGTATCGAGCTATTCGTTTCGGTTATCTGTTTTTTCGACGCTTGAACTGAGGATAGAGCTCAACAATTTCTGTTGCTTCACAGTAATATTTGTTTGTTTTTTGTAGGTACAAACGTGACACTTTCTGTATGAAAATTACGCTTAATATACATCTTCTTCTTTCTTATATATATAAAAATGAATCGCAAAATATGTTGGTAAGCGCATAACTCAACAACGCCTGGACCAATTTGGCCAATTCTTTTTTCATTGTGTTTGTTATTGCCAGGAGAAGGTTCTTATGTAATAAAAAATTTAAAAAATTGCGCGGATATTCCTACAGGAACGGGTTCGGGAACGGAAACTTAGAAACTACTAGACAGGTTTCTAAAACGATTCCAGTATTAGGGGTGCTACATTATCCCCCTCTATCAGTTATTTAGATTATCAGCCCTATCACAGATTCCATCGTAATCGAAAAAAGTCTAAGTTTCCCGATGTTGCTATCACATAATCCATTCGGAGTGGAACGAACTTCGAAATTCGTATTTTGGTATCACTTATTCCGAATGAAACGGAAATATGACGTGCCAACAAAAACAAAAAATATCTCGTAAATTAAATTAGATCCAGCTCTGTTTTTATTTCCTCCCAGTGGTCATTAACTTCCTCTTTTGGATGTTTAGTGTATCCTTTTGTTATGTCTGGATTACAGGATAACATTTCATACAGCCTATTGTTTGTTTGTTTGTTGTTTTCACCCTTTAAGAACATCGGTTATATTTATAAACACATATCAATGAATAAAATTCTTTCCGAAAGAAATTACATTTTTTCAAATGACTGTCTTTGATACGCCCGTTTCCAAATTTAAGCGAAATTGAGACTTGGCGTGTTTAAATACCAGTCGTACCTATGATTGTTAAATTACTTTTTTGTCTGTTAGCACTCAAAACAACACTTGAATTTTATACGGAAAAAGCTTGGATTTCACAAATTATTTTATGATTTTTGTTAAGCGAATGAAATTCTATTTGACAGAGTGGAAAGTACTCATGGACCACCTAACAAAAATCCTCTTTAGAGAATTTATAACTTGATGAAGAAAATGTTTGATTATATTCGACAGTAAAATTGTTTATTTCATATAACATTTAAGATTTGATCAATAATACAGATCTATTATAACTTATCCTAAGCACAAAAAGTGCAAATAAATCAATTTTTACTAGAAAACAAAAATCGGTAAAAAAATGTGTTTGGGAAAAGTTAAGGGATTTTTTTTTAAGTTTAGGGATTTTTGTTTCTATTGCTTCGAGTATTTATTTTGACATAGGACAGCTGACTTCGAAAATGGACACTCATTTTTTTCAATCAGGCAATGCTTTTTTCGAATTCGTTCGGAATTTGTGATTGCTTTTTATCGGGATTCGTATCGTGATTTTTCACTCGGGGATTTCTCCGAATGGATTTCATGATAGGGGTGTATATTTCATCCCTATAATCCGACGGGAACGAGAACCGAAACCTTAAAGTTACTTGACCGATTTCAAAAAAAATATTTCAACACTAGGATGTTACATTATCCCTCAGTGACATAGACTTATATTTAACATCTTTCCACGGTTATAGTGCAGTCAATGAAGCGAAAAATAGGGCCTTACCTCCGAATTTTTTTACTGTGAACCGATTTGCATGAAATTTTGGAATTAGGCTCATCTCACCCTTAACTTCAAAAGTGAAAATGATTTGAACACCGCCACCACCCTGGGGGTGGTTGCCACCCCTTTTCGGGGGTGAATTTTTTTTTCTTCAAAATAACCTCAGATATCGATAAAAGGCCTAATTTTAAGCAAAAAATCAAATATAAAGTTTTTCTTTAAGTCCAATACTTTTCGAGTTATTGGCAATTGAAAATTCGCAATTTTTTCACGTTTTTCATCTATTTATTGCAAATATCTCCAAAACTATACGTTTTATCGAAAATTTTATAAAGAACAAAATTGTAGCAAGTAAAACAATAAACAATTTGGTTATTTATAAAGTATTCTAAGAACAATACTAAGCTAGATATAAAAAACCAAAGCCATTTTTTATTTTGTCTGAAATTTAATCGTTGTTGTCAATGCCATTTAGCGGCGAGCAGATGCATTTTATGCATTCTAACACCAGAAGATGTTTTGTAGAGCTTGAAATAAGCTTTAAAATGAGCACTATTAAAAGTCTTTTGCACGTAAAATAAGTGAGCTGTAGTGCAAATAGGGAGAGCATCTAATGTTTTTTTCTTTTAAATTAATGAGTTTTTGGACCATAACTACTTCAATTTTCATGTTAGCACAACTTATAAAAAACCATTGTAAAGGTAATTTAGAGAGCTACAACATGCTTTATTGCAATATGTAGTAAACAACATTTTGCTAAAATGGTGAAGGGTTAAAGGACTTAAGAGAGGCTGTGATTGCGCTGCCACGCGCTCTTTAAACAATCATATCTCCGTCAATTTTTGTCTGACAGAAAAAACTAAAAAACCAAATTGTTTGTCAGAAAAATACCTAAATTTTTTTTTCTAACACTTTTATACGTATCTGTCGTCATTTTTGAGATATTATGAAAAAAGTAGGTTTTTTAAAAATTTTAAAATTGTTTTTTTTTTTTTTTAATCGTAACTATTTTGAAAAATATGTGTTCTGAAGCATCCAAACCGATACTATCTATCAAACTCTTCAAAACAAACTTAGTTTTAGGCGGAATACGATTAAATTTAATTTTAGTGGAAATGGCACATATGAAACCCATTAATTTAAAAGAAAAAAACATTAGATGCTCTCCTTATTTGCACTACAGCTCACTTATTTTACGTGCAAAAGACTTTTAATAGTGCTCATTTTAAAGCTTATTTCAGGCTCTACAAAACATCTTCTGGTGTTAGAATGCATAAAATGCATCTGCTCGCCGCTAAATGGCATTGACAACAACGATTAAATTTCAGACAAAATAAAAAATGGCTTTGGTTTTTTATATCTAGCTTAATATTGTTCTTAGAATACTTTATAAATAACCAAATTGTTTATTGTTTTACTTGCTACAATTTTGTTCTTTATAAAATTTTCGATAAAACGTATAGTTTTGGAGATATTTGCAATAAATAGATGAAAAACGTGAAAAAATTGCGAATTTTCAATTGCCAATAACTCGAAAAGTATTGGACTTAAAGAAAAACTTTATATTTGATTTTTTGCTTAAAATTAGGCCTTTTATCGATATCTGAGGTTATTTTGAAGAAAAAAAAATTCACCCCCGAAAAGGGGTGGCAACCACCCCCAGGGTGGTGGCGGTGTTCAAATCATTTTCACTTTTGAAGTTAAGGGTGAGATGAGCCTAATTCCAAAATTTCATGCAAATCGGTTCACAGTAAAAAAATTCGGACCTAAAATGCTTCATTGACTGCACTATTACGGAAGATTCCCACAGGAGCGGGGTTGGGAATGGAAACTTAGAAACTACTGGACAAATTTCAAAAATTCTTTCGTCATTGGAATGCCACATAATCCCAAAGTAAAAACGATTATTATTCATCCCCAGAACAGGAACCTTAAAACTACAGACCCGAGCAACGCCGGGTGGCTCAGCTAGTAGGGTAAACGCACTAGTAGCCGGACAGTGTTAGTACCCGGACACATTGACCTTTTTTTTGAGATTAATAGATACATCACACAAAAAAATCCACAAACAACAACATACATGGGTCCTTGAATGTGTCCTATACCTGCATGCAAAGTTTCAGGTACTCTAAATGCGTACTTTAGGAACTACGCATCATTTTATTGTTTAAGGTTTGAAGATGCGGTCTCGTTGTCGATTTAGGTAAGAAAAAAATAGTGGGAACAGTTTTTAGAAGTAAGCAATTTAACAAGTAATCGTTAATTTAATGTAATGGAAAGACATTGGTTTCGTTGGAAATATGATTAACTAAAACAATTTGCAAAAACAAAATCAAATTTTATAAAATCTTTGCCATTATTTGTGGTGTCCGGGAACTAACACCAAAATTGAATATGTTTTTCAGTACCCAGACATGCTGTCCGGGTACTAACACAGTGCGATTATCATGCATATTCAGTACCCGGACAGGGGTTGTTTCTTAAAATAATTGTGTATGGATACTGAAACAAAAGCGTTCGGATACTAGATCAGTCATTTTAAGAGACTTAATCATTGAGAGATTTAATCATTTTAAGAGACAAGCCCTGTATGGATACAAAAAATGTGTGCTTGTCTTATATTTTCAGTACGCAGACATGGCTTGTCTCTTAAAATGATTGTGTCTGGGTACTAAAACAAATGCGTCCGGGTACTAAACTTTGCTGTCCGGGTACTAACGCAAATGGAACTTTTCTGAATTGTTATTTTATTTATTTTAAAAATGATCTCTTTGCAATTTACTTGAACGCCATATTATTGAGAAATGTCTGTATTCTTACAATCAATAAAAGTTTTCGCTGTAGCATTTATGGTTTGAAAATGGTTTGAAGTCAAAGTTGAGAAAAAAGTTAAGTGTCCGGGTACTAGTGCGTTTACCTTATGTAATATTTTTCAGTATCTACACATTTTCAGAACTATATGGTTTTGGAAAGGACATGTCTATATGCACCCACGGATTTTAGAAACCATAAAATTATTTTAACCTTGCATTTCAATCACAGAACTTGCAGTTAGAAAAATGGAATTGTCTTAACTTTTCAATTGAATGGCAAATTGATAACACCTAAAACTCGCTCGAGTTCTGGCAACGCCATCAGATTTTCATTTTGAAACACTGCGAATACAAGAAGTCGGTGTTAAACGAACCAACGTACACTAACTTTTTTCTCCAGTTTTCAGTTTAAAATTCATTTTTATTTTTTATCTCTTATAACTACTTCTTTGCTAAAAAAATGTTTATGTTTCTAGCTTACAAAATAACTTAATTAACTTACTGAGCCTAGGCGGGTACTCTAAATTACTCAATCTCTTATTTTTAATGCCTTTCGGCCTAAAGATACTACATACATATATATATTTCAACTTATAACTAATATTATAAACTAAGACAATTTAAAAAACTTAGTTTACTTTTTTTCTCCCTTTTACTTAAAATGCTGTAGAAAACTACAAAAAATACTTGATTCTCTTTGAGGGATTTTTTTTAACAAATGCGGTGCAACACCACCATGTCCTTTTCAAAAACGTTTTTATCTTGATTAAACAGAATTCCTCTCATATTCCTTTAAAAAAAAACTATACCGACAAATTTGACTTGCCTTATAAAACTGAATCGTTCATTCGAAGCAGTTAGCGATCGTTAAAAACATAAAACAACATCTGCGAAAACAAGCAACTTCACATAACTCCACAAAAATTAGGCCAACGGTTTTAAAGTGACCGATTTTAGAGATCCATTCTCACAGGTTTGAAACTCAAAATTATTTAAAAATCGCCGTCAACAGCGATTTAGTTTACAGACCATGACCAAATGTACGCAGTGCCCAGTGGTTGTGCGGCTGCGATTCATCCACAATGAAATAGAAAACCAAACTGAGCATAATTCAAGTCACAGCTGGTAAAAAACTAACTCTGATAAAAAATATTGCTTAATTGAAAACTATATATTCTTTATAGGGTCATGTCCCCAGTTGTCGAACACTTAGTGACTTGCAATAAAGTAATCGCTCACTGCCAGACAACCTTCGATATTCAATATACGAAGTTAAATTAATTAGATTCTCAAACTCAAACTTTATTTAATAAACTTAAATTTAATTCTGTAACTTTAACCGTATTTTTATAAAACAATATAAACTGTAAAACAGTCCAATTCCCCAGTAATCGAACACTTGTTTCCTAAAGCCGAACATTAAGTTTCCTTATTTCGAACATGATGTTTTGGGTTAAGACTAACATTTAATTACTACACAAAACAGATATTTTTAAAGTTTTCTCTATTTTAAATTATCCAAACATTTTAATTTATTTTTTTATTATTTTTATATTTTTTTTATATTTATATTTTCTCAATTTTATTGAACCACATAAATCAGAAAAGATTTGAAGAGTTGCACACAAAGTCTTTATTTTGAGCACAAAGTTGGGTGTACGTTAAATGGTTATGCTAAATGGTGACAACCTATATTTCTTAATCCATCTTCTTTGGCAAGAAGTTATGAGACACCTAAGTCATAATTGAAATTGTTAGCTGTTCGAACAAAGGAAACCTAAAATTGTACTGAGTTTCCTTGATTCGAACACTGAAAAAAGGTGTTCGAATACTGGCCCCAAAGGTTTTGCTACTTTTATTGATAGAATGACGTAAAAATTATTTGGTTTCTTATAACATGTAAGGCCTGAGCTTAAAAAAACTATTTTGATGAAGTTGCCTATATTCGAACACTAGTGTTCGAACAGGAAACTCACAACAATTTGGTTTCCTTTGATCGAACAGCTAAAATCTAGTAAAACTATTAACTTTTAAGATAAAATTTTAACGTAAATGAACTAAAATAAGCGTTATATAACGAAAAAACCTTACAACATAAATATTTAGCTTCAATTGCCCCTTAAAATTATAGTTTCTCACGACACTTGCAACAGTCTACTTCTTATATGGAAACCCACAATTGCCCTAATCTTTGAAAGCTAGTCACAAACTACTATTTTTTAAACGTTTACATTGGTTGTACTTGTGAGTTGTTTCTGAGGGTTAAAGAGTATAACACCCTTTACAATTTCGCATTAAAAGAAATTAAAAAAATTAGAAATAATGCAGTTTGAGCGATGTTTTTCAAAAAGTGTTCGACAACTGGGAGTGTTCGAATTTAGGCGACCTTACTTAAAAAAAAAAAAACAGTTTGCTGTAGTACCTACAAAGCGATTTTTATAAAGAAATGTTTGTGTTTAGCCAATTTAAGATTATATTTAGATATCTCGTTTTTTGGGAGAAAGAATGATTTTTGAACTAAGTCACTAATTTTCTGTAAAGCCTTACTATCATTTTTTATGTATTTACGTAAATATAAAGCATAGCAGTAGATACCTTATGCTTATACTATATACCAAAGAAACCATCAACATAAAACCCACAAACAGAATCGATCCATCCAAGCCTTTTATAAGATATCACATTTTCACTATGCTGACCGTAATGGATAAATTTCTGTCCACTCAGCATAAGAGATGACATCCATTTAAGGGACACCATAAAACTGTCTCCGGGGATTCGTCATCTTTGCAAATATTTTCATCACTCACCAGCTTGCTCGAAGTGGGGTTGAAATAATACATATAGAGACATTCGGTAAAATGAAACCAAGCGACCACACAGTCATTGTCAATGATGATAACTATGAGCATTGGTCTGCTGATGTATACAACCTTTGTATGTATAAGGAATTGTTTTTGCTTTAAAAAGGTTACGTGTCAGTATCAACATGAGCATAACTTGAAGCTCATTTGGTCCTTATAAACAACACACATACCTACCTTCTTTTATTTAAGAACTTGAAGATACCTTTTATAATTCTTAAATCTAACGTTTTGTTTTTTGTTTTATCTTACAGCATTTTAGAACTACGCAAAGAGAAGTCCAGAGATGCCGCTAGATCGAGACGTGGCAAAGAGAATTATGAATTCTATGAATTAGCCAAAATGCTCCCTTTACCTGCCGCCATTACTAGCCAGTTGGACAAGGCATCAATCATAAGACTGACAATAAGCTATCTTAAGTTAAGAGACTTTTCAAGTCACGGTGATCCACCATGGACGAGGGATAACTCAACAAATAGTAAAGTTTTAAAAAGTAAGTACCATAGACAGAACTAAGTGTTTGTACAATAATTAGAGTCTGCTCAAACTCTTGAATGAAATTATTTTTAATGAATGATATGAGACGCCATTGGCAAAAATCCTCGAATAGGGTTACCAGCCTTCTCAATTATTTTCCTTAAAGTAGCTTTTTTGATTGATCAATACAATTTCCTATGAATACCTACATAATACTTTTCCTCTTTACTGCGTGTGTGTGACACCAAACGCACCCGCACTTAACCTGTCCACTTTTGCAATTATTTATTTTCCTTTTCTTTGTTGCTTTGAGCTCAGAAAAGCATTTAACTTTTGTTTTATGTGTGCACTTCCTGATAAAATAAAAACCGCCTGTGGCTTATTTTTTATTTATTTATCGCCACCATAAAACACACTTCATTCCGCTAATATTCAATGAATTCTATGCCAAACCATCCCCTCGAATCCACTTTGAGTTATGTTTTTAATGTTAATCCAATCGCCCCTCGGATATTTTCACACTGACCCTGTGTGTGTCCACCAGAATATAACCACACTTCAGCCTCCCTCCGGGGAAAATGGAAAATATAACTCACCGTAATAACAATATTTTTTCAGCTGAACCGACCCGTTGTCGGTCATCCCTTAATTCAATTACCCACTTTTACGATTATTATGACTGACTTCAATCATATATATGAGTGGGCATTTTCTAACCTTAGGTATAACATTCCCGCCCCTAGTGTAGGACATTGTGGATTGGTACTGAGTCCCAAATGGTTTTTTGGACACACTACACACACCCACATAATGTTCGCACAAAGTTTTATTTTATCCACGGCTAGAGCTGAGGAAGAAAGCTTTCGTAATTGATTAGAGTTTTGTATGGTGTAGAATTCACAGGTAACAGAAGTATAAAAAATGCGTTACTACCAACACTTACTTGCATATTGTATACTGTAGATTGCTAATTTATAGTTGCAGCAAAGCAAAGTAATGAAAAGCAATTGAATAAACATCATTGAAAGTTACAAATCTTGAGGCGCTCCGCGCTTACCAGGTTTGAAATTCAAATTTTATAATTAAGTATATTTCCTAGGTGATGCAAATGGAAACGGACCTCATATTTCAAAGAAAAACCTATACCGAAAGGCTCTCTTGTTGAATATGTTTGGATTTCGGCACCAATGTAAATAAAATTAAATATGGCGGAGTTAATTTTCAACAGTTTTTGGAGAGAACTAAACGGAGGAAAGTTTATCTTTGAACTCAATTCATGCACGATTATATGCCAACCGTAAAAGCTTTTGTATCACCAATTGTACTGCGTTTTCTTTAATGTTTTTGTTTCGGAGAATGCTTTAAAATCAACCTTCGTAGTATATCCAAAATATTTCTTTTTTGTAATAAACGACAATTGTAATAGAAAACAGACCTGTTAAGTGTTGACTGTGTTTGGAACGAGATCTCTTCAGTTTCACTCTAAGTCGGTTGAGATCTTTTTCCACTTGATTAAGCCAACTAGTCGAGGTCTTCCTCTTCCGCGAGATCACTGCTATTTGAAACGATTCGATTGGTTTCAATCTGCTCTTTATACCCCAGCCATTATAGTCTTGAAATGCGTACTTTTCGACCTACACAAAAGTCGCGGTACAGCGTACAGCTTATACCTACAGTTCGTTGTCTTTACACATTGCCTTCACAAACGGGACTAAAGATCACTCGGAGTATTTTTCTTTCAAAACGATTTCTTCATCCGCTTTAATAATTTCGAGGCGAAATTCCACCACCACCGCACCGGCCGAAGGAGCGCTTCAGAAATTTTTTTTTTCAACTTCCCAGTCGAGATAGGAAGTTTTTATTTCAGTCCGATCTGTGAAATTCAAACTTTTATCATTGTTCGCCGTTTTAAAATTGTAGCAGTTGTAAGCAGAACCGCCAATCAGCCCTGAATCAACTCCATATCAAAATAAACGAGAGCTGCCGGTAATAAGCTCCAAATATCAATCCTTTGATCGAGCATCGAGGTAATCGCTCTTGCGGTGTGTCCTCAAGTCTGTTTTATAATCTTCGTTGTAAAGTAAAGGATCCCATAGGGATATAAAAATGTTTCTATTTCGACTCTGGTGCTCCGTCTAATCCAATATTTCTCGAACACCCGCATTTTTTTTATTTGAGCATTTGAGATTATCAAGCTATGATTGTATTGTAAAACAGTCGCCTTGTCCGAGCGAAAGCTCCTGTAGCGCCAGCTGGAACCGCATTTACATTTTTGTTAACATAGCCAAATGTCGAGGTACTTGATCAACGATCACCAGTTCTTTCTTGTATCCCATATGAGCGCAAACCAATGGAGTTCTAAACGCAATTGTTTTAGATTTCTGTAAGTTGACTTCAAACTTCAGTCACCGCAATGTTGCTGATGCTTATCGAAGTTACATTGCAAGAGACTTCTGCAATCTTCGGAGATGATCCTTTGACCTGTCCTGTAGGTACGCAAAGAGGTCTTCGGCGTACGCTAAAGCATATAGTCACTTCACCATGCCTTAGCCCAATTAGATCGCCAGTGAAAATACTAAATGACATAGGCGTATTGACCTCTCACTGCTGCAGACCGTTCTGAGTCTTGAAAGTTCTGGTAGAACTCATTTGCCGCACCTCTGACAACAAACGCTCCACTATGAAGAATATATAGCAGTGGTTTATTCATGTGATACGCGATAAGGTCTTCAACCAAACAGTATCGAATGCCTTCTCCAAGTCAACCAGGCTTCCGCCTGTACCCTGAATCACTTTAGTTTTACTCCATTGAATATTTGATACTGGTTTAGCCGCATCATGTTTAGTATCACGATTCACGACCCATCTTAAAACCGACCTGATTTTCGTAATAATATTTTTGTCATCATACTCAGAAGAAAATTTGAAGATTTGCCGAATTGGAACCATTCTTTTCGTTTTAAGGATAGGTATGATGGACCACTGCCGTCTTTCAAGTTCCAACATTGTTAAATAACGTGGTGTAGATGTCCTTTTCTTCCGAAGTGAGGTTTCGCAGCACAATATTGGGTATACCGTTGACTCCTGATGCTGGTTACTTTTTCATTTTAGAAACAATCAGGGTGTTTTATACCCCTTTTGTTGCATGACTGCATTTGCATTTGTGGATTGTACAAGGCTTTTAAATAGACATAACTCTAAGTTCACAATGTTCACTACATTCAAACACTAGAAATAAGTTAAATTTTAGTCAGATTTTCATTCTTCAGCGGCGTACCCCACAGGCGGATCACTAGTGTGAAGCGGAAAAGTGGGAGAGTTGTGATCGCTTCAAGATCACTACTCGTAACGCCGGAAATGAAAAGAAGAAGAAGATTTTCATTCTTCAGATAGCAGTCTGATAAACGTCTAATAGAGCTATCCATTTGATAAGGCTAAAATCGATTTTTGAACTTTCAGAAAGCATAACTTCTAAGATTAAATATTTTATGGGAGATAATTTTATCTGCCGGGAGCAGAGAAGAATAAATAAAATTTCTTAGGAATATACAAAGCGTAAAAATAATTAATTTTGTGAATCAATTTTGAGTTCTTACATATTCTGTCAGGACTTATTTTGGATATTCATTGAGTACCTACTCATACTACGGATACCTACCTATTCTTTTAATGAACAATAGAAATTACTTATTTGTTTACTTTTTTGTCAGACATTTTGTTTCTTCAGATAGTAACCCGTTGCGTTGGTTTGTTGGGAGAAGGAAAAATAGCACCTTACAGCTTAAACATAAAGTTTATTCAAAGACCTGAGTTTAAGAAATTTTGCTTGAAATCAGTCACGAAACAGAAATACAATATGAAATTAGTTTTATAAGCAGAAGGCTGCAGTCTGTCCTTGTTGTCACTCATTCGAGCCACCTGTTCGACTTACTTGAATACTAGTTTACTGATTGCGTATTTTGTATTACGTTGGCTCCAGCTTTCCCTTGCATTGAAATATTCAAGTTTGAAAACATCCGCTAGTGGACAGTTTTTTGATTCGACTCATCACATCTAAGATAAAATACTTGTCACCTAGAATAAAAGTGCTTGTGTCAACTTGACTCACTGATGTCGTTGCAGTTTGTTCTGGATTCCTACAATTTATATCACCCAATGTCGCAAACTGTCAGCTTCACTTTGCGCACTTGAAAGTGGGTTTGATAAAACTAACCACTCAATTTGCATTCAAATCACGATTGCTGACATTTCGAAAGCTCAACATTTTATTATTGAAATTGTTATAGTATAGCAGAGTGTGGCTCCGGTCAGCCATGTTTTAAATAAAAGAAGCATTAGTCATTCGACCGACCATTGCAAGATATATGGCGGAATTTGAAAAATAAAAAGTAAACACAAAAATAAAAAATGTATCTTTATTATCGATTTATTTGCATTAAGGTAGCCACCCATCATTAATTCCGCCGCCATTAAATTCTTTTTGGCTACCCGTTCGTCGATGACGATTTGGGTTTTCTCCGAATTTCGGCTCACAAAAAAAGTATATATATAAACGTTTAAGCATTTATTGGTTTCTCCTTCGATTCGATGACAACAGAGGTTTTTTTTATATATCCAATTTGAAAATCACAAAGAATGATTGATATGCAAATGGCCTCATCAGTATTGGCATTTCCTTCGTTGTGTTGACACAACAATGATAGCTTCTACTAACAGGAAGGGTTAAATGTGATAGAAGCCATTTTGGAGCAGGTTCACTGTTTTGTCTCCCACCTGCCTCTGTCGGACAGTGTTCAGAAAAAACAGAAAATTTATATACGTTTGCGTTCATTGCACCTACACTCCTCCATGGCATAAGGGACAACAATGTGGGTCGTGTTTTGTTGATGGGTAAGTAGATGGCGATGCACTCGACGAAGAAAAGAAAAACACATTTATTTTTTCCTCCTTTTGTTCGGTTTGGTATACCTTCCAAGATAGACTCTTGGAGGAAAATTTAAAATAGAAATTTCTTTGTTTTGCATTCTAAATCTACTTGGCTTGGTGGGGCACTGCTGCCGCTTCCAAATACGCGACAATTTTACATAAATTTAATATAGCAACCTACCTCTACCAACATTATTCCATTTATTTGTTTATTATCTCTTCGTCGTCGTTTTGTTTTCCCTCCTATTTTGTTTTGTAGGTTGGTGAAACATTCCATTGGACACTGACGGAATTTTAAATAGCTACTTTATTATAACGTTGGCCTTTTTACTGCGTGTAATGTGAATGGTATTGGTACCTACATTCTATCGGCCATTTTGGTTTTCTATTTACAGACGCACGAACTTAGATTTATATTTTTGTTTGAAATAATATTTAATTTCGTATTTGACTTTTTTTTTGAATATTTTTTCTTTTTGACAATGAGTGACTAACGGTGCACTTTCGAGTAATGAAGGTCTTTGGATAAATTTGTGGGGACTGATGTTTTGAGACATTCGAAATGAAGTGAAGGCCCCTGTCTTTGCCTTGAAAATAAACAACAAATCCAACAGTGATTTTTTCTTGAGAATTCGATTGCTTTGATATCGGCAATAATGTTGAACAAATATTTGCATAAATTTGCCGTAAAGATAAAGCTGTCAATTTGTAGAGTATGGATATGTGCTATGAAAATGGTTGCGGTCGAAAGGGATTGAGTAATTTCTTTCCTTGGCTTTATGTGGTGCTTTATGACTCATAGAGTCGTTGACTCAAATTAGTCAACGTACCCCTAAATATTTTTATACAACGAGTTTTGCTAGGGAATTTGTGGAGTAGCTTTCTAATTTTGTATCTGCCTTACAAAGGTCTATGACGTCTTTTCAGCGAATAAGACAGTATCCTATTCGTAAAAGGCCATTATTCTCATTCAATACTAAAGATCTGATACCTAGCCTAAGCCTTTTACAAAGTAGTGTAACTTTTACTACTTGTGGCATAATAATAAATTCTTAAATTGAAAAGTGTTTTCTTGCCGTTTTTCAGGCGCAGCCATCCGAAGAAGTCCTGCTGTTGAACTCTTCGAACAACACCAGGGTACTCATATTCTTCAGGTAAGACAAACATTTTGATTACTTTTCAACGAACGCAACTCCAAGTTCTCTATTTCGACAGTCACTAGATGGCTTTGCGCTTGCCGTCGCCGCTGATGGAAGATTCTTGTACATATCAGAAACAGTGTCCATATATTTGGGTCTGTCTCAAGTAGAAATGACAGGTAGCAGCATATTCGACTACATTCATCAAGCTGATCACGCCGAAATAGCAGAACAGCTTGGACTTAGTCTAACCAGTGGTGGTAGTGGAAGTAATGGAGGCGGATTGGCGTCACCTTCCTCAGGAGCGTCCGATGAAGGTGGTGGTAATCATGGCACCAACAACCCTGATGGTAAGTTTTTACTCAGTATTGTTGCAATTAAGTTTCTAATACAAACTTATACCACTGACAGTTTCCGCCCAAATGGTAATAAACTCCACGACACTGTACAAAGGCTTCGAGCGGTCATTTTGTGTCCGAATGAAATCGACACTAACAAAGCGCGGCTGTCATTTCAAGTCATCAGGTTACAGGGTAAGTTGGGAAAAGAACTTCAAGGCTCAAAATTTAGATATAAGGCTAGTGGAGAGTTAATTGCATGTTGGAAGATAGAACACAAGTTGAAAACGTTAACGGACTTTGACTTGTTACCAAAATCAAAACTTTGCTTTATTTCTTTTTAAAATGAGCTTCAGTATACAAAAGTCCTTGTTGTAAAAAAAATCGCAGTCAAAGTCCGGGTCAAAAAAGCACCTTGTGAACCTTGTTTATTTTTGTGAAAAAAAAAAACTAGAAAAGAATTAGCAAAAGCAAAACCACTAATTTAGTGTCATACATGTTGTTGTACCCCTATATTATCAACAGGGAGGCGATGTATCTGATAAGGGTTGCGCCAACGGTGGTAAATTTGGTAAAACATCGGCTTCCAATTATTCGGTACGTATCAATAAAATCAGTGTCCATATATTCGAACTCATTATCTCAACAAAATAGCAACCTACTAATAGCAAGGCTAACGTAAAAGTTAACAGAAAAAATCATTTTGATTTTACAGTTGCAAAGCCACTTCATAAAGTTAATTAATCAATTTTTTTATTTGCAATTACTTATTTATTTATGATTTGCATTTAACTATTAGATACATAAATCGAAATGATATTTTTCTGTTTTCAAATAATTTGCACGAGTGTGAGTGGTTAGTTTGGAAGTTTGATTTTTTCTCTGATTTATTTTATTTATTTTTTATACTCATAAAAAGTAGGTTAAACGATTTTTAACTGATTTATTGATCAGTATCGAATACTTTGCTCGCTAAGACTGTAGACACTATCTTAAGTGATAAGGAGTAATATTGCTGAAACGAAAATTTCTGCTTAGAACTTTTGAAAATAATGTTAGTGTTTTGTTTAATTTATTTTCAGGTCGTACTATTGCTGTGTAAACTTCGACCGCAGTACACATTTTCGCATACGAGAAAATCACAACCTCCTTTATTGGGTATGGTCGCTCTGGCGATAGCTCTGCCTCCTCCATCAGTGCATGAGATTCGATTAGAATGTGATATGTTTGTGACGAGAATCAATTTCGACTTCCGAATAGCACATTGTGAACCACGGTAAGTTTTTTTAAGAGAATATTTTGCGTATTTGAAAGAATCTTATGTCCCTTTCCATTGGACGAAAAGAACCGCCCAGGATCGGATACTCAAACCTTTCCATTAGTGCAAAAAGATCGCTTCTCATGATTCTGAAGAGTGACAGCCTCTGTTCGATTTGAAGTGAGAATCGACTCAAGAAGCACTAATACATGTTGCTCAATGTCAAAAAGAAAATTTTCTTCAAGGAATATTTTTAAGAGCCGTAGGTGTTTCACTGGCACAAAGGAAATTACGTTAAACTGAACAGAAACAATTTTGGGTTTTCCATTAGTTTTTGAAATGAGTGCTCCCACGAGTGAAACCAATGGGAAGCGACATTACACTACATATCAGGGACTCACTTAACTTTCTCCGTTTTCTCTTACTTCTGTTTTTAAGAGCTCCATAGTTGCGATCGTTATTTTATAGCTTGGAAGTTGGAACCACGCTATTCGCAAAAAAATTGGATTTTCCAAATAAAAAAATACCTATCGGCAGCGGACCTGTAGTTACTAGTTAGTATTACTTGTTTATTGTAAAATAAGAAGACACATGTAACAATCTTTTGCTAAGTCCAAAACAAAACGGAAATATACTTATAAAGAAAAATTGCCACCGTTTAAAATGAAATGAAATATTCTCTTTTGTCTGCCGTCTGCCGCTTTGAGTTTTTTGTTTCTGTTCTTTTATTTTTTCTCTTCTTAAAAACCTAAATAAGCTTTAAAAATAAAATGAAACTCGTTAGTAGAGTAGGGCAAAGCCAAATGTAATATTTGTCATTGACTCCATTTAAATGAGTTGTTTTTTTTTTTTTAAGAAATAACTCACAAAACCACCTGCCTAACAACTTGCTACAAAAAAATGAGTGCCTGCTTTTTTCGCAAATAGTGCAAAGTGCACCAGTGAAATATCGAGTTTCAAGTGCCTTACAATTTCATCAAAAAATTGTTAATTGTTCTGTTGTGTCTCTTGTAGGTGTATCAGCCGACGGTGTTTATAACCAGTGCTGCAGTGTATAATGCTTAGTTTTGTTTAAAAAAATTCATCATTCATTTTTTCATTCATGACACGAAATTTCAAAAATTATTGACAAAAGTCAAATAATTAAATCTGGGGTAACAGAGCGATGCACCCTAGCGCACTTCTCTCAGGCATATCTTGGGAGGAATTGAAAGGACCTACGATTTTTGCCGATCACGAACGGATAATGGCAATGAAATTACTATCGGAAGACTTCCTAATTCTTCGTGAAAGTTTTTTGTTTGGATGCGAACTTTGAATCTCCCAAGTTACAGGTAGATATACTTACCACTACGCCACGGGCAATTGTTCATACTTTTTCATTTCAATATTGAATAACAATCAAGGAGAGCAATTTAGTGGGTGGGGCTGTGATCCCTTCGAGATCACGAAGCTCATAACGCCGGAAAATGAATAAAAAGAAGATTACACAACAGGCAACAAAATCTCCATATACTAATGTACCATAGAATCCTTCAAATTTTATTAGTCAGGGTTCATTTACTTGTGTTCGAGGTACATATGTATACTAAGAGAAATTTCTTTAGAATCGTTATGATATGAAGCTCGATGAAACGAAAATGCGTCACGGTAAGAGAACAAACCCATAAATGCATCGGATTGAATCATCGTGCAAACGAGATAGAATACATTATATAATGTTTCGTAACGTTTCCACTGCCATTCACTTAGCATTGTCCATATGTATGCGCCTTGAATAGTGGAACTGTGCATAGGTATATTTACAGCCAAAACTGCTTTTTAGTTCCTCTGTCAAACTAGCCATGCCTTACTTATAAGGAAAACAGAAAATAATCTGTGTTCAATTCATACATGTGTTTGCGCCAGAATATTGCAAAGCTTTAGTTATAGCAATTGCGGTGTAATATTGAAGTGAAACATCCTTTGCACAGACCGTGTGATTTGAAAATTCGATGAAAGCAAAAAGCGACACAAGAAAAAAATGTTTATGAATATGGTTCATAAGCAAGTATTTCTAATAATCTTCGTCTCCTAATTATTTTGGGCTTCGTAGTCGCCTGTCTTTTCTGAAGTTTTACTTCTCCCATGTTAGTCCAGTCAATTTAGTCAAAATTAAGCAAGAATCTCGGAATTCGAGATACCCATAAACTTCTACTTGACACCACAAAAGTTGTAGCAAAACCTACATACTGTAGGATGTCAGCGTCTATTGAAAGCCAAAGGTCAAAGGTCACAAAAATCCTTTTTCGCAAATATGTATCTCCTTTCTTATGAATTTGTTGCTATTTGTGTCTATTACAATATAATAGAAAATTAAATTCTCTACAACTTTTGCCTGAAAAGTTTTTTTTAATACGTTGAAACGTTTTCGAGATAGAGGACAGAGCATAATTCTACGAAAAACGAAAATGAATTTTTTTTCAGCGCCTACCACGACGCACTATAGCCAAAAACTAAACCTTCGGCTTCGTGATGGACTTACCAATATTCTATCAAAAGCTTGGTACGATAGTCAAAAATTAGAACCTGAAGCAGAAAGACTAAGAATTGTAGAAGCTGTAGCAGCTGTCATTAGAGAAGATATTTGTTCATCAATAGTTGAAAGCAAATCTTATCCACCTGCCACCTCCCAGTAAAATGTTGGATATATGAATCAAGAACTTTTTAAAACATTATTTCATTTTTTACAAGAAGTTATGGTGAAAAACAATTCTTATTCTTCTAATATTTCGAGAGAGCGAAAATAAAATAGTTTTTTTTGACAAAAATTCTGAATTTAAAAATTACAAATTTAAAATCAAAAATATTTTCCTATACTGCTAGATTTTCGAATCAAAATGAGCAAAGGTCGCTTAGTGATTGAATAGTTTTAATGAAAGAAATGAGCGCTTCGCTGTCTTCGTGTGAGATTCATGTTCAAATCCCAGAAATATTATTGCAAAAATATGTTTTTCCACGGGTTTCGTCTCTTGCGAGGAAGGTATAGGTATTTCAATGAAAATTTAAATGCTTTGTTAAATCTTTAAATCTTGTCATTCTTCTTAACATATTGATATTTACCTTGAAATTAACTTAATTCAGATTTTGCTATTAACTTTTACTAATAATTATAGGCCATAAGGCCCAATGTAAAAGATGTATTTCTTAAATAAATGAAATGAAATGAAATATAGTAATTTTGTGCCTTTCTCGATAAGCTGTTCGGATTCGGCAAAGTATTGAAGCTCCCTTCCATTTCCTCACAAGGTGTGGTTGAGAGGAATGCGTTAGGCCTCGGGACTCTTGCTCTGTTGCTCCACCCTGCTTCTTATCAAAAGAACTGAAGGGAATATAGTCTTCCGTATGAGAACGAAACGCCTTCTACCATAAAAAAATAAATAGGGCGAAGGAACAATGCTCTGGAGCCATCTTAACCAAACATATTTCGAAGACTTACAATTATATGCCGATTTCGATCGGCTAAGTTAGAAAGAAATTTTCGTGGCTGTTATCTACTCGCAGAGGACTTACCAATTGACCACGAAGTTCGATACTTTTGGAAAAACAGTTGAATGCTTTTAGAACTCGAACCTCGAACTCTCACGTAACATGCAGACATGCTAAAAAACAGCCATGGGTATAACAAACTAATCATCAGAACCGAAAAAATGCCATCCAAAAACAATAATTTTTCTAAAACAGACGAAAAAACTTCAATTTCAAGGAAGAGTGTATAGAATTGTACAGTTTCTTGTGGTACCTTACACGGGCTAACTATTATTTTGAATAAGGTAAAATAGAAAGACATGCGTAAATCCATAAGAAATATTTTTTGAACAGCTTGCGAAGATTGAATAAAGTAATAAGTAATTGTGTTAGCAACAAGTCATTTATCAACATGATATTTGCGATATTAGTCTCACTTGTTCCATTAATCTATTCGGCCAAGCATAAAAAATCTGAGAATTTTGCTAGTGTGAAAACCTTTCTTCTTCGTTCAGATAATGTTGCAAATTTTGTACCTATTGTTGGGTGATGGAGAAGCATTCCGAATTCGTGAATTTGGCACTGTATCATATAGTCATTGGTCGATTGAATTTGAGTGACTAACGCTGATGTATACGCTTTAACATCTCATCTCCTAAACTCCGTCTGCTCTAGCCATTTAGCAGCAGAAATAGGAACGACTTAATGAACTGCATGAACTGCATGAACTTCCTGAAAATCACTTGCACAAAAAATTTATTTCCTCATGGGCCTACAAATAATGAAAGCGACACCACACAAAAACCCGTTGGAATTTATTTTTGATTTCAAATCGCGCAGTAAGTAGCTGGGCACATGGGCTTACGTTTCGACATACTTTTTGGCCACACACAAAACATTAGACTATTAAATACTCAAAAAACACTAGTCTGTGATAAGCGCCTGGAGATTGTTTTGAATTTTTCATTGAAAAACCGAAAATATTTTCTTCACAGACTTTGGCAAGGTTTTTCCATTAACACCACACTTTCTTTTTTTTCTTATCTTTTTAGGGTGTCAGAGCTTTTAGATTACTCCCCAGAGGAATTGGTCGGGAAGAATTTGTACAATCTGGTGCATGGTGAGGATGCTAACAAAATGCGAAAGAGTCATATGGATTGTAAGTACAAGTGAAAGATTTCTTTGTTTAGTTTGCAAATAAATAAGTCGCAATTGCAATTTCCTTGTTTTTGCAGTAATCGAGAAAGGACAAGTTCTTTCGCCTTACTACAGAATGATGAACAAAACAGGTGGTTACACTTGGTTGCAAACGTGTGCTACGGTAGTTTGCAGCACGAAAAATGCAGACGAACAAAATATCATTTGCGTTAACTACGTTATAAGGTGAGTGTTTTGCAACTACTTCCTCGTATACTTCAATATAGAAAAGCATCAATTTCACAATCAATTCAAATCTGCCCTTTTTTATTTTACCATTTTAGTTGTCGAGAGAACGAACATTTAATCTTAGACTGTTGTCAACTGGAGCCTAGTGCAGATTCAGTTAAAAATGAGGAATCGGGTACAGACAAGGGCGCAGGCTCGCCCGGAGGTGACCCCTCTACTGAGGGTCATCTAGGATCCAACTCTGAGTCTAAGACGTCGTCTCCGAAAACAGACAATGATAGCCATCATCGAACAAGAGCACGTAGCAGCAACTCCAGTGTCAACAACTCAACCATATCAATGGCAAAAGATGCTGCAATAACTGGAAGTTCCACTTCAGTAGTAGACGACTCCGTGGCAACAACTCTTACGTCGAACGTAGCTCCGGCTCCTACCAAAAGGGGACAAAAACGAAAAATAAAAGTTGAGGAAGACATTGCTTCAAACATCGAGTCTGCTAAATCATCACCGGATCAAAGAGACACTCCACGTAGTCGCCATCCATCTGTTATCGAAGAGCATACGGAAACTTCGGTGAAGGATCTTGAAAACGCCATGTCAAAGCATTTACCATCGCCAGGTGGAAGCTCAGCAACGACAGACTTCAGCGCGGATGCTCTTCTCAAACAGCAGCAACAACAGCAGCAACAGCAAGAGAAGAGTAGTACTATTCAATGGATTGGAACGCCGCACTATCAACAACCCGCACCAATGCCTGCCACAGCCCTACTGAGACAGTTGTATGCTAATAGAGAAAGTGTGATTCGGGCCACAGCTCGACAAACACCAACAGGTGTATTCTACAGCGATAACCAAGGAGGCCCACTTCCAACCCCACCTGGAAGCGAATCGTCATACGACAATCAATACCTACTACACGGCCATGCTCCACAAAAGTCTGCCGATGCATTCACGAATCTGGTGTCGACGTACGGTGGATACCATAGTTCCATAGACTATCACAACGCTATGACTCCGCCGAGTTCTGTGTCCCCAAGAGAGTCTAATAACCTTGGTGGTAAGAATACAGCGCACACATCGAATGGCGGATATGAGTATGCTGACCCCCTGCGTGCTGGTCAATACAACACCCCCACAAGTACAGACTCCGGTTCTGGCCCCGCTCTGCCGTTGAAGCCTCAACCATACTCTGCAGCAGCAGCCGCAATGCATCACCATGCGGCAAACACAATAGACGCAGCATCAGCGTATGGTAATCTTGAGCAACCCCAATATTTCTCACCCCATTCGGGCTTCCATTTGTACCATAAGGGTGCCCCATCAGCCGGTTGGTACGCTTCACCTTCGTAGAGTTTTTAGTGTCAAGAATGAAAACAATTAACTTCACCTCACTTTGATTCCGACCACATGACCTACACACTGACTGCAAACCAAAGTGTGTCCAAAATTATCAAGCACCACTACGGCGACAAAATGATGGAAAAATTGTGATTAAATTGTGCACCTTAACACAAATGAGGGTGATTATTTGGGCAGGAGGAAGCATCAAGCATCCCCAAAAGTGTCACATTACAACTAATCTTCTAGCCTTCCCAGGTCATCATATAAGACGACACTGCAATGGACTTCGATATTCGATTTGGGTGATTGGTTTTTGTTTCACTGCGTGAATAGACGATGCGAAACATAATAAATCCAATGAATGTCAATCAACGAACAGCAACCGTCAAAAGATAATGATATTGAAATGTCACCTTCTCCCCTTACAAACACTTCCCATTGAATTAGTGATTGTGCTCATTCCTAAATGACAACGAAAGTTGTCTATGATCACAACTGTAAAAAGAATAAAAAAAAATTGTACATAGCAGATTTTATCTAAAAAAAAAAAAAAATTATTAAATAAAACTAGTTTTTACAGAACTCTAAATCATTAACTTAAAACAAAAGCAAAAATTGTTAAAAACATTCAATGTTGTTAAATTAATTTTAAGCAAACGTATTCCTGTAAAAAGAAGAACATAAAACTACTCCTTTATCAACTAATACTCAACTCATTATGCAAATACTCAAAAAATAGAAACTAATATACTGACTTTATTAAGATTGCATCTAATAAAACGAACAAGATTTAAAGACTTAGATAGTGTGCCAATAAAAGAAAGACAATTTCCAGTCTCTGTTTCCTTTGTATTTATTGTGTTTAATTTAATTTATTTACGATACTTGTTTTTCTTTTACTATTTTTATTTTAAATTAAGTTTTGTATTTAAGATATATATTACAATAAGTGAAGAAAATAACATATCATTGTACTTGACAGCTGAAATAGTTTTAGGTTATTTCATTTCAACGATACTTTAAATAAAACTATGTTAAGAGTTGGGAGTAATTTTAAGTGCAAATGATATTTTTTTGTTTTGTGTTTTAAAATTTTGTTAAATTTAGAATAATTCTTGTGTTTTCTCATTGAACTCAAATATTTTTTTTTATAAAATAAAAAATTGTTGGTCCGTGATGCTTTAATTATTTGTATCTTGATTGAAAGTAATACTTATTAGGAAATAGGAAATATGAAGCATTTAATGACTAAGTTTTTACTATAAAAGTTCGCTATAGGTAGCAAAACTATAAACATTAATAATAAAACTTAAATAATTACAACATGAATTTTGTTTTCTTCGAAGTGGTATTTTGTATTACATTTATTTTGCAATGTGTAATGACGGTAAGTATACGGACCTTGATTGACCATGAAGCTATAGGCCTCTCAACTAACCACTACGGTTTCCACATTCTCCGGGACCGCAAAGGCGCGAACAACAATTTTACAAAGAAAGTAATTAAGCATGACTTGTTTCCACAGCATTGAGCAGAAGATGTAGAGCTGAGATTCTAAATTTGAAAAGAATATGAATGATGGGACTGATAATCAAGGAATATTAAGTAAGAAGTCGTGTTGGCCTTTTGAACGTCGTTTTATTTAAAACTTAAATGTATTGATTGAAGTGCACATTAAATAAAAAATATTTGAATTTCCTTTACAAAAAGTGTGTTTTTTTTTTCAAAAAAGAAATCATATCATTCTTATTGGAAAACCCCTTATATTATTTGCAAATCGAGCGTCAACATAGCTTATGATGAATTATATGTTACTAAAAAAAATAAAAGTTATTAACAGTATCCAAGCGCAATAAAATAAAGTTGAAAACAAACAAAAGTTCAAACAAATTGCTAAGTTGTCTTTGAAGGGGATAGTGTTGAGTGTCCTCGAAGGTCGAAGCATTCAAAATACTCGCTTCTCTTGCCTACCCTCTTTTGAACGTCATATGGCTCAAAGGAACATAATCTCCCGAATGCTAAGTAATGCTTATTCGAGTAATTGTTTTGACTTTACCCACAGTACTCCTTGCCTAAGACTCCATTTTTTAAATTACTTTCCTCCATAATTTTAGCTAATTGATGCTTAATTTTTAAGTTAGATTAAAAATTGGCTTGTATTAAGCTGAATAGCATATATTAAAGCAAGGCTCCCTCATTTACCGTTAAAGCTGAATGAAGTGCTCTTGACGCGCTCTTGATTGTCCATATCATTAATCACTTAATTATTCTATCGTCTGTCATCTGTCATCAGTCATCAGTCATCTGTCATCATGTGCTTTGACCTTTAAGACTTCCCATTTGGTAAAGGAGGTGGTGCATAGTTGGGCCCAGGGCGTACACCTATGAGACTAGTACCAAATGAAAGCTTACGTTCAGCCCAATCAGCCAGCCAAATTTTATTGAATTCGGTTTTGGCTATTTTGAGATAATTAGACTTGAAGTTGAGCGCCGGAAATGGGAAAAATCTGACATTTCTGCAAATAATTACGTATATCTCGAAAAGCATACATAGCACGTAGGACAAGGATTTTGGTATGATATGAAAGATCATAAAAATATCTTTCATTTCATTCAAAATACAGTTTTCAAAATGCCTTATATTTCGAAAAAACAGACCTAAAAGTTGTTTGAAAAGAAACATTTTCGTTGACGTTTGCCAGCCAATATCTCGAAAAAATAAGTGATGACCTATAATTTTTTTAGCACCACTTTAATCCCTAATTGGTAAACTTTAATTTGATATATAATTACGCTATCATACATAAAGCATATTACTCACATTATACACAATTCCTAAAAAAAAAATTAAACAAAAAATATGTTCCACAGCATGCATTTTTTCATTTAATTTTTCGCAGTTCCTACTTTGTTTTTTACTAAACATAAAAACAAAATACATTTTAATGCTGCAAATGAGAAAAAAAATGACTAATCTTCGCTTAGATCTAAATCAAAATAGGTACCATCCAAAAACAAAGCTGGTGCTATATTCATTGCTTCCTGGTGTCTTGCGTAACCCAAATACCATAAAATACTCATGACATGAGCGCAACAACCAACAGTCCTCATTCCAACGAGACAGTTACAATAGTAAGCTTTTATTGCGTTCGAACTATGTGCTACGTGTGCATCGCTATTCACCAAGATGTAAGTGAGATACACTTTTCTACTTACATGACTGGATTTGATTCGCCCTCGCAATAAAAAGTTATTGTTGCCTATAAGACTATTATGAGCAGTAGAGGTAATTCGCATCCGATCTTCGTAGACTTCGATTGTATAGGTTCCCTGGTCTTTTAAATGTTCACCACAGTAGGATCGAGCCTGTTTAAGAGACAGGAAAGTCTACGATCACTATCGCCAGACCTTAATTTTGCCAAATAGGTAAAAAGCTCTATGGTACGTAATGCTGGAACAAAGCTCTGCAGTTCCGCAAACTCTGTAGGGGTAATATCAAGCCAATAATAACATAAATGAGGATTGATAGTACTAATATCACTAAAATCAATTGCCCTCATAGAAGTATTACTTAAAAGCGACAACATTTCATCCATCTGCGCTCCAGTGAAGTCAAAAACATTGCTGTCAATATCAACCAATGAGGTCCATAGTTGCGAAGTGAAAGATGGGAACTGCATAACCTGCTACTTCCCGGCACAAACAATTTATGGTCCATCAATAATCTTTCGCGAATAAGTTCTGGAACTCTAAACCTTTCAGATCCTAGACAGCCAGGAAATATACATCGTCTTTCAGTCACAATAATACGCTTGTATACAGCATATTGTATATATTTTTTACTGAACTACCGGTGGGTCATGTAGCTGTTCAGCAACAGTGTCGGGAAATTGAGGTGCTTCGTCTAGTTCAATCATATTTTCGCGGCGACGCGACGTCTACGCCCAGAGCGGTTTGCACGGAGCCAACAAGGTAGTCAAACTCTCTGCAAATTACGATGCTAAGAAATTATTTTTAAGCACCTGGTTTAATTGAAAAAAAAAAAAAAAAAATAAATAAATATTTAAACTAACCTGATTAATTGGTAACAGTTAATTCAAGATAGACCGCTGACGACAGTTAAGAGGTACGATTTAATTTTTTTTAATTTCTTACCCCTGAGTGCCATAGAAATTTTTTTTTTTTAATTAGCGCACACGTCAAGGGGTTATGACGACACTTATAATGTCAAAGAGCATAGTGCGAGTATTTAGGAAAATAGGATATGAAATAATTGGTGACACCGATGCACATTGCTGTTGAACCTTTGTGAATCGTAATATAGGGGAAATACAGAGCCAGGTAAAGCATTCCAAATTCGGGTGGTGCGCCTAAAATAAGAATCTCTATTTTTGACTGTACGACCGAAGATGGGCTCAAGGTAAAACTGATGAGCATTCCTAGCAAGGCGGCTGTTGCGGCAGAAGGGGTGAAGAACTTCTTGCATCGTCTCAAGAAGCCTTAGCATTTACCAGCGTTTTGGGCGACTTCAAATGTGTGGTCATTCCGACGAAGATCATCGTTTACACACATACTCAGTACTGACAGCTTTTCGGTTTCTTGGATGCAGGTACCATTCAATGAAAATAGCAGTGGGGGAACATTAAGTTTCATCCTAAAATTCCAAAACACTCAAACTACATGTAGATTATCTTTTGAAAGTTTCAAAAATGCATGACGAAAGACTGCCGAAAATAATAAGCCGGCATATAATTCGGAGGAAAAGTCTTTACTTTTAGAAATTGAAGGAGCTTGCAGATTATTGTGGGCTTGATTTTAACCTGAGTCTACAGGAAAATGACGGGAGAGAAGTCGAGGATGCGCTTTACGACCTTGTATCAAAAGCAGACGAGAAAATCAGAATGGATTGTATCAACCAGGCGACTACTTCTGTACATAGAGAAATCTATAGTGTACTGCAATCTGCAACACAATCTCTGTGAAAGAAACTACTTTCGGTCTGACAACAGCCAAAAGCTAATCTCAGCTATGTTTAGAATGAGGGGCGAGTTGCTTCAATTGAATTTTATTCCGCACAGGGAGGATCTTCCATTAATTTGCAGTCTTTGCAATTTTTCCGTCAGAGAAGACGTCATGCATTTCTTAGGGATATGTCCGGTCCTTAAAGAAATTAGAAGATCATACCTTGGGAGTAACCAGTTATCTGAAGGAAAAGTGCTAGCAATTCTTAATTGCGAGGAGGATGTAAACCAGCTTTACAACTATTATAGAAAAGCAATTCCATATAGAAATCAAATTTTGAATGAAGCCTTTTAAAAGCAAAGCAAATAAAATGAATGAAGGAAGTATCGAAACTAATGTGTCTCTTAGAAACACTTAACATTAACGTTCTTATTTTGTGAATATTTTTAATCTAATACTAACTTAAAATTAACATATTACTGTCAATCGAGCAGACGGCAAAAGCCATGCTTAACGATTTTTTTTTATATATTAAAATTTGTATCCTAATTTGAGAAACTGGTAATAAAATCAATCTAATCTAATCTAAAATCCTAAAATTCCCACAGGGACGGGAATGGGAACGGGATCGAAAATTCAAAAACCACTGGAACGAATTTTTTGTCGCTATTACAGTATGATGTTATCCCCATATTCCCAGATGGGAACACGAACATATCTGGGAACTTGGAAAATACTATACTGATTTCACAAATGCTGTCACCGTCAGAGTGCTTAATATTCCCTGAGTAACATGAACTATATTTCATCCCCACTCTCTCACTAGAATATAAACTTTTGAAACTACTTTACTTAACTTTCAATTTGATTAACGTAGGGCCTGAGCTACGCCGAACGGATCAGCTAGTATAAAATTAAAAGTTCATGTCGCTTCAGATCAAAAGTAAAGAATATAGGCGAAAGGTCCTAAAAATAACTTTTCTTGATTTATTCGCAATTCGTCGGTCGTTCTCATTTGAATAGTTCAATAGTTCCAATGCGCCTGTGCGCTTTCGATTCGGCGCTCAACACATTCCACAGGTTGAAATCGCAAGCCGCGCAGGTTTTGCAAAAGGCTTAAGGCGTTATCGTTACGGCCGCCCTTAGTCGCCCAACTCAACTTGTAGTTACGTAGCCGACTTTGTAACCCGCCTTGATTTACTGCAAACTCTTACTGAGCATCGGTTATTATTATTATCGTTATAGTGCAGTCAATGAAGCGAAAAATAGGGCCTTACCTCCGAATTTTTTTACTGTGAACCGATTTGCATGAAATGTTGGAATTAGGCTCATCTTACCCTTAACTTCAAAAGTGAAAATGATTTGAACACCGCCACCACCCTGGGGGTGGTTGCCATGCCTTCTCGGGGGTGAATTTTTTTTCTTCAAAATTACCTCGGATATCGAAGGTTGTCTACTATATATTGCAATTAAGGATGTTGTAGCTCTTTTAATTACCTTTACAATGGTTTTTTATAAGTTGTGATAGCATGACAATTAAAGGAGTTATGGTCCAAAAACTCATTGATTTAGAAGAAAAAAACATTAAATGCTCCCCTTATTTGCACTACAGCTCACTTATTTTACGTGCAAAAGACTTTTAATAGTGCTCATTTTAAAGGTTATTTCAAGCAATACAAAACATTGTCTTGTATTAGAATGCATAAAATGCATCTGCTCGCCGCTAAATGGCATTGACCACAACGATTAAATTTCAGACAAAAATAAAAAATGGCTTTGATCTTTTTTATCTAGCTTCATATTGTTCTTAGAATACTTTATAAAAAACTAAATTGTTAATTATTTTACCTGCTACAATTTTGTTCTTTATAAAATTTTCGATAAAACGTATAGTTTTGGAGATATTTGCAATAATTAGATGAAAAACGTGAATAAAAATTGCGAATTTTCAATTGCCAATAACTCGAAAAGTATTGGACTCAGCGAAAAACTTTATATTTGATTTTTTGCTTAAAATTAGGCCTTCTATCGACATCCGAGGTAATTTTGAAGCAAAAAAATTCACCCCCGAGAAGGCGTGGCAACCACCCTCAGGGTGGTGGCGGTGTTCAAATCATTTTCACTTTTGAAGTTAAGGGTAAGATGAGCCTAATTCCAAAATTTCATGCAAATCGGTTCACAGTAAAAAAATTCGGACCTAAAATGCTTCATTGACTGCACTATTAGTAATATGTTGTTACAAGTTCTTTGATGGAGAACGAATATATTTTCGGAACAAAAATTTAATCCTATTATAAACAAAACCAAAAAAATCATAAGATTGGGGAAAATGATGTTTTATTCATAAAACTTCCCGCCATAAACTCTTAAACCACATTATTAACATACATCTGAAAACTGAACAAAAACAAACAATAACAAATTTACCAAATGGAAAGTCTTAAAGGTCAAAGCACATGATGACAGATGACTGATGACTGATGACTGATGACAGATGACAGACGATAGAATAATTTAGTGACCAATGATATGGACAATCAAGAGCGCGTCAAGAGCACTTCAGTCAGCTTTAATGGTTAATGAGGGAGTCTTGCTTTAATATTATATGCTATTCAGCTTAATACAAGCTAATTCTTAATCTAATAAACATTACTTAGCATTCGGGAGATATGTTCCTTTGAGACATATGACCTTCAAAAGAGGGTAGGCAAGAGAAGCGAGTATTTTGAATGCTTCGACCTTCGAGGACACTCAACAATATCCCCTTCAAGAAAACGTCATCAAAGACAACTTAGCAATTTGTTTCAACTTTTGTTTGTTTTCAACTTTATTTTATTGCGCTTGGATATTGTTAATAACTTTTTTTTTTTTGGTAACATATAATTCATTGTAAGCTATGTTGACGCTCGACTTGCAAATAATATAAGGGGTTTTCCAATAAGAGTGATATGATTTCTTTTTTGAAAAAAACACACTTTTTGTAAAGGAAACTCAAATATTTTTTATTTAATGTGCACTTCAATCAATACATTTAAGTTTTTAATAAAACGTCGTTCAAAAGGCCACCACGACTTCTTCTGCAGCAACAAATAAGATGAACCCAATTTTCGAACACTTTTTCCACTAAATCAAGTCGTATATCATGAATGGCACGTTCAACATTGACTTGTAAAGCTTGAAGAAAATCCGGTATATATTTTGAAAGACCAATGACTTCAAATAACCCTATACAAGAAATAGTCTAATGGTGTTAAACGACTTCTTTGAGGCCATTCAATATCACCATTTCCTGAAATAATCGAATCGCTGAATTTTTCTCGCAATTATTCAAATGTTGCATTTGCTTTGTGACACCTAGCCTCGTCTTGTTGAAAACAAATGTTGTCAAAATCGATTTCTTCCAATTTCGCCCATAAAAAGTAGGTTGTCATCGATCTATATCGCTCTCCATTGACAGTAATGGTGTTACCAGCTTCATTTTGAAAAAAGAAAAGAACGGACCGATGCGATGATTCCACCAGCCCAAGAACCACACCAAACTGTCAATTTAGGTGAATGTTATGGTTTTTCATGAATGTTTTGTGGATTTTCATCGTCAGCTTTGTTTAATTAGCGCACCAGTCAAATGAAAGTAAACCTCATCGGAAAAGATGATTTTCTTACAAAAATCGATATCGATTTCAAGTTGTTCCAAGGCAAAATCAGGAAGTTCACGACGGACGTTTACGGTGGTCGAATGATGAAATTGTAAACACTTCTGAATGCAATTAAAAACAAATGACAAATTTTGGCATACTACAAATGGCCGAAACGCCACTGCAAAATCATATCATACCTATTGGAAAACCCTTTACATAGCTACAAAGCTAATGAAAAAAAAGAGGTATTCCATTGAGCCTCACTCGTGGTGCTGCTCAATATAAGAGATCTTTTAATTCATCTAAGAGTTATGAGGCCAAGAAGCCCTTGAGACCTTCAACAAGCTGTGGTTAATTTGTCAAACTATGTTCTTTTCACTTAATAAATGCGAGTATATATAGTGTCGTTTGAGCCTGTTTTTGTTTCTAGTTTTTTATTTAAAAGTTTTCTGTTTTCTTCGCCCTGATCTCTTTGCTTTTCCCAGCGATGTTGGGTCAGTAGTGTCGCTAGTAAGGCTACTGAGGCTATAATTTAGGATCGAAGTTTCAAAGAACCACCTTGAACTGTTGCTCTATCCTAAATAGATAAAAAAAAAACTGTACAGAAATGCATCAAAAGCTACCATGAAAAAAACAAAACCTTATTTAAAACATGGGAACATACAGGTACTTATATACTATTTTCATAGACATAGAAAAATATGAACAAGGGGCAACTAACTATGCAATATTCGCACAAGAAAGTTTTATCCATCATATAGTTTGTGCCGCATAGCAACCTAAATGCCACTACGAATCTCAAATCATATCTATCCATCAGATTAAGATGACAAATGTCCTTCATGGTCCAAATAAAAGCCAAGATTTACTCCCCTTCTTTATAATATTTGGCCTTTTTACGCACCACATGCATCCAATACTCTTTTTTATTATTTAATTCCAACAAATGATGTCCATGATTGTTTGAAACAAAGTGGCATTCGATGAAGCGATTTCCATAAAACACACATAAAAATCCAATCTTCCGCATTTGTTGCGGTCAATCTTGTCATCATTTTGCATTTTCTTCAATGCTCTGATGGTCTGATGGACATAAAAAGGCCAAAAGGTATATTATATTGCTGCCCATATGTGGGACTTCCCATATCAATGATGACCATAATTAATCATCGAACTGATGTCGTATGTCGTATGTCTAGGAAGCCAGTTACTTTTCTGTCATCCTGTCTAGAAGCAAATCCAATTTGAATTAAATTTTGTATTCAAAATTAAACAGATATCCCAAATACTCTACTACCGCTGCTGCTTCCTTGGAAGGATATACGAGAAAGAAGTCAACATTTTCCTCAAAGGTACAGAGGTAGATAATGGGGACGGAGATTTATTTATGAATTTATTCATTCCTCGCAACGGATTTCCGCCAGGGGAGCTATTAAAATAAATTTTCAAAAACACAAAATCCTTGTGCGTGATAATTAATCATAGGACTTTCAAGAAGGTTTGATATAGTTCGGGATCCTTTCAAGGAGGTGTCAACATAAACGACTTTAGCAATTTTTTTCTCATTTGCATAAGCATTTGTTAGCATAATCTTTGTTGCCCTTGTTGTGTTTATTGCTGTTGGGAGACTTTTAATCCCTTTTGATGTTTTTTCTTGTCGTTGTTTTTTTTTTTTTTTGATTTTTTTTTTTCAAAGAAAAACAAGTTGAATTGAACGAATTTAAACATAAATTATGATTAAAGCATTTTTTTTGGGTAAAAGTAAAAAAAAAAGGATGAGTTAAGAGTTAAAAGTTTTTTAACGATCATCACATTGAATTACATAAGTGAGTCGATGTTAATGTGTAGAAAAGAGTTTTTAAAGAAGCTGTGGTCTTAAAATGATTGATTTGTTTTTGAATCTCTTTCATCGAAATGTTTTCAATATGTAATTGTTAGAAAAATGATGCCTTTTGACACTAGCTGTGAAAAGGTTTCAAGCTGAATATCAGCACCTCACCACAATCGTCATGAAACGCCTAGCATTTGACCGTACAAATGACAATCAAATTAATGCTGACACTTAAGACCTATTATTAATTATTATTATTATTATGACGTCGGAAAGCTACAATCGCAAGAGATTGCCAATGTCTTTTCCAATCGAGTGTCCCTTCAATTATCCTTGAATGCTATGCCGTCAGCATTAAGCATTGAAGACCAGTGGCAGCAATGCCAAGAAAGCTGCTGCCTCTGAGGTTCTGGGTTTCACTCGGCCTCAAAACGAAACCCATGGTTCGATGAAGAATGCAGGCAGGCAAATGCAGCCAAACAAAAAGCACGAAAAATGCTGATGCGAAAACGAACGAGAGCTGCTTACGATCAGTATAACGAGATTTACAAGGAGAAAAGAAGGGAAGAACACCGAATTCTCAAAAAGAAAAAGAAGCAGCATTAGAAGCGCTCGTTTGAGGAAATTGAGAGGTGCCATGACAGGAACTAGATTCGGAAGTTTTACCAAAAGGTAAAAAGATTCTGCCAGGGTGGCAAGCCCAGAACTTAAGCCTGTAAAGACCAGCAGGGAAACATAGTTATAGAGTCACAGTCGCTACTGAGGATCTGGAAAGATCATTTCTGCAGACTGCTTAATGGCGATGAGGACACAAAAAAGCTTGTACGATGACCAAGAATGTCGTCCTCCTGACCTAGAGGAAGTTTAGCGTGCCATATGCAAATCAAATAAGACTGCAGGTGCAGATGGCCTTGATGCCGAACTTTTTAAGGCAGCTGGTGATCAGTTGGAAAGGAGCATGCACCAGCTGATCTGCATGAAATGGTCGGAAGAAAGCATGCCCGAGGAATGGAACCTCAGTATCGTATGCCCGATCCTAAGGAAAGTAGACCAAGACCCTCACAACTGCGCCAATAATGATAAGCCTCCCGTCGCTTATAAGATCTTGTCTGCTGTAATATGTGAACGTCTGCGACCCCACGTCAACAACTTGATAGGTCCTTATCAATGTGGTTCTAGACCAGAGAAGTCCACAATAGTCACATTGCAGCAGATCTTGGAAAAAACCCGAGAGTATAATATCGATATACACCATCTTTTTATCGATTTCAAAGAACTCACCGAGACCTTTGATGTCGAAAAAGGTTTAAGGCAAGGCGACAAACTGTCATGCGATTTCTTCAACATCATACTTGAACGGATTGTAAGAAACTCAAACGTCAACACCAGAGGAGCAATCTTTCAAAAGTCTGTACAATTACTCGCCTATGCAGACGTAATGGGAAGAAAAAAGCGTGATGTCATAGGTGCTTTTGCGAGTATTGAAACAGAAGCGTCAAAAATGGGATTGATGGTTAATGAGGGCAAAACGAAGTATATGTTGTCATCAAACAAGGACACAGAACATCAGGGCCGGATTTAAAGGTGTGGAGGCCCCGGGCCAACAAAGGAGTGGAGGCCCCTTGGGCCCAAATTATATTCAAAATAAAATGAAAAAATTTTTTTCATCTAGTTTTCTAATGAATAATTTATTGCGAAACCAAGTATAGATTATTTTATTCTTTAACGAATATAATGAATAATTTATTGCGAAACCAAGTATAGATTATTTTATTCTTTAACGAATATATAAATGCAAACGGAAACAAGAATTATCTAAAACTAACTTTAAGCGTTAACGAACGGAACTTTCCGTGCTTTTTTCGACAAAAAATCGTTGATGATTTCGCTGAAATCCAGTTCCCAAAGCAAATCACTTTCAATGCTCAGGAGAGAAAGCTTTGACGGTTTTGTCTCATAGTGGTTCGAAGCCTGTTTTTAATAATTTTCATTTTTAAAAATGAACGATCTCCAGTGCAATTTGATACCATCTAAACCAAATACATTCTCAATGCAATTTCAAGGTTTGGAATGTAGCTCTGAAATTTTGATCTTCGAGAATTTGGTAGTAAAATAGTTCTGGAGATTGATCTTTTCCATAGTCTTTTTTATATAAGTCGATCAAAGATACAAATTTAACCAACTCACTACCAAGACTAGGTTCTAAATCACCCTTATAAACTTTCACCAATGCCTCTGCTACAGCGTGCAAATTTGCAGCATCCAAATTCTCGATGTGATTAAGAAATCCAAATCTCGAACGTACAGCTTCATAGGTATGCAATCTCTCGGTTAGAGAAACACATAACAGGTCGACCACTGAGATAAAGGCGGAAACTTTGTATTTTTCCTTCGGTGTCAGATTTACGTCTTGTGCTTTCCAGTAATCGAGCGGATTCAGCCTCACATTTCTCGTTCTGGTACGAGATTGTACGTATTCGTCAATCTGAGATATTTTTTTGGCAGCTTCCTCGTATTTATCAATATCGTTTCTTTTGGATTCCACGAATGATTTCAATGCTTCTAATGCACGCATTGCCGATTCAAGAATCATTTTTGGGTCTTGCAATATCTTACTTGTAGCGTTTAACTCCTCCAAGATGTCATTCCAAAAGATTGCAAATAAAGCGGTTTCGAGACCACCATCATCTGTAGAAGGTTCGCTACTTCATTCCTTGCGATGTCTTTTTGCTCTTTTCTCATCTGTGATGTAAAAACGTTGTTGACTTCTTTGAGTAATGTTCAGTGTATGTTAAATAATTTTGGCAGCCATTATACGTGAATGTATAAAACTCCTGGATTCCCTGCTACAAGCACGCCACTCAGCCAGGAACCGTCTAATCCAAGGTATTGGCCACAGAGGGCAGCCACACGCTCACCTCAGCGCTCGCACGGGACGTTTACCGCATTTACTCATCGAAATACCAAAACTACGTAAATATTGTATAGTTGAAGTCAAAAAACATTTACTGATGATTTCTTATTATAATTACTAACGCAATTTAGCATAATTACCAAATTTTTTTAAATTTTTTTTTTTTGAGTAGGTACTTGGTTATTTTTTTCTTTTAAATTTAATTATTTTTCGTAAAATATAAATTTTGGGATTCTTAGTAATAATGGCTCAACGGGTACTTGGCGCAAATTTTTACAGTAAGAAAAAACCTTATGTACACATACAAAGAGTTGAGATTGTTTTATCCGCCGCGCGACCCACGTCCAAACTTGTCATCGAAAATTGCAAGATGATAAGCATTTGAGATTTTGATATCTTTCTTTCTGATTTCTTTCTGATTAAAGTGAACAAATATAATGTAGGTCGATGATTTCTGTTAATATTATATGTAATCATATTTGTACAAAGTACTGTAAATAAGGGCACAACGCGAATAAGAATGAATATGAAAGGAAAAGTTGTTAACTAATGTTTATACTAGTCTGAATTTGAAAAAAAAATGTCCGAAGTCTCTGTTGTGGAGGCCCCTCTTTTGTGGAGGCCCAGGGTAACTGTCCCGTTTGCCCTGCCCTAAATCCGGCCCTGCAGAACATCGACGAATTGGACAAAACGTCACAACCAACAGACATAATTTCGAGGTAGTACAGGACTTCACCTACCTAGGATCCGCTCTAGATACGGAAAACAACATCAGTGCGGAGATCAAACGGAGAAAAACTCTTGCCAATCGTTGCTTCTTTGGGTTGCGGATGGACCCAAATGCTCCGGCTTGACGGGTTATCGAAAGCACATTGCAGGGAAATCACGGAAGGGGAAGACCTCGCCTTAGGTGGCGCAATCAAGTGGATGCGCCCGAAAGAAAGAAGGATGTTGATGGAGGCCCAGGTTCACCCCGAGCTGTAATGCCCACCTAAGTAAGTAAGTACTTAAGACCTATTACCTGACCCATGACATAGGTACTTCTAAGCGCAGTCATCATGAGAAGCGTTACACCACAAGCGAGACACGATGCAGAGCACGCTATACGTCACAAGGGGTGAACGATGTGCAAAGATACTAGAACGCAAATAATAGAGGATATATCATTTTGTTTAAAGGGTTCCCTTTATGTGGAGTGTTATTTTAAAGTATAACTGTTCTAATCTCTTAGATCTTAGTGGCAGAGGAAAGTACCATGCGAGAATAAAAGCACTATTTCGGGACCGAAAAAGGTGATGATAGAAAAATTCGAATGGTTTCTAGACTCTCACAGACAGAATACTACTGCCATTCTCTAAAAACAAATAATAAATATTCAGTCAACTTAAACGACCACCCCAGCTAAGCAGCACTAATAACTGCAATCCTATATAATCCCTAAGTTCATCGAATGCAGAATCTGGAGAACAGAAATTGATGAAGATATGACGCCGGCAAGAGGCATTCCCGGCATCTTAATGAACCAACACTAGGACGACTAGCATTCTTACCCTCTTTAGCTGACGTCTAAATTAAGTGTAATCATGATTTACAGCATGAAAGAATTTCTCATCACAGCTCAGGATTCTATTCGCTTACAATCCTGAAATAGTAAAGTTCTTTTTAGTTGTATATGACATGTGGATGTATAAGCGGCGAAATTGTGTTGCTTCCACCAACTGAATATATGTTTAATCCCCCAAACAATGTCAAAGGAAATTAACAAAATTCGGCACAAGTCTTGAATTTAAATTAACTCTGCGCGTGTCTCGATGCCATCGATGTGTTTGTATTTTGCGGTCGTAAGTAGTCCATGGATATTTATACAGCATTTTAAATTAAATTAACAACAAGGACACTGTAGCAAATTTCAGCCCAAAGACCAAAGAGCTTCAATTCGTTGTTAATTGTTTCGATTTGTATTTATTTAGGTAAGCATTGTCATGAATCCTTAGCTACTCCTGAGAGCTGTTCTCTGTCAAAGCAATGCACCTTTCTTCCAATTTGCATATGCAAATTTTTCATCTACTGGGATTTCGATGTAATTTATTTTAATCAACAACTGTACAAAAAGCCAATTTTAAGGACTCGCAAGTCGCAAGAGCAGACAACAAGAAAGTTTTCTAATTATATCTGGGAAAATTCTTTAAATTGGATATTGATCTCCACAAACTTTAAGACTGTTCGCGAACATTTCAACCCAAAAATGGAATGATAGTTGAACAAAAAAAAAAAAAAAATAATAAAGAAAAATGCCTTGGCTTTATTTAACAAATATTTCCGAATTTCGCCCAGTATCATACAGGGATCAAGGATGGGGTGATGTGACAGAAACAAGTAATATGATTTATAGACGACATCTTGGCGTTCCCCTTGTTGAATTCCTTTTGTGTCGACCGGGATGTCCCTTTTGGAACTCTAATACGAGCCTAATACATTTTCACATATGGGATAGAAGGTAATAAATTCGGGGTGTGATTATTACGTTATATGACATGACGGGTGGGGAACACCGTTCAAAGCAAGTGGCAGATTCTTCCGTTAGCAGTTAGTATGAAACTCCTTGGAGTTAATTCAGCAGAATGGGATTACATGTATTTGTAACTGCAGAAGAATAACTATTAATTATGAGCATGAAGTAAAGTCATTGGTGTAGAATTGCAAACAACTAATGAATCCAGCACCCCTAAGGTGTTGGATAGAATAGACGTTCATTAAGTATAAAGATATATGTTTATAAATTATATTCAGTATGATAGCAAGCTACAACGAGTGTAAGTGAAATTATGTGGCCTTTTAAATTTCTCTATATAGCTTTTCGGGAATATAAAAAAATATTTGAAATATTTATTTTTTATAGAGCTGTGGATACGGCAGCAGATATGTATGTTTGTGAGTAAGCCTGTGGACCGACATAGCTTCGACCTCGAACTCAACTTTGGGTGTACTGTATAGAGATTCATATTTTAGTAGCACTTCCCGAATGTGGAATGCTATACCAGACTCTGTTATCCCCACATTAGGACTCACAAAAATTTAATTGCAATGTTCATCATAAGGGTATTCATAACCCCTCACTGTGCGTGCTAATTATAACAAATATGAACACGTCTGCAAACACTGTGGAAACGGCTTTGAATAGTGAATACGACCCAAACTTTGTATCAAAGAACAAAAATAGCTACATTTATTTTAACCACTAAGTTAGCAAAACAAATTTTTAACTCAGAGCCTATTCATCAGATCGACTTGAAAATTTCAGGAGATATTCTCCAGATGTTGAACTTTAATATAGGTATAATCGATTTTTTTACCCTCCCATAGGTGCGACATGTCCTTAAGACTTTAAGATATTATTTACTTTGAGAGCCTAAGAATCTTATGAGGGAAAAAACTGTTTTCTCAAGATACATTATCTTATATACGATCGTTAGGAAAATTTTACTTCAACTATGCAAAAAGCCGATAGGTATTTAGAACTATAGTTTTCATATCCATAAAACCTGCACCACAATCTTCTTTTAAATTGTCCCATTTGTTAGGCTTTTTTTTTATATTTTTAATTCATGAAGTTATTTTGAATCTAAAAAGAATTTAAAAAGAGGCACATTTATTCTAGCAATTTGAAAAACATTTTGTAGTTGTAATTCAATGATGGGACACTTTTTGGTAACAAATAGTTCAAAGTGATAACATAAGATACAACTACATAATTGGAAACTAGTATTTTGTATGAAAATATCACAGTTTTCAGCCGTTTTACTGGGTGAACACGATCAACCGCAAAGTAAAAAAAAAGTTAACTTGTGCGGTTCCAGAGATGCAGTTGCTTGAATTTGGCTTAGAGCAGCCTTCACATTATTGTAACAAAGAATTCACTATAAGACCTCAGTAACAAACCTTATAGGGTTTGACTTCGAAGATAGCTGTAGATAGTTGGAGCTGTAAGTAATTCTAAAAAAAAATTTGCTGTTAGTATGACTGTGGCTACGATTGCGGATGCGTTTACAGATGCTGCAGCAGATCCAGATACACCTGGATCAGCGGCGTAGCGGGGAGCGGGGGTTAATTCCGGAGTCCGCAAATCGAGGAAGAAAAGCTAAGTAGATTTGTGGAGTTAAGTCAACTCAACAAAAAAGACACGAATGGAAGTGTTTTTGTCTCAAATCAGCAATTCCATAATCAGGGTTCAGGGACCTGTTTCACAGTTAATGCAGCACTACATTTCATACAACATACAACAATTTTAAAATCATACATCACATACAATTTTTCACATGGCATTCTGATTATTCTTTTTTGGAATACATTCCTTACAAAGATGCTGCATTTTGCTTTTCTTGCATTTTGTTCTCAGACAATTTGCTTATCCGGAATGGGTATCGGTGTGTGGTGTGCTCGCAGTGCCATAAAATCAAGAGTCGGGGTGGGGTATACAATCGTAGCTGGCTTGCATAGACCGTAGACTTGACGTAGCCCCACAGGGGCTAACGGCGTTAAATCGCACGACCGAGGCGGCCAAGCGACTGGACCATTTCGTGAGATAACACGTTCTCCAAATTAACTGTGACATTCGCTGTGTGGCTTGTGGCGCCGGCGCCATCCTGTTGGAACTACATATCCTCCAAGTCCATATCATCCAATTGGGTCCAAAAATATTCGGTTATCATTGAACGGTAGCGATCCCCATTCACAGTAACGTGCCGGTCTTGATCATCACAGAAGAAGTACGGCCCAATGACGCCGCCGGCCCATAAACAACACCAAACCGTATTTTTTCGGGATGCAATGGTGACTCATGGAGTAAGTGTGGATTGCTGCCTGACCAATACCGCATATTATGTTTATTGACGAAGACGTTCAGCCAGAAATGAGCCTCATCATAAATTGGAAGTAGCGCTCTTAACGTTGATGCCATTGACTCCGAATTTCGGTATAGTAGATTTTAATAATTTTGACTCGTTGTTGGCTCGTACATATATCTTTTTATTATAAAATGGCAAACCTTACTAAAGACAAATGTCAAAAGAGCGGCAAGAAATATGAAGTCGTTTGCTGTCCCTGTCGCTCTTTTGTAGCGTTATTGTTCAAAAACCCTTACATCTCATTTTATATACATAGATTTATTTTTTGATGCAGTCGGCAAATTCTTAAGACTAGTCGGCATTTCATAAAAATTCACCCCTAATGGCTTGGACCCTCGCTACGCCCCTGACCAGTATATATGGCCACAGAAAAGAATTCCAAAATGTCTGTGGAATCTGCTGCCGACACGGCTGCCGACAAAACTACGGTTACTGATGACTAACTGTTCCAGATATAGCTACCGATGCTGCAGCTGGATAAAAGCTACGAACACGGCTGCAGTCCAACGGTGTCAAATACAAATCTTGACTGCCAATTGACATCGCGAAAACGTGAATTGAATTTGTCGCGCATAAGAGTCATTGTTGCTTTCGTTAGCTGTGTGGCAAGAGGCACCGTCCTGTGAAACCACATATCGTCCACATCCATATCTTTTAATTCGGGTCATAAAAAGTACGTCATCATATCACGATAGCGAACACGATTCACAGTAAATGCCAGAACGGCTTCATTTTGGAAAAAAAAACACGGCCCGATGATGCCGCCAGCCCACAAACAGTCACTCTTTGTGGGTGGATTGGTTTTTCGACAATCACTTTTGGATTATTATCATCCGCTTATAGACGAATCTACTGAGGTGAAAATATGCCTTATCGCTGAAGATGATTTTCTTCGAAAATTGATCATGCAATGTTGCCATTTTTTTGCACCCATTCTAATCATTAACGACGCTTGAACTGTTCAAGCTAGGCTTTATAGTTATTGAGTTAATTGCACCTTGTAAGCGTGTAAATGCAAGTCCTTACACATAATTTTCATCAACGACGAGCTTAGAGGTGCAATTATTGGACACGATCACGAGTTGAGGTGGACGGCTCTTCTCCCACACTATCGTGAACAGCAACAATATTACCTGCAGTACAAGCTGTACGAGCATGCACTGCTGTTTTCACATCTTCTACAAACCCGGTTTGCTCAAATTTTGCATAATTTCTCCGATTGTACGCACATTTGGAGGATTAAATAGACCGAAAAAATCACGAAGTTCCCGATATGCATTTGGATTTGAGCACCTATTCTCATAATGAGCATAGCAAGAATGGTACCTACACATCGCAGGTCGGCGACATGTGCATTCCAGGGAAATCGGGGAAGATAAAGACCTCGTCTTAGGGTCCACAGTCAAGTGGAAGAAGACTTCAACCGACTTAGAGAGCAAAATTGGAGAGAGCTGACATTGAAATTATTAGCGAAAGATGCTGGTTGAAGCTCATATTTACCCCGAGCTGTTAGGCCCATCTAAGCAAGTAAAAGTAAGTGAATGTTTTTTTTTATTAAATGAAAGGGTATGCGTTTCCATATCTTAATTTTTATGTTCACTACCAGACACCGCCACCGCTGTGACACTTTTGGCATAGTAGTTCTGCCTTTGTGTCTGATACTGAACACATAAACTAATATCTTTAGGCCCATACCCTCTCATTTCATAAAAAAAACTCCCTGTGCTACTTTGATATTGATTTTCACTTTACTGCAATGACGGCAGCTTGTGCTGAGTTCTATTTGATTTTTGTACATTTGTCGGTAGATGGCAGTTTAGAACATTTCGAAAGAAGATTAGTGCGGTTTCTGACAGTTTAAGGTTTTCTTTAAATAGCCTCAAACTCAGTTTTTAAGTTAAAGCTACTATTTTCCTATGAAATAGAATCAAAGCAGCAGTTAAGGAAATCTTTAGAAACCTGGACCCTGGCGTAATGTACGATGTACGAACTATGTGTTTTCAAATAATGAATTGACAATAAAAAATTCCAAGAAAAACAAAAAAAAGCGAATATTCCCACTTCGATGCTTTTAATTTTAAAAATTTAGAATTCTAGTAAACGATTAAAGTCTGTCGGGAATAGCACGGAAAACATCAGAACTCTGGTATTAAAATAAGCGCACTTTCACATATGAATTATTCTGCCCTACACCCTACACTTTTCTACGACAACGGCAACACGCTTCGCTATTTATCAAAAATTTATCTTAATCGTATGCGAGTACCGAGTAGTCAATGATTGACTAAAATTTTTGCACAGTAGAATCACTTTACTGTAAGAAGTCTTTAAAAACTCCCCCAATCTTGTCTTTATTTTCAAAACTGTATAAAACTCACTTTATAAAAGCAACCCCCTTGGTTGTTTAAATGCCGAAAACAAACAACAAGTAATTGGCTTATCGCGATTTGAATCTAAAAGACAATTTCCTCCTTTGCAGAACTTAAACAAAACATCCAGGGTGAACTTCCTGTATCTTTCTAGCTCTTTACTTCTGAAGCGTAATCTACCGGTGTTTTAAATATCTGAGTTAAGGATTAGGTAACTTTTGTTTTTCTTAGTCTACACTGAACTGAACCCATCTACATAGAACGTTCCTGCTAAATAAAAGCAACTTTATTACTTAAAATTTAAGCTTGTTTTCTTTCCACAAACACTCGTGTCGTCACATGCTTTTTCCAATTGCAGTACTCACACTTCACACTTCATCACCACGGCTTTGTCATATTTCCAATAAAACTCAAATAAATTTCAAAAGGCGCAATGCTCCCATTGTTAGTTGCGTCTCTATGGAGAACAAAAAAAAAATCGAATCAAAGGACAAATAAAGATTAAAAAGTGTTTATGGCTTTTGGTAAAGGACTTTTTTGTGTAAGCTGTCAGTTTAATATTCCCTTAGACCTTAAAGCGAGGGGTCAGGTTGGCAGTGCCAAGGGTTGGCCCAAAATTGAAAGACTATAAATCTTCCAAGTGAGCTTATGAGTATATGAATTAAAGTGTGCATCGCGCCCTGTTTATTTCCTATCCAACTGGATTAATTTCGAAAGTATCTCAAGATTAAATGGTCTCATTACAAATTCGGAATTAATTGTTCCAAGACTTTCAAGTTTAATTTTTTGGTTTAAAGTCAAAGTATCATGTTGAGAATTTAAAATCACTTTCAGAGCACCCACCAGTGGAAAAAAAATCGATTTCTTTGCATAAAAAAAGGAAATGTTTCAAGAAAAAAAAAGCAAATCACTTTTTTATGGTAATTGAAGTTTTTATTGTTTCACCTTTCTGTCAAGTTGTTTATATATACTTTTTTTCTTTTCGTTTTTTTAGTACTTATGGTGTCTAACATCGTTTTTCATTTTCTAATAAAAAGAAATGACTTTTCAGTCGATTAATCTTTGAAGCGTATTATTGCCTTTTGAGGTGAATTAGGGTGGAAAATAGTTTGTTTTTTGTTTTGTTTTTGTACGGAAAACAGATGCTTGAATAAGGTGAATCTTTTGAGGTGGTTTTGTTAATTTGGCACTAGGCACTGGTATTTATTGTGGGACTAATAACTTTGAGTTGTAAAATTTTTACGGGGGTACAATGAGTTTCTTCCTTTTCCTTTGAAAATGGTTGAATATGTTTTCGATTTCTGTTGCTTTTTAAGTTTAAGAAGTTGATTTTTGCAGTGAACTTTTGAAACTTATCAGCAGTTTCTTATTTTTCAAATTTCTTTTATTTCACCTAGGAGGCAATTATTTTAGGAAGTTATCAATGCCTAATATTTCCTGCTGTGTAATGCCAATCTTTGGATGTGTAGAATATTTATGTAAACACTACGCCACTCTTTGACTAATGACAACCCCCAAATCAATTTAGGATTCACTTGTCGATTGAAATTCACACATCAGGGTCGACATTCGAGTAGAGCTATCTGTGTTCAATATATGACCAAGAAAAATGTAGGTACAGCACAAAACTGTTTCCGGCAAAGCCCCCCAAGTGACTTTGAGTAAAGAAAAACGAACCGTATCCCGGCATGAGAGAAGTGTATTACTTTCAATGTGTGAAAATCTTATTTGGCATTGCATAAAACTCACTTGACCATGCATCCCTCAGGGATTGAGTCTCAAATTGACAGGAATTGAAAGGGAATTTCTCTTCAATTTAATACATACCACCGTTCTATATGGGCTCTTGGATTTTGTGTATGCTTAAAGAGAATATATCAGACCAGAGTAGGGTTGGTGATGTCTTGGACTAAAACTTTTCTATAGAATGAGCCAAGGTTAAATTGGATTGAATAACATTATTTGCGTTTCTTTTTTAAGTCCTATTGAGTGGTGCAAATAAAAAGGATAATTTATGCGTCCAAATTCGTTCTGGGGAACTTTTAGTAAATTTTACTCAAATTGGGAAGGTACTTATGCTTTGGGTTACTCACTAACACTTGTTCTTTCATTTGTATGTTGACCTAAAGAAGTGTTCTTTAGGTGTAGCATTTACTTACACGGTTTTCAATGCTTTATTTTTGATTCAAACAACTTTCTTCTTTTAAAGAGTGGGTATATACCGGTGAGCATTACTGCCCCCTATAACATTCGAGTCATGCAGTTCAATCTTTGAAAAACAATGAGTTACATTTCTATCTCTGTTCGTTCTATGAACGCGTTCAATTGTCTTTAGTTAAAGCAAATGTGAAGTATTCAGTTTGGTGGCTCTACCAGAACCCAATGTGGCCAAAACCCTCGCAGCAATTGTATATCACATTCACAGATCACAGTTGGAAAATTTTTTAACAAATTTTAAATATCTGTTGCAAAACATTCTATACGAAAATGTTTTAAGTCCTTTCTCCTTTCTATTTGGGTTTCGAAGTCCCAAATTGTTAGAACGCGATGTTATGCGCAACAGGCCTTTCGATAGGGGTTGCGTCTTACGTTACTTCGATTATTTTTTACAATCGGCCTACAGGTTGCTCAACGAACTTCAGAATATGGAACATTAGCTTGATTGAACGGCAATTAGCGCAGCTTCGTCCAATTCGCTTCCTTTTACTTAATGACTAAAAGTAGCTCTCCCTTCATCGCTTGCATCAGCCTCTAACAGAAGCTTGGACATGAGAATCCTAAACGAGTTCATTTGAAGTTCTTAACCACCTCTCTAACTCTTTTAACTGTTATGTCGTATATTTCCGTAAATTAAAAGTAAAAGAAGTGGCTATTTGAAAGTGCCGTCGAGGGAACCATTCGTTCAAAAGACCATCAGAATACTATCGCGGCGAAGAATCTGGGTCATCGTCAATATGTAGCTGTCCTTGAGCTTTGTAAATGTAAATATCAATTCTTTTCAGCTGCTATTTTGAAGATTCATAGGTACTCCCTTTCTCAAATATAATTAATCGCAAACAACTCGAAAGGTTTGGTTTGCTTAAGCAGCCAGTTAACTTTGAAGAATCTCATGAAATGGGCTTTCGGTCATCATTATTGCACCGCTATAGGTTTTTTTTTTGACCTGCCACGAAAAGCGCTTTCTCGATAAGCCGTTCGGAATCGAAAAAAAATGTTGGCCCCACCATGCCACACAAGGTATGGTTGTGACTTTGAGCTTAGTGAAGTTAGAGGCAAAAAAGTTTTTAAAATTTGCTAAAACCTGCAGCAGGGAATGGCTTTGGCAAGACGTTAAAGAATCATGCGATTCCTTTCACACCATACTCGAAAAGAAAAACGTCAACACCTGAGATCTCTCAAAAGTCTCAAAAGGGCTTCGACTAATCTACATAATTCTAATACGATCAAGCTTTGTTACTTCTGCTGTGAACATCTTCATCTCAGTTGTTGTTTATTTACTCTCAAACTCTTTATGTCAAACGTACCACAGCGTAAAGCCATCCCTTATCAGTTAAGATGGCATATTTCCATAACAGATTATGACGGAGCTTTCCCTCCACTTCATTTACCCTCGACATAATCGATGTCGTCATAACGACATTGATCCGAGATTCTTAAAGTTTTCGGGAAGCACAATTCCATTCAAATAAGTATGTCGAATAGGCATGTCTGGATCAAAAAAAGGGGTAACACAAGTACTCGATCCTTTTTGGACCAACACGGTACTCGCTACCTTTAAAAACTTTTAGGCAAACACAATTTTATTCTAAGTCCAAAAACAAAATAGATAAAATAAATTGGGTGACGTAACAAACCGGGCTCACAAGTCACAACCATACCTTGTGTGGCATGGTGGGGTCAACATTTTTTTTATACTCGATTACGCAGATTGTCGGAGGTGCTTTTACGAGCATTGAAACAGAAGTGGAAAAAATGGGTTAATGAGGGCTAAACTATAAGTATATGCTGTCATCAAACAAGGACCGAAAAGATCGACGAATTGGGCAAAACGTCGCAATAGACAGACATAATATTGAGAAACAAAACCCTTTCTAGAAGACAACCCTTTATAAGAGCTAATTCATCCGAGTCCTACATTACGGGGCAGAATCGTGAGTGAGGAAATCCTTTGTCGTACTCCGAAGTCCCAACGATCTTTGGTGTCTTAGGTGAAGACAATGTGTAGAGAAGAAGATACAACAACGAGCTGTATCGCAAAATTTTTCATAGCTGGAAGAGTACGCATCGCAGGGTTGGAACATGTACAGTGGATAGTCAACGTTCCAACTCGACGGGTTTTCGAAAGTAAGTTTCATTGAAATCGCGGAAGAGGAAGCCTCGTCTTATAGGTGGTGCAATCAATTGGAAAAGACCTCAACAGACTAAGTGTGCAAAACTGAATAGAGTTCGCCCGAAATTAAAGTCCTTATCGAAAGATGTTGGATGAGGCTTAGGCTCACTTTGAGCTATAATGTTCACTTAAGGAGTTAATAAGACGATGGCATTTTACAGAGAACCATGGAATTGCTTGCATTTTATTTTCCATAAACTATGCCAACTAACTTAGAAGGCTTTCACAAAAAAATTTAGGAAGTAGGAACCAAATTGTATAATATGGATTTCCCGTTTTAATAGTATGGTGTTCATAGGACTCTTTAACATCAAAAGTGCATCATACATTTGAATTTGAATACTCTTCTTTTGACTTTTTTTATACACCCAAAATTGTGTTTTCTTCCTTTTCATCGTTTGACCATTGGTTTCCTTCCCGCACCTTCGGTCTTGAAACCTCGACCACCAATACTTCGACTATTTAAATCGGATTTTCTCGAATATTGGCCTACAATTGGAATCAGTTTACCTCATATGCGTAAACCTTAGGGCCAGCACAATGAGTGTCTGGCAGGGATGTGCCAATTTCGTTGGCTAGTTCTGTAATTAATGCAGAACATTTTTTGAAACATTGCTTTAAGTTTTCACCTGTTTTTTAGCACGTTAATGTCGCTAACTTCAACTTGGTGTTAGTTGTTTAGATTTGATTACATCTTACTGTAACGTGAACCCAACATTTTATACCAATTTCCTAATCGAAAAACGTTCAACCGAAAACACAACTGGCAACACTTTAATGGAATGGTATAAATGACAGGCGCTGCTTGTAAGCCAGTGTGTGTGAGTGTAGAGAGACAGACAGACAGAGAGTAGACAATGTAGAAGTTACTGGAGAGTTCTAGATGGCGTGTCATTCGATATAAATAGCCCGCCCGAGGCAACCAGAAGTCAGTCTTGTTTATAGAGTGATAAAGTTAAGAGTAAATACAAGTGATAGTCCAAAAGTCGAGTTGAGTTCAATAAAGTGTATATCGAAAGTAAATAAAGTGGTAGAATTAAATTGAAAAGTAGAGTTTTATTTTTGCGAACTAAGCGCACGTTACATTGGTGTCAGAAGTGTAAATAAAACTTATTAAGAAAAAAAGAGCAAATTTGACTAGTGCAGTGTAAAAAAAAAAAAAAAAAAAAATTTAAATACAGTGAAAATGGGTAAGTTATTGGAAGAGCTCAACTGCACTGAGCTTAAAAGTGAGTTAGGTAAGCGAAATCTTTCTAGAGCGGGATCGAAAAATGAGCTCGTCCTGCGCTTACGCAACTATTTGGAACAGCAAGGGGAAGACGTAAACACTTTTGTTTTTGAAACAGAAGTGGAAAAAGAAGAAGAAGTAAGTGAAAGTGTAGATTTTTCTAGTATAATGAAGCTTTTATTAGAACAAAGAAACGAACAAAAGAAAATGATTGAAGAGCAACGAAACGAGCAAAAGAAGGAACAGCAGAATGTTCTCGAAAAACTCGAAGAACAACAAAAGAAGCTGATTGAAGAGCAACAGCAAAATATTCTCGGACGTCTGGAAGAGCAACGAAACGATCAAAAGAAGGAACAGCAGAATGTTCTCGAACAACTGGAAGCACAACGAAACGAACAAAAGAAAGAACAACAGAATATTCTCGAAAGACTTGAGGCGCAACAGAATGTTTTAGAAGGTCAGAAAAACATTCTAGAAGGGAAATTGGGTAATATTGAGAAAAATGTATGTGCCCTTGACGAACGAGTTGAAGGTGTGGAAAAACAGCTTTCTGTTGTAGAGAATCGTTTGGAAAGCCGATGCGATAACCAGTTCTCTGTTCTGTCCAAGGAATTAGACCAGATCCGGAAAATAAAAATTCGAGAATCTGCTGGAGAGTTTGCAAGGAAAAAGGAGATGAAACCCCCAACATTTGATGGACAGTCTTCTTGGCCAGTCTACAAGAGACAATTTGAGGCAGCCGCGACAACAAATGGCTGGGATGACGAAGACAAGTACATTGCACTGACTCTTGCTCTTAGAGGACCAGCAGCTGAATTACTTCAAACAGTTCCAGCTGGTAAGAGCGGCGATTTCAGTTCTCTCGTGGCAGCTATAGATAAACGCTTTGGAGATAGCCACTTGAAAGAAGTCTTCCGAGTCCAACTCAATAACAGAGTCCAGAAAAGGGGTGAAAGTCTACAGCAGCTCCAAGCAGACGTCGAAAGACTGGTTCACCTGGCATACCCGGATGCTGGAGAAGAAATCATCAACCAGCTCGCTGTTGAGTCCTTCGTTCGTGCCATTTCCGATATACATCTTCAGAGGTCTGTGCGAACTGCTAGAACACGTACTCTTTCCGAAACTTTAGCATTCGCATTGACAATTGAAGCAGCAGAACAGGCTTCTCAGGGAGTACATCGACTTAGAGAGGCCATAGTCGAAGAATGCTCGTGCCAAAGAGCTGAAATACAAAAGAACCGGAGCGGACTAGCAAGATGTTGGAACTGCAACAAGACCGGGCACTTACAGCGTCAATGCCGACTACCACCAAACAAAGCCAGTTGTCAGCATTGTGGAAGCAAGAGATCCAACCCAGAGCAAGGTAACAACAACACCAGCGTTGCCTATCAGCCCGTTTCCCATCAGGGAAACGAGTAAGAACCAACTTCGAGGGGCAGAGGCTGGTTTCTTGTATCGATGGCCCCAGAACCACCATCCAGGTCTCTCAGACCAAACGAGACAACAAAAGTCTGACTGTGGAGACTGCTATTAACGGGAACAAACACGTGGCTACCATCGACACCGGTGCCACGGCCTCCATAGTACGTCGAGACCTGGTAAAGACGACGTGGCTTCATAACACCAATAGCTACCGTCTAAGAACCGCAACGGGAGAAGCAGCAAGAGTATATGGAGAAGTGTGTCTTAAGATCCGACTGGCCGACCTAGTGTTTACTCATCAATTCCTGGTGGCAGATATATGTGACGAGTGCATCATTGGAATCGACTTTATGAAACAGCACGGAGTTATTTTGGACATCGGTAATCAGGTTTTGAAGTACCAAAATAAGGAACTTCCAATGACTTATTCGAACGAAAGTACGTCGACACTGAGAACTGTCATCAGGGAAGATCTTATTCTGCCTCCTTCTTCTGAAGTGTTCGTTTGGACAAAACTAGAGGGTGAGTTTGGAAGCCTTCGATACCTCATGGTGGAACCAGACCCAGAGTGTTCCTCCCAAAGCGTCATCATTGGGAAAACACTGGTAGCACCGAAAAACAAAATGGTCCCCGTACGATTACTAAACACCAGACCGTACGATGTAAAGTTGAAGAAAGGAGAAGTCGTTGGACGTTGCGAATCGGTTGCAGCAATTACGAAGATCACGGACGAGGCCCCGAGAAAAACGTTAACTCTGGAGGAGCTCATAACCATCAGAGCTAAGATACTGAGTTCATCCAACCTTGATCACCAACAAACAAGGATGGCTGAAAATCTCCTACAAGAGTACACTGACATCTTCGCATCGAAAAAGGGACAATATGGTAGGACACAGTTGGTGCAGCATCGCATCAACACAGGAGATGCAAGACCGATTCGTCAACCCGCAAGACGCCTTCCACTGGCCAAACAAGGTGAGGTTGAGGACATGATAACAGCAATGAAGAAGGATGGTCTTATCGAAAATTCCAAAAGTCCTTGGGCGTCACCAGTGGTGCTAGTGAAAAAGAAAGATGGAAGCACTCGTTTTTGTGTGGACTACCGAAGGCTGAATGATGTGACTAAAAAGGACAGCTATCCCCTGCCCAGAATCAGTGATACCCTGGATGCCATGGAGGGAGCCCAGTGGTTCTCGACGCTGGACTTGAAGAGTGGATATTGGCAAGTTGACATCCACCCTGATGATCGGGAAAAGACGCACACAGAAAAATAATCCTTTACCACAAGCGGAAAAACGCTAACCACAAGACGAAAAAGGACCAATACCGCAAATAGCTTATGGTAAACTATTTTAGGCTTCTGTGGCAGTAGCTTTATATTTTAGCGGCAATATATATAAATGCTAATTCTAAAAAGAAATGTTGTTTAAAACAAACGAAGATCTCTATTCTGATAATCACGTTATGTACTACATAGAGACTTATCTTAAACTCTTTTGTTGATACTACACAACGATATTAACGATTAATTCTAACTCTAAAGTATCTTCAGGTAAATTCGAAAAACGTTTGTGGCAAACTCTAAAGAAGATTGAATCCAATACCAATATCGTTTATGACTATTGATAAAGCGTTGATTGCAAACGCTTTGTAGATGAGAGTCAAAGTTAATAGTGCTTACTTCATTCAATCCTAGCACTCAAATAGAAAGATTTCAATGGCTATAATTTGTTTTTTTTTTACAAAGCGTTAACCACAAACGATTTTATAGTTGAGGTTCAAAGTTAATATACTTGATCACTACAGTGATTCCCGTTCGTCATCAAAGGTAAAGTTGTTGCTCGGAAGCAGATTTGTTATTAGAGGGAAATACTACTTCTTTCACCACAAACTCTTAAGAAAGTCCACCTTAATGGCAATATCGTTAACCACAAACGATTTTATAGTTGAGGTTCAAAGTTAATATACTTGATCACTACAGTGATTCCCGTTCGTCATCAAAGGTAAAGTTGTTGCTCGGAAGCAGATTTGTTATTAGAGGGAAATACTACTTCTTTCACCACAAACTCTTAAGAAAGTCCACCTTAATGGCAATATCGTTAACCACAAACGATTTTATAGTTGAGGTTCAAAGTTAATATACTTGATCACTACAGTGATTCCCGTTCGTCATCAAAGGTAAAGTTGTTGCTCGGAAGCAGATTTGTTATTAGAGGGAAATACTACTTCTTTCACCACAAACTCTTAAGAAAGTCCACCTTAATGGCAATATCGTTAACCACAAACGATTTTATAGTTGAGGTTCAAAGTTAATATACTTGATCACTACAGTGATTCCCGTTCGTCATCAAAGGTAAAGTTGTTGCTCGGAAGCAGATTTGTTATTAGAGGGAAATACTACTTCTTTCACCACAAACTCTTAAGAAAGTTCACCTTAATGGCAATATCGTTAACCACAAACGATTTTATAGTTGAGGTTCAAAGTTAATATACTTGATCACTACAGTGATTCCCGTTCGTCATCAAAGGTAAAGTTGTTGCTCGGAAGCAGATTTGTTATTAGAGGGAAATACTACTTCTTTCACCACAAACTCTTAAGAAAGTCCACCTTAATGGCAATATCGTTAACCACAAACGATTTTATAGTTGAGGTTCAAAGTTAATATACTTGATCACTACAGTGATTCCCGTTCGTCATCAAAGGTAAAGTTGTTGCTCGGAAGCAGATTTGTTATTAGAGGGAAATACTACTTCTTTCACCACAAACTCTTAAGAAAGTTCACCTTAATGGCAATATCGTTAACCACAAACGATTTTATAGTTGAGGTTCAAAGTTAATATACTTGATCACTACAGTGATTCCCGTTCGTCATCAAAGGTAAAGTTGTTGCTCGGAAGCAGATTTGTTATTAAGGGGAAATACTTACTTCTATCACCACAAACTCTAAAGAAAGTCCACCTTAATGACAATATCGTTAACCACAAACGATTTTATAGTTGAGGTTCAAAGTTAATATACTTGACCACTACAGTGATTCCCGTTCGTCATCAAAGGTAAAGTTGTTGCTCGGAAGCAGATTTGTTATTAAGGGGAAATACTTACTTCTATCACCACAAACTCTAAAGAAAGTCCACCTTAATGACAATATCGTTAACCACAAACGATTTTATAGTTGAGGTTCAAAGTTAATATACTTGACCACTACAGTGATTCCCGTTCGTCATCAAAGGTAAAGTTGTTGCTCGGAAGCAGATTTGTTATTAAGGGGAAATACTTACTTCTATCACCACAAACTCTAAAGAAAGTCCACCTTAATGACAATATCGTTAACCACAAACGATTTTATAGTTGAGGTTCAAAGTTAATATACTTGACCACTACAGTGATTCCCGTTCGTCATCAAAGGTAAAGTTGTTGCTCGGAAGCAGATTTGTTATTAAGGGGAAATACTTACTTCTATCACCACAAACTCTAAAGAAAGTCCACCTTAATGACAATATCGTTAACCACAAACGATTTTATAGTTGAGGTTCAAAGTTAATATACTTGACCACTACAGTGATTCCCGTTCGTCATCAAAGGTAAAGTTGTTGCTCGGAAGCAGATTTGTTATTAAGGGGAAATACTTACTTCTATCACCACAAACTCTAAAGAAAGTCCACCTTAATGACAATATCGTTAACCACAAACGATTTTATAGTTGAGGTTCAAAGTTAATATACTTGACCACTACAGTGATTCCCGTTCGTCATCAAAGGTAAAGTTGTTGCTCAGAAGCAGATTTGTTATTAGAGGGAAATACTTACTTCTTTCACCACAAACTCTAAAGAAAGTCCACCTTAATGGCAATATCGTTAACCACAAACGATTTTATAGTTGAGGTTCAAAGTTAATATACTTGACCACTACAGTGATTCCTGTTCGTCATCAAAGGTAAAGTTGTTGCTCGGAAGCAGATTTGTTATTAAGGGGAAATACTTACTTCTATCAGCACAAACTCCAAAGAAAGCCTTTTCAATGACACCATCGTTTATCACCCTTGATAAAGCGTTTACTTCAAACTATTTGCCATTAAAGAGATCTTTCTTTGGAGTTTGTGTTAATTGAAGGAAGTATTTTCCTTTAATAATAAATCTGCTTCAGAGTAACATCTATGCCTTTGATGACAAACGGGAATCACTGTAGTGATCCAATTATTGTAACTTTGAATCTCAGCAGTAGAGATTTCCACAGAATGTTTTGCAATGGAGTAGAATGCTGAAATATATGCTTTTTCTTGTTTCAAGCGATGACGCTTAGTAAAAAACTATTTCATTACATTAACATTTTTGGATGTATTTATATAAATAATAGCAATAATATGAACAAAAAACACAAATATTTAGGTACATAAAAGATAAAAATAAATAATTTTAAAATTTCACATTTTTGGTTATTTATCTAATATAACTTTTTTTTATTTTTTACACATTAAAAACGAAAAGAACATAATGCTTTCTATATATATATATATTTTTTATGATGAAAATGTGTTTGACACATTGAATACAATTTATTTTATAACCAAACGAATCATTATGTATGAAAATATTATATGTAGACATTTAATAACTAACAGTCAATATAAAAGTCCTCAAATCAATTAATTATTTTTAATATTTTTTTTTTATGTAATAACAAAATAATAGAATGTTTTTTTCAACATCCAGTTTAAAATGCCATGAATGAAAATATATTTTAGAATAATTGAATAAATAAAATAAACAAAAAAAATTTTAAGAAAGATTTTCAATCTGTTTTTTATTTTTCTGAGCATTAATATTTAATTGTTCTTACTTTTTCAATAAGAAATAGTTGATAGTTATAGTGATAGTTGAAAACCTTTTCGGGGGCGAGTTCCAAAAATATTTCCGCTAAAATATTAAGTGTTTATAACATAAAACACATTTAAACATTTTAAGATATGTATGAGTACTTAAGTGTTTTCTGTAGAGAAATAGGTTTTCAATTTTTTTTTCGCATTCAAAACAACGGACTGGAAAAGCTGTCACCTGTGAAGTTTTGAGTGAAGCAATCGAAATCATTTTCTAAAACGTTATCAGTTTCAGGGTTTTTATTTTTCCATTCATTTAAAATTTCTTTTCTTAGTGAAATATTTCTTGAAACCTCACCCTTTCAGCAGTAGAAAACAGTGGTAAGAAATTAGCTGCTCCAACTGCTTTCGTTGGACGTTTCGATGTGGTCGAACCTTTCTTAGCCTTTAAAGCTTTGACGGGGAAAAAATATTGAGTACAGACACATAGAAGTAAGAAGTTAATTGAAGTGTAGGAAGGAAGTAATGTGAATTTATCAATGATAAGTGAAAGTGTAAGAAATCAAATATAAACTATATAGCTTAAATCAGTTTAAAAAAGCGTTTGAAAAAAACTATTCTCCTACATTTAAAAACATTATTTTCACTATCAGAACTTTTTCGCATTAGCTTAACACAAGCTAGTTTCTACGACCAAGAAAGCTCATCATCTAGTGCCTTGTTATATAAATGCAGAAAAGAATACAGTTTATAATTGTTATCTCCACTTCTCAATGATATCTAAAAGAATACAGTTTATAATTGTTATCTCCACTTCTCAATGATATCTAAAATATTTTAAAAATTAAGGAAAACTATATACTTTTTTTTAATTTCCCAAAGATAATAAGGACATTGAAAAATTTTTCTGAGCACTAATATTTATAACAAGTCAGGACCTACACCAACACTAGACCCTAACCTGTCTTTATAATTATTGAGTATGGACGCAAAGAAGTCAAGAAATTAAATGAAGTATAGGAAGGAAGTAATCTGAATTGAATTGTAATGTCCCCCTCTAAAAACTTGTAGCGATTAAAATATGCCCTGACTCCACTGTCGCAAACAAATTTTCTACGACAGCAACAGGATGCCACAAATCTAAAAACTCTTCATCTTCAATAAAAATAGCTTTAAAAAAAAATCCCAAAGGAAATAACGACAATGAAAACTTTTTTCTCAAAACTAATATTTACAACAAGTCAGGACCTACACCAAAACTAGACCCTAACCTGTCTTTATAATTAAGTTAAGAAGTTAAGTTAAGTGTAGGAAGGAAGTAATCTGAATTTATCAATGATAAGTGAAAGCGTAAGAAATCAAATATAAACTATATAGCTTAAATCAATTTAAAAAAGCGTTTGAAAACAATTATTCCCCTACATTTAAGAACATTATTTTCACTATCAGAACTTTTTCGCATTAGCTTAACACAAGCTAGTTTCTACGATCAAGAAAGCTCATCATCTAGTGCCTTGTTTTGTAAATGTAGAAAAGAATATATTTTAAATGTTTTGGGCCCATAGAAGTCAGGTTCTTAGACCGAATAAGTTGTTTGATTGTATATATGCATACATATGCATATGCAATTATGCATCGAACATGTCAAAAATTTAAGAATTTCCAGTTGACAAATAAGTCACCATTAGAAATTTTTGTTAATTTGGATGTAAATTCTAGAGATATTTCATTAAAATTGAATATATGAAACACATCTAAAATTTTAACTTTAAACGCTTGATAATGTTGAACGAAACAACATGTTTCAAGCAATTGGCACACAAAATAAAATTCTTCTAAATCTGTGCAAAATATAGTTTTTATAACTGCAAATTGAATTATATCCTCATTATTACAAGATGTTATTTCTATTACGTGATTATCTTCCAAAATAGTTTCATTGGATTTTAAGGACCTGATTTTATACATTTTTTCCATTTCTTTTTTAATAGATATTCCAAATTTTTTATGCAAGTGAAACTTGGTTATTTCATCTAACTTTTCATATTTCAACCCATTGTAATCATAACTTTGCATTAAAGAATGTGCTGTCTTGAGTTGAATCTTGATGGAGATGGTTTTAATCAAATTTTTACGATTTTTTGAGGATCTCGATATATTTTTTAGGGTTTGATGTTTTGATTCAAATCTCATTGCCCACTTATTTTTAAGGGGTCCAATGTTTGACATAATTGTCGGATAATGAAGTAAAATATGGGCCTTAAACTTTAAAATCTCTCCAAACAATCTTATAAATAATTTGTGATGTTCGGTTATTAAGCTTTTAAATAAAATTGGAGTGTAATATACGTATTGTTGCTCTAGAACAAGACTTAAAATTTTTTTTAATAGTATTATTAGTTGCCACTCTTGTGAATTTGAGGGTATAATATCACCAATAATCAGAGGTAGATTAAGAACAAAATTGAGCATTTCTGCTGCTGTAAACTTTATTTTTTTACATTCTAACATTGTTTCTGTGATAACGTCTGGTCTATTGTTAGTACCGAAGTCAAATTTCTTTATTCTAAAATTAAGGGTTTCTAAAGAAAATACTTTTTTTTTAATTAGGGTTTCTAATACTTTGCATAGATCTTCATGTGCAACACCTTCCAAAATATCATGCATTATATCAACGCAAATATTTTCTGTTACATGAAAATATTGAAGACGATTCCAAACGCATATTCCTTTAATGCCAGTTTTGGACAAATCATTGACATTTAAATCTTCTTCGTAATTTTTCCTGTCTCTCATAGGAAATCTATTATCAATACAGTATTTAAGCGAGTTTTTATCAATTTTACAAATTCGGCATGGAAAGTTACAAATAAAGCATTCAGAAAAACCTGTAACTGCGTGTATCCCCAAGTTATCACCTAGCAAACTTACGAATACAAATTTAACTCTTTTATATTTCTCATGTTGTATTTCAATGCCTTCATTTTGAAGGTAATTCAGTTCTTCGATTACAAATTGGAACATAGTTTCGTTACCATATTTAGTACGGTCACTAGAGAATAATAGTGAACCGACAAAAATGAAATCTAGTTTAGATTGCAGACATGGAGGCAAACAATCAATTTTAACGTAAAAACCTCCTATTTTATAAGCTCCAGCATGTGCACCTAATGCATTCATTGGTTCAAAGTCATCAAAATATCCATCTATTGGAAGATACAAAACCGAAGGATTTTTCGGAAAAGTTTTTAACTTCTTTTCCCAATATTCAGAACTCATAACGTTTACAATCACACCTTGAGACTTTAACTCTTTTATTTCGTTCATGTATTTAAGTACTGTATCCAAAAAACCAGTATCACTAAACAAAGCTTTAAAAATTTTTCGCAAAGGAAATAACATAACTGAAAACTTCATTAACTTAGTTTGAAGTAACTCATTTTTGCTTTTAACATCTAACCGCTTTTCAATAGTCTTTTCTTCTGGGGGAAAGTAAAGATCAAAATCTTCTAAAAGCTTTAGAAATTTGTATTCACTACAAGTAAAGATTTTAGAATTTAAGTTTTTTATTTTCTCTAAATTTTCAAAAAAAAATTGATTATCTTCCCTGGGGACAGTGGTTCCGAGATAGTTAAAAATTAGTTTATTTTGGTTATTAATTTGAAACAGTAACTCTTTAGATTTTTTTCTAGATATAATCTCGTCAGAATATATAGTAAGAATGAACTTAAAAAGATTGTCGCGATACTGGCATAAAAATGTATTCGCATCTAAAACATTATCTAAAAGATCACTGCATATTGCATTTCTATTCATTTCATTTGAAACTTCTACGTTTTGAATATCTGAAACAGATTCTTTTTTAAAACAATCTTGTCTACATGATTTAAAATGTGTTTTGATGTGCTTTATTAAGCCTTTGGATGTGGAAAAAAATGTGGGACATAAAACACATTTAAACATTTTAAGATATGTATGAGTACTTAAGTGTTTTCTGTAGAGAAATAGGTTTTCAATTTTTTTTTCGCATTCAAAACAACGGAGTGGAAGTGCTGTCAGTTCTAAAGATTTGAGTGAAGCTATTGAAATCATTTTCTAAAACGTTATCAGTTTCAGGGTTTTTATTTTTCCACTCATTTAAAATTTCTCTTCTTAGGGAAATATTTCTGGAAACCTCGCCCTTTCTATCTTGTGTAAGATAGAGTTGAAACGCGGTCTGTTGTATTAAAATCCAAAAATTACTAGAAGCATTAGGATATTCTACATCTAATGCAAAAAAACTTGCAAAACAGAATTGAAAAGCTTTCTTAAAATTAGTGAAAACGAATCGCTTATCCTCAATATCTACAACTGTTATTAAATTAGTCACCTCTTTTTCTTGTCCAATTAGATGAATTCGTGGCGTCTCGATTTCAGTTTGTGTATAAAATTGATGAGCCTCTTGCTCAGTAGAGAATAGTGGTAAGAAATTAGCTGCTCCAACTGCTTTCGTTGAACGCTTCGATGTGGTCGAACCTTTCTTAGCCTTTAAGGCTTTAACGGGGAAAAAATAGGGCAGTGAACGGAGCCCAAATATAGTACACAATTCTAATATATACAATAAAAAATAATTTATAATATATTATTCTAAAAGTGTACTATATAATCTTACCTTTATTTCCCTTGTTCTCTTCAGAATAAAGCCACCACTTTTTCAATTCCGTATTTTTGCTCTTTGACGCAAGTTCTAATAAAATTTCCGCTAAAATATCAAGGCGTTTTGATATTAAACTTATATTTAGATCAACTTTTTTTTGGTTTTTGCTCTCTTGAGAAAAATAAGTTTCTGCGTCTGAAAGAAGCTAAAAATAAATGAAAGTTAAATAAGCGAGATACAAAGGCATACTTTTCGTTTTTATTTTTCAAAATTACTCAACAAAAAATTAAAAAATACCAATCGAATTGTAATGTCCCCCTCTAAAAACTTGTAGCGATTAAAATATGCGCTGACTCCATTGTCGCAAACAAATTTTCTACGACAGCAATAGGATGCAGTCCACAAATTGAAAAACTCTTTGTCTTCCACTGAGCTAAGACGTAAACTCTTCTCAGCTTCTTCGGCAGATATAGTATTCAAAATATCTAAGGATGTACAAAAAACATTTCATAGTAATAGTGAATATTTTATTTTGATGGATTTGGTTTGAATAACAGAGAAAGAAGAAAATGCGAACGCACTTGGGGGTTTATTGCTTATGGTTGTTGTTCCTGCAATCGGTCTCCGGTCTATCAATCCACATGCCTTAAGCGATGTTCCTGTGTTCGTTAAAGCTGACAAAAGTTTTCCCCCCGCTTTAACTTTTCCAACAGCGGGCGAATAAAAAGTCTCCTTCTCCTCTGTAGGAAATATTTGACACAGTAAAGTAGAAAGATGAATATATTCGTGTTTTTGTAGCCTAATTGTCAAAAATTTGGAAGATAATATTGTTATTTAAAAAAATTTTGAGACTATTTACAGTCTGTCGAATTTATCCAATAAAAGAGTGTTGATAATGACTTTTGCTATTTTCGATCTATCTGATTCGTCCAACGTTTTTTTTGTTTCGTACTTTCTTAATGATTAGGGTTTCCAAATTGAGTTCTAAGCAGTCACTCAAAAGGATCTAAACAAAATTAAATTTAAAAAAACTTTACGATGCAGAAAATTCATATAGTGTTTACTAATGCAAATACATTAAAAGTCGAGGTATTTTGCAGCAGATTCATATTTTATAAAGCAAATCCAAGTTTTTTATTGTATTTTATTTTAGGTATTCTAGGTTTTTCTTTCTATTTAATAACATTTGTGTGAGATTTAAAATTTATGGAATATATACATTAGACTGTTTTAATTTGAAACAGTCTAATATACATATATAATTTTGACTTTAAAACTATGAAAATATGCAGCCGAACACCTTTTTAAAATTATTTTAAAACCTTATGAATACCGCACTTACATGCTTTAAAAGTCAAATACTGCAAACCACTATAGCGCAAGGGAAAACCCCTAGCAATTAAAACAAAAATATTAATTAGTGGCTTTTACTATGTATACTAAAATCAAACGTAAACTGTTTTTAAAAACAGTAACAACAGAAGTAAGAATGCCAAGCATAAAGCTCTGAGTTTAAAAACAGTCATTTACGGTAATATTAAACAAAAATCTACAGACAAGTAAGGTACACATAAACAAGGAAATAAAATATTTAGAATACTTTTATGAATACACAATAAAAACTAACAAACATCTTTCGTAAAATAAAATTTGGTTTCAGCCGACAAACTAAACGACAAAAAATTTGAGTCGACAGATATGGAACCTGAAGACGCCATTATTAAATTTACGTCTAAAAAAACAGCAAAAAACATTAAGGTTATTAATTTAATATTGAAAAACAATTTTAATGAATAAGTGCTCAATTGGTCAATATTTGGTTATTAAAACTGCAATGTTGTTTTTTTTTATTTAAACTGAAACTTCCAACTCATTAACAAACCTCCTCATCATTTCATCAACCCAACAGAGCAAAACATCAAAGACACTTTTAAACTACTAACTATACTTAATATGCATAAAAACATTTATTATAGGTTAATAAAGCCATAAATAAAAAAAATAAAAATTTTCAGGGCAATCTGAGTTGTCAAACCGAATTGGCAAACCGAGTTGCAAACCGAGTTGCAAACCGAGTTGGCAAACCGAGTTGGCAAACCGAGTTGGAAAACCGAGTTGGCGAACCGAGTTGGCAAACCGAGTTGACTAGTTCAAACACCATCATCAGAGGCCTTAGGACTCCTGGCTATAAACTATTTTTCGCAGTCACCGTAATACAAACTGGGAACGATATAGGGAGGTACTAGCACAACTGCTTGATCACAACCTTCTTAAAAGTTCCTCCCTTCTTCGATAGCATCTAGATAGTGGCTGTGGTAACCTAACCTAACCTATGCCCTCAAAACTGACTCCTACACGACGAATTCATAGCGCGCACAAGCATGTTCGGCAAACATGTAGGGCTAGCTTTATGAAGTTGTGTTTCCCAATTGGAAATTGAACCATGCGATCAAGATAGATTTTGTTTTTATTATTTGGAATTTCAAATGGGCTGTATCTCCTAAATTATAAACCCACGAAATATAATGTGCATGTGCATGTGCAAATATGAAAAAACTAACCAACAAAAAACGCAAAAAGTATGCATTCATTGAAAACCAAAATGTTTGAATTTCAATATACCTACACAAATTCCAAAAAAAATTGATTTAATTCGGGTCTGGACACTGTATCCTCCCAAACTATACCCTCACGAAATATGATTTGTGTGAAATAATAAAAATAATGTAACTTTCCGTTTGTTTTTCGTTCTCTTCCAATTTTTAGTCCTTTTTAATTTATTATTTTAGCTTTCAACTTAAAATTTTTCTTTACTTTATTAATTTTTTAATTTCAAATGAGCTGTATATCCGAATTTCAAATGGGCTGTATCTCCTAAATTATAAACCCACGAAATATAATGTGCATGTGCATGTGCAAATATGAAAAAACTAACCAACAAAAAACGCAAAAAGTATGCATTCATTGAAAACCAAAATGTTTGAATTTCAATATACCTACACAAATTCCAAAAAAAATTGATTTTATTCGGGTCTGGACACTGTATCCTCCCAAATTATACCCTCACGAAATATGATTTGTGTGAAATAATAAAAATAATGTAAAATATGAACAAACTAAGCTACAAAACACGAAATGTTAATGAAAATCAAAATGGTAAATTCTCACATAGGGTATTGGCTTTGCCGATCTTGACTTTAGATTTTTTCTTTTTTAATATATTCACTTTCCGTTTGTTTTAAAAGTTCCTCCCTTCTTCGATAGTATCTAGATAGTGGCTGTGGCAACCTAGCCTAACCTATGCCCTCAAAACTGACCCCTACACGACGAATTCATTGATTTTGTTTTTATTATTTGGAATTTCAAATGGGCTGTATCTCCTAAATTATAAACCCACGAAATATAATGTGCATGTGCATGTGCAAATATGAAAAAACTAACCAACAAAAAACGCAAAAAGTATGCATTCATTGAAAACCAAAATGTTTGAATTTCAATATACCTACACAAATTCCAAAAAAAATTGATTTAATTCGGGTCTGGACACTGTATCCTCCCAAACTATACCCTCACGAAATATGATTTGTGTGAAATAATAAAAATAATGTAACTTTCCGTTTGTTTTTCGTTCTCTTCCAATTTTTAGTCCTTTTTAATTTATTATTTTAGCTTTCAACTTAAAATTTTTCTTTACTTTATTAATTTTTTAATTTCAAATGAGCTGTATATCCGAATTTCAAATGGGCTGTATCTCCTAAATTATAAACCCACGAAATATAATGTGCATGTGCATGTGCAAATATGAAAAAACTAACCAACAAAAAACGCAAAAAGTATGCATTCATTGAAAACCAAAATGTTTGAATTTCAATATACCTACACAAATTCCAAAAAAAATTGATTTTATTCGGGTCTGGACACTGTATCCTCCCAAATTATACCCTCACGAAGTATGATTTGTGTGAAATAATAAAAATAATGTAAAATATGAACAAACTAAGCTACAAAACACGAAATGTTAATGAAAATCAAAATGGTAAATTCTCACATAGGGTATTGGCTTTGCCGATCTTGACTTTAGATTTTTTCTTTTTTAATATATTCACTTTCCGTTTGTTTTAAAAGTTCCTCCCTTCTTCGATAGTATCTAGATAGTGGGTGTGGCAACCTAGCCTAACCTATGCCCTCAAAACTGACCCCTACACGACGAATTCATTGATTTTGTTTTTATTATTTGGAATTTCAAATGGGCTGTATCTCCTAAATTATAAACCCACGAAATATAATGTGCATGTGCATGTGCAAATATGAAAAAACTAACCAACAAAAAACGCAAAAAGTATGCATTCATTGAAAACCAAAATGTTTGAATTTCAATATACCTACACAAATTCTAAAAAAATTGATTTTATTCAGGTCTGGACACTGTATCCTCCCAAATTATACCCTCACGAAATATGATTTGTGTGAAATAATAAAAATAATGTAAAATATGAACAAACTAAGCTACAAAACACGAAATGTTAATGAAAATCAAAATGGTAAATTCTCACATAGGGTATTGGCTTTGCCGATCTTGACTTTAGATTTCTTCTTTTTTAATATATTCACTTTCCGTTTGTTTTAAAAGTTCCTCCCTTCTTCGATAGTATCTAGATAGTGGCTGTGGCAACCTAGCCTAACCTATGCCCTCAAAACTGACCCCTACACGACGAATTCATAGATTTTGTTTTTATTATTTGGAATTTCAAATGGACTGTATCTCCTAAATTATAAGCCCACGAAATATAATGTGCATGTGCATGTGCAAATATGCAAAAACTAACCAACAAAAAACGCAAAAAGTATGCATTCATTGAAAACCAAAATGGTTGAATTTCAATATACCTACACAAATTCCAAAAAAATTGATTTTAATCGGGTCTGGACACTGTATCCTCCCAAAATATACACTCACGAAATATGATTTAGATGAAATAATAGAAATAATGCAAAATATGAACAAACTAAGCTACAAAACACGAAAAATATATATATTTAATGAAAATCAAAATGGTAGATACTCACAGATGGGTATTGGCTTGCCGATTTGGCTTTAGATTTTTTCTTTTAATTACTTTCCGTTTGTTATTCGTTCTCTTTCAATTTTTATTACTTTTAAATTTATTATTTTAGCTTTCAACTTAAAATTGGTTAATTTAAACTAATTGGCAACCTAGCCTAACCTATGCCCTCAAAACTGACCCCTACACGACGAATTCATAGATTTTGTTTTTATTATTTGGAATTTCAAATGGGCTGAATCTCCTAAATTATAAACCCACGAAATATAATGTGCATGTGCAAATATGAAAAAACTAACCAACAAAAAACGCAAAAAGTATGCATTCATTGAAAACCAAAATGTTTGAATTTCAATATACCTACACAAATTCCAAAAAAAATTGATTTTATTCGGGTCTGGACACTGTATCCTCCCAAATTATACCCTCACGAAATATGATTTGTGTGAAATAATAAAAATAATGTAAAATATGAACAAACTAAGCTACAGAACACGAAATGTTAATGAAAATCAAAATGGTAAATTCTCACATAGGGTATTGGCTTTGCCGATCTTGACTTTAGATTTTTTCTTTTTTAATATATTCACTTTCCGTTTGTTTTAAAAGTTCCTCCCTTCTTCGATAGTATCTAGATAGTGGGTGTGGCAACCTAGCCTAACCTATGCCCTCAAAACTGACCCCTACACGACGAATTCATTGATTTTGTTTTTATTATTTGGAATTTCAAATGGGCTGTATCTCCTAAATTATAAACCCACGAAATATAATGTGCATGTGCATGTGCAAATATGAAAAAACTAACCAACAAAAAACGCAAAAAGTATGCATTCATTGAAAACCAAAATGTTTGAATTTCAATATACCTACACAAATTCTAAAAAAATTGATTTTATTCAGGTCTGGACACTGTATCCTCCCAAATTATACCCTCACGAAATATGATTTGTGTGAAATAATAAAAATAATGTAAAATATGAACAAACTAAGCTACAAAACACGAAATGTTAATGAAAATCAAAATGGTAAATTCTCACATAGGGTATTGGCTTTGCCGATCTTGACTTTAGATTTCTTCTTTTTTAATATATTCACTTTCCGTTTGTTTTAAAAGTTCCTCCCTTCTTCGATAGTATCTAGATAGTGGCTGTGGCAACCTAGCCTAACCTATGCCCTCAAAACTGACCCCTACACGACGAATTCATAGATTTTGTTTTTATTATTTGGAATTTCAAATGGACTGTATCTCCTAAATTATAAGCCCACGAAATATAATGTGCATGTGCATGTGCAAATATGCAAAAACTAACCAACAAAAAACGCAAAAAGTATGCATTCATTGAAAACCAAAATGGTTGAATTTCAATATACCTACACAAATTCCAAAAAAATTGATTTTAATCGGGTCTGGACACTGTATCCTCCCAAAATATACACTCACGAAATATGATTTAGATGAAATAATAGAAATAATGCAAAATATGAACAAACTAAGCTACAAAACACGAAAAATATATATATTTAATGAAAATCAAAATGGTAGATACTCACAGATGGGTATTGGCTTGCCGATTTGGCTTGAGATTTTTTCTTTTAATTACTTTCCGTTTGTTATTCGTTCTCTTTCAATTTTTATTACTTTTAAATTTATTATTTTAGCTTTCAACTTAAAATTGGTTAATTTAAACTAATTGGCAACCTAGCCTAACCTATGCCCTCAAAACTGACCCCTACACGACGAATTCATAGATTTTGTTTTTATTATTTGGAATTTCAAATGGGCTGAATCTCCTAAATTATAAACCCACGAAATATAATGTGCATGTGCAAATATGAAAAAACTAACCAACAAAAAACGCAAAAAGTATGCATTCATTGAAAACCAAAATGGTTGAATTTCAATATACCTACACAAATTCCAAAAAAATTGATTTTAATCGGGTCTGGACACTGTATCCTCCCAAAATATACACTCACGAAATATGATTTAGATGAAATAATAGAAATAATGCAAAATATGAACAAACTAAGCTACAAAACACGAAAAATATATATATTTAATGAAAATCAAAATGGTAGATACTCACAGATGGGTATTGGCTTGCCGATTTGGCTTTAGATTTTTTCTTTTAATTACTTTCCGTTTGTTATTCGTTCTCTTTCAATTTTTATTACTTTTAAATTTATTATTTTAGTTTTCAATTTAAAATTTTTCTTTAATCTTTTTAATTTTGGATTTTACACCGACAGACAATGAAAAAAGCGCGACACAAAACCTTTCACGTTTCACCACCTTTCAAAATTGAATTATCAATGGCATGAGGCATGACATCATCTTTTGTAGCTGCAGACGCGCCAAAGTGGAACGACGTGAACTGAGACATTTGATTCCTAAAGGTGGAACGACGTGAACTGAGATATTTAAGGTGATTACACTACAATGTGCATTAAGGCTGGCACACATTGTTATTGAACATGAAATTGTATCGTTTCAGACTTGTTTTTCGACAAATAGTAATTCGTGATTTAAGACAAGTGATAGAGGGAGAAATTATTTATAGAAGAGATTTATGAGGGAAATTTTTTTTGAAATTATTGCAGGTGCATTGGTTTTCAAATGGAAAACTGGAAAATTTCAAAATGGGTTTTCGAATGGAAAATTGAAAGTTCTTGATAAAAATCTCAAAAAACTCATTGGTTTTCAAAGGGAAAATTGCATATTATTGCAGCTGCATTGGTTTGCAAATGGAAACAGGAAAATTTCAAAGTGAGTTTTCGAAGGGAAAATAGAAAGTTCTTGATAAAAAACTCGGACATTTTATTGGTTTTCCAAGGGAAAATTGTTATTGGAGCTAGTAATTAATAAAAGCGTATGAAACAAATGTTTTTTGAGGTATTTATTAGTTCTAGAAAAATATTCAACCCATCCACATTTTTTTCCAAATATAATTGCTATAATCTCTTGTAGCAAGCTATATCTGCTTAGCATAATAGTTTGTACCACTTGAAATGAAATACATTCACTCTTACCACAAAAGACATAATGTCTTTTCTCATGATTACTTTTATCGTTTGTGGTTAATGGTATTGCCGTTTGGAAGCAGAATCTTTGTCTTTTGTGTGAATAGTTCGGTTTATTCTACTACGGAACTGTTGGAAAAGGAATATAAATAATGCTTTAAGGCTAGCACATACTGTTATTGAACATGAAATTGTATTGTTTCAGAGTTGTTTTTCGCAGAATAGTAGTCCGTGATTTAAGCAAGTGATTAAGAGGGATAATCTATATCTATATCTTTATATTATGTATATAAAAATGAAATCCTGTTACGATCGAATAACTCATAAACGGCTGGACGGATTTGGCAAATTTTTTCTTTATTTTGCTCGTGTTAGTCTGTAGATTGTTCTTAGGGAAAATTTTTTTAAATTATTGCAGGTGCATTGGTTTTCAAATGGAAAACTGGAAAATTTCAAAATGGGTTTTCGAATGGAAAATTGAAAGTTCTTGATAAAAATCTCAAAAAACTCATTGGTTTTCAAAGGGAAAATTGCATATTATTGCAGCTGCATTGGTTTGCAAATGGAAACAGGAAAATTTCAAAGTGAGTTTTCGAAGGGAAAATAGAAAGTTCTTGATAAAAAACTCGGACATTTTATTGGTTTTCCAAGGGAAAATTGTTATTGGAGCTAGTAATTAATAAAAGCGTATGAAACAAATGTTTTTTGAGGTATTTATTAGTTCTAGAAAAATATTCAACCCATCCGCATTTTTTTCCAAATATAATTGCTATAATCTCTTGTAGCAAGCTATATCTGCTTAGCGTAATAGTTTGTACCACTTGAAATGAAATACATTCACTCTTACCACAAAAGATCATGATTACTTTTATCGTTTGTGGTTAATGGTATTGCCGTTTGGAAGCAGAATCTTTGTCTTTTGTGTGAATAGTTCGGTTTATTCTACTACGGAACTGTTGGAAAAGGAATATAAATAATGCTTTAAGGCTAGCACACACTGTTATTGAACATGAAATTGTATTGTTTCAGAGTTGTTTTTCGCAGAATAGTAGTCCGTGATTTAAGCAAGTGATTAAGAGGGATAATCTATATCTATATCTTTATATTATGTATATAAAAATGAAATCCTGTTCGTGTACGATCGAATAACTCATAAACGGCTGGACGGATTTGGCAAATTTTTTCTTTATTTTGCTCGTGTTAGTCTGTAGATGGTTCTTAGGGAAAATTTTTTTAAATTGTTGCAGGTGCATTGGTTTTCAAACGGAAAACTGGAAAATTTCAAAATGAGTTTTCGAATGGAAAATAGAAAGTTCTTGATGAAAATCTCGGAAAACTCATTGGTTTTCAAAGGGAAAATTGCATATTATTGCAGCTGCATTGGTTTGCAAATGGAAAACAGGAAAATTTCAAAGTGGGTTTTCGAAGGGAAAATAGAAAGTTCTTGATAAAAAACTAGGACATTTTATTGGTTTTCCAAGGGAAAATTGTTATTGGAGCTAGTAATTAATAAAAGCGTATGAAACAAATGTTTTTTGAGGTATTTATTAGTTCTAGAAAAATATTCAACCCATCCGCATTTTTTTCCAAATATAATTGCTATAATCTCTTGTAGCAAGCTATATCTGCTTAGCGTAATAGTTTGTACCACTTGAAATGAAATACATTCACTCTTACCACAAAAGACATAATGTCTTTTCTCATGATTACTTTTATCGTTTGTGGTTAATGGTATTGCCGTTTGGAAGCAGAATCTTTGTCTTTTGTGTGAATAGTTCGGTTTATTCTACTACGGAACTGTTGGAAAGGAATATAAATAATGCTTTAAGGCTAGCACATACTGTTATTGAACATGAAATTGTATTGTTTCAGAGTTGTTTTTCGCAGAATAGTAGTCCGTGATTTAAGCAAGTGATTAAGAGGGATAATCTATATCTATATCTTTATATTATGTATATAAAAATGAAATCCTGTTCGTGTATGATCGAATAACTCATAAACGGCTGGACGGATTTGGCAAATTTTTTCTTTATTTTGCTCGTGTTATGCTGGATTTACATGCATCTACAACTGCGGAAGTGCAGAAAAGTAAAGCGAGACGGATAAAGATTATAAAACACAAAAGTTGAAAAGAGAGCCGAATAGGATTATGGTTGCAGATGAAAAATTATGGGTGCAGATGAACATGTTCATCTGCAACCATAATTTTTCATCTGCAACCATAATCATGTTCATCTGCAACCATAATTTTTCATCTGCAACCATAACTAGGAAGTTCGTTCCCTCTCTATCAGACAAGTATGAATTTTACATCTTGTGTCTTTTTCCGATTTTCATCCGCACTTGCAGATGCATGTAAATCCACCATTAGTCTGTAGATGGTTCTTAGGGAAATTTTTTTTAAATTATTGCAGGTGCATTGGTTTTCAAATGGAAAACTGGAAAATTTCAAAATGAGTTTTCGAATGGAAAATAGAAAGTTCTTGATGAAAATCTCGGAAAACTCATTGGTTTTCAAAGGGAAAATTGCATATTATTGCAGCTGCATTGGTTTGCAAATGGAAACAGGAAAATTTCAAAGCGGGTTTTCGAAGGGAAAATAGAAAGTTCTTGATAAAAAACTCGGACATTTTATTGGTTTTCCAAGGGAAAATTGTTATTGGAGCTAGTAATTAATAAAAGCGTATGAAACAAATGTTTTTTGAGGTATTTATTAGTTCTAGAAAAATATTCAACCCATCCGCATTTTTTTTCCAAATATAATTGCTATAATCTCTTGTAGCAAGCTATATCTGCTTAGCATAATAGTTTGTACCACTTGAAATGAAATACATTCACTCTTACCACAAAAGACATAATGTCTTTTCTCATGATTACTTTTATCGTTTGTGGTTAATGGTATTGCCGTTTGGAAGCAGAATCTTTGTCTTTTATGTGAATAGTTCGGTTTATTCTACTACGGAACTGTTGGAAAAGGAATATAAATAATGCTTTAAGGCTAGCACACACTGTTATTGAACATGAAATCGTATTGTTTCAGAGTTGTTTTTCGCAGAATAGTAGTCCGTGATTTAAGCAAGTGATTAAGAGGGATAATCTATATCTATATCTTTATATTATGTATATAAAAATGAAATCCTGTTCGTGTACGATCGAATAACTCATAAACGGCTGGACGGATTTGGCAAATTTTTTCTTTATTTTGCTCGTGTTAGTCTGTAGATGGTTCTTAGGGAAAATTTTTTTAAATTATTGCAGGTGCATTGGTTTTCAAATGGAAAACTGGAAAATTACAAAATGAGTTTTCGAATGGAAAATAGAAAGTTCTTGATGAAAATCTCGGAAAACTCATTGGTTTTCAAAGGGAAAATTGCATATTATTGCAGCTGCATTGGTTTGCAAATGGAAACAGGAAAATTTCCAGGTGGGTTTTCGAAGGGAAAATAGAAAGTTCTTGATAAAAAACTAGGACATTTTATTGGTTTTCCAAGGGAAAATTGTTATTGGAGCTAGTAATTAATAAAAGCGTATGAAACAAATGTTTTTTAAGTATTTATTAGTTCTAGAAAAATATTCAACCCATCCGCATTTTTTTTCCAAATATAATTGCTATAATCTCTTGTAGCAAGCTATATCTGCTTAGCATAATAGTTTGTACCACTTGAAATGAAATACATTCACTCTTACCACAAAAGACATAATGTCTTTTCTCATGATTACTTTTATCGTTTGTGGTTAATGGTATTGCCGTTTGGAAGCAGAACCTTTTTCTTTTGTGTGAAAAAACAATCGCATTTATTCGCACGAAGCTTCAACAAATCGACCAATGTGAACTTCGTCAATCAACACGTTGAAACTTCGTGCGAATAAAGCGACTGTTTTCTTTCTCTGTCACACGCATTGGTCGGTATTGACATCATTCCCATACTGTTTCATGAAAGTCAAACCATTTTTTTTTCTTTTTCCTGCCAAACAGTCATTTGTGTCGTGCATTTGTCAGTTTTGAGGTGTTTGGAGATTTTCTTTTAAAGTTAAATTGCCTGCATAGGTCCCGAGAAAATTGGTTGGTTGAAGTTGTGCGTTCGGTCTACGATCTTGATAACATAAATTTGGTTAAAATTGAAGGTTCAATACACAGCGAGTTTGAATTGGAATACCTACTATTGGAAGGCCACTGCTTTGATTCAATGACGGGTGCACCACCGAGAGGCCTGCAAATAACTCTTGAAAAAACGATCATCCTACCGTGGTGGATACTATTGTGATGGCCAACTTGGGCTACTATTAATTAAAAGCGAATCCTGGTATATGGGAACTGCGTTTGCTCGATGGAAAGAGTTCTGAGATCTACGAAATATCGAAGTAAGGACGTAAAATTTTAGAAATTTTGATATATGAATAACTTTAAAGGTTTTTAGTGCTGAAGGACCAAACACAATTCATGTCAATAATGTGACGAGAAACACTAATGCATCAGGACTTCCCCCTGGAGGCTTCCAAGCAAATAATATCGGTGGGAATAACCAGCGTACATACACCCAGGAAGAACTTCAATCACATGCAAACTACATACTTCACAATGCCATGTTGAAGAAGAAACTTGAGGAGCAAAACATGGGACTGCAGAAAATGTTGCACATGCACAATTCGATACTCAACAATTGCAACAACAGCACCAATAATAATAACACTTCTCGCGGTGGATATGATTCTACATTGGCTGGGCCGAAGAATCAACATCAGCAACGTCATAGTAATTACCATCATCAAACGCAGAACCATAACCAACGTCATGGTAGGGGTTCGAATTCTGGCAATCGTAGCAATATGCTCAGACGCCGTCGATCGACTTCTTCCTCATCATCGAATGCCACAGTTAACTCGAACAATATGTCAAACATGCAGTTTGCCAATGACTTGGAATTGCGTCGGCAATTGGAACAACGAAGGAACACCATTGCAACAGCTACTCTTGGAGGTGATGAGTTTCATCAAGTTTCTAAAAGAATATAGTCACTCAACGCCTGGGATTTTAGCCAAGGCAATTATAGGCACTACTTGCATTGTGCTAGCCTATCGCAACATCAAACCCTATATGGAGCAAAGTCGCTGCCGACAAGCGGAATCCTATGCCAATTATTTATTCGAGGTGGAGCAACAGCAGCAATACAAATCTCCTAACTCCTCCACCACCCCACAAACAAATGATGAACTTTAATAATAAAAAAAAAACTAAAAAACTAAAATGGATTAACAAGTGCCGTTCTTCGTTTATGTCTGCTATCACATCCATGAATTGGACAGACAATTAATATTGTTGATAGTTTGTTGTTAATTTTCTTTGTTTTTGTTTATATTTTTTTATATAGTTTGTGACAAGTGCTTTGAGTGCTATTTGTGAATTACATTATATCAATACAAATGATTTCTTTTTTCTTTAAAAACAATCGTTATAATCGTTTGCAGCTAACGACTTTTCGCTTATGACAGACGCTTTGGTCTCTTGACGCAAAATACTTTTCACGCTTCTCTGAAAATACTAATTCTAGAATAATAATCGATTAAATAGTTTGTGATAAGGGGTTTTAAAGTTAGTCTCGAATTATGCATATCAATGGCCTTGATTTCTTTTTTCTTTAACAATAATCGTTTTTATCTTTTGTGGCTAACGACTTTTCACTTGTGAGAGACGCTTTGGCCTCTTGAAGCGAAATATCTTCCACGCTTACCTGAAATTTCCAAATATTGAACCACCATCGATTTTGTAGCTTGTGGTAAGAGGTTTAAAAGTTAGTCTCAAATTATGCATATCAATGGCCTTGATTTGTTTTTTCTTTAACAATAATCGTTTTTATCTTTTGTGGCTAACGACTTTTCACTTGTGAGAGACGCTTTGGCCTCTTGAAGCGAAATATCTTTCACGCTTGCCTTAAATTCCTAAATCTAGAAAGATAATCGATTATATAGTTTGTGACAAGTGCTTTGAGTGCTATTTGTGAATTACATTATATCAATACAAATGATTTCTTTTTTCTTTAAAAACAATCGTTATAATCGTTTGCAGCTAACGACTTTTCGCTTATGACAGACGCTTTGGTCTCTTGACGCAAAATACTTTTCACGCTTCCCTGAAAATACTAATTCTAGAATAATAATCGATTAAATAGTTTGTGATAAGGGGTTTTAAAGTTAGTCTCGAATTATGCATATCAATGGCCTTGATTTGTTTTTTCTTTAACAATAATCGTTTTTATCTTTTGTGGCTAACGACTTTTCACTTGTGAGAGACGCTTTGGCCTCTTGAAGCGAAATATCTTTCACGCTTGCCTTAAATTCCTAAATCTAGAAAGATAATCGATTATATAGTTTGTGACAAGTGCTTTGAGTGCTATTTGTGAATTACATTATATCAATACAAATGATTTCTTTTTTCTTTAAAAACAATCGTTATAATCGTTTGCAGCTAACGACTTTTCGCTTATGACAGACGCTTTGGTCTCTTGACGCAAAATACTTTTCACGCTTCCCTGAAAATACTAATTCTAGAATAATAATCGATTAAATAGTTTGTGATAAGGGGTTTTAAAGTTAGTCTCGAATTATGCAGATCAATGGCCTTGATTTCTTTTTTCTTTAACAATAATCGTTTTTATCTTTTGTGGCTAACGACTTTTCACTTGTGAGAGACGCTTTGGCCTCTTGAAGCGAAATATCTTTCACGCTTGCCTTAAATTCCTAAATCTAGAAAGATAATCGATTATATAGTTTGTGACAAGTGCTTTGAGTGCTATTTGTGAATTACATTATATCAATACAAATGATTTCTTTTTTCTTTAAAAACAATCGTTATAATCGTTTGCAGCTAACGACTTTTCGCTTATGACAGACGCTTTGGTCTCTTGACGCAAAATACTTTTCACGCTTCCCTGAAAATACTAATTCTAGAATAATAATCGATTAAATAGTTTGTGATAAGGGGTTTTAAAGTTAGTCTCGAATTATGCATATCAATGGCCTTGATTTCTTTTTTCTTTAACAATAATCGTTTTTATCTTTTGTGGCTAACGACTTTTCACTTGTGAGAGACGCTTTGGCCTCTTGAAGCGAAATATCTTCCACGCTTACCTGAAATTTCCAAATATTGAACCACCATCGATTTTGTAGCTTGTGGTAAGAGGTTTAAAAGTTAGTCTCAAATTATGCATATCAATGGCCTTGATTTGTTTTTTCTTTAACAATAATCGTTTTTATCTTTTGTGGCTAACGACTTTTCACTTGTGAGAGACGCTTTGGCCTCTTGAAGCGAAATATCTTTCACGCTTGCCTTAAATTCCTAAATCTAGAAAGATAATCGATTATATAGTTTGTGACAAGTGCTTTGAGTGCTATTTGTGAATTACATTATATCAATACAAATGATTTCTTTTTTCTTTAAAAACAATCGTTATAATCGTTTGCAGCTAACGACTTTTCGCTTATGACAGACGCTTTGGTCTCTTGACGCAAAATACTTTTCACGCTTCCCTGAAAATACTAATTCTAGAATAATAATCGATTAAATAGTTTGTGATAAGGGGTTTTAAAGTTAGTCTCGAATTATGCATATCAATGGCCTTGATTTGTTTTTTCTTTAACAATAATCGTTTTTATCTTTTGTGGCTAACGACTTTTCACTTGTGAGAGACGCTTTGGCCTCTTGAAGCGAAATATCTTTCACGCTTGCCTTAAATTCCTAAATCTAGAAAGATAATCGATTATATAGTTTGTGACAAGTGCTTTGAGTGCTATTTGTGAATTACATTATATCAATACAAATGATTTCTTTTTTCTTTAAAAACAATCGTTATAATCGTTTGCAGCTAACGACTTTTCGCTTATGACAGACGCTTTGGTCTCTTGACGCAAAATACTTTTCACGCTTCCCTGAAAATACTAATTCTAGAATAATAATCGATTAAATAGTTTGTGATAAGGGGTTTTAAAGTTAGTCTCGAATTATGCATATCAATGGCCTTGATTTGTTTTTTCTTTAACAATAATCGTTTTTATCTTTTGTGGCTAACGACTTTTCAGTTGTGAGAGACGCTTTGGCCTCTTGAAGCGAAATATCTTTCACGCTTGCCTTAAATTCCTAAATCTAGAAAGATAATCGATTATATAGTTTGTGACAAGTGCTTTGAGTGCTATTTGTGAATTACATTATATCAATACAAATGATTTCTTTTTTCTTTAAAAACAATCGTTATAATCGTTTGCAGCTAACGACTTTTCGCTTATGACAGACGCTTTGGTCTCTTGACGCAAAATACTTTTCACGCTTCTCTGAAAATACTAATTCTAGAATAATAATCGATTAAATAGTTTGTGATAAGGGGTTTTAAAGTTAGTCTCGAATTATGCATATCAATGGCCTTGATTTGTTTTTTCTTTAACAATAATCGTTTTTATCTTTTGTGGCTAACGACTTTTCACTTGTGAGAGACGCTTTGGCCTCTTGACGCAAAATACTTTTCACGCTTCCCTGAAAATACTAATTCTAGAATAATAATCGATTAAATAGTTTGTGATAAGGGGTTTTAAAGTTAGTCTCGAATTATGCATATCAATGGCCTTGATTTCTTTTTACTTGCGATTATAGGTACTATAAGGCAAGTCTTGCAATCGTGCAGAAAAAAAATTTTGAGATAACTACTAAACATGACATTACGATGATAGAGAATACGAAAAAAGTGGGTCCTACAATTCTGTCTGTCTGTCTGTCTGTCTGTATGTCCGTCTGTGTGTATATGGATCTACAGCCTAAACAGCTTGACCGATTTTTTTAAAAATTTGTAGTTAAGCTCTGTAAGGTAGCCTACAGAGGGGTTTTTGGAATTGGGTCTCTAGGTCTTGAAATAACGGTACCTGCCATACAACCGATATGACAATACTCATATAAACAGAATCGACAACTTCATGATAAAACTGACTCGGGGTCACACTGCAAGGGCGATGACTTCGAACAATGGCCTGATATTTGGGGCTTACTACCCCAACACTGAATATATGGAGAGAACACGTTTCAGTGGATTTGTCCCACCGGAGGCTTTCCTCTATTTTGACATGATAGGTTTGATACAGGACAGATTGGCGGTTCCGTTAATCTACCACGTCTGCCGTAAGTCCGTGGAGCGACGGCTCCTTTATAACCGGGACGTTGCCGCAGTAGGCGGAGAAGTTGAAGAGCTCCTCCGGTACAGTAGGGCGGTTTCAGATCGCGATCGACGGGACGTTATCAAAACGTCGAATATGTTCTGGTGGTTGTCAGAGCAACATCGGGAAAATGTTACGGATAGCGAGTCGCCTATGGCTGGCTTACAAAGGTTTAGTGTGTAAGACTTAGGGTATAGGGGGTAGGCATAGTGGCAACCAAAAAAAAAATTATAAAAACCAAAAAAAAAAAAAAAAATTATAAAAATTATGGCTGCGTCGAAAATCAAAAAAAATTGTAAAAAATCAAAATCAAAAAAAAAAAAATTTAAAAACACTGTGCGTCCCCAAAATCAAAAAAAAAAATTGAAAAAATACAAAATCCAAAAAAAAAGAAATATAAAACACAAAAAACAAAAACAAAAAAAAAAAAAAAATATAAAAAGCTACTATGGCTGCTCTAGTTTTAAGTAGTGTTAATTAGTTTTAAGTAGTTTTAATTAGTTGTAAGTAATTTTAAGAAAAACTAAAAAATTTGATCGATAAAGCTAAGTTTTTTAAACTTTCTTAGTTCTTAATATTAGCTCTAGTTTGAATTATATATATAATATCTTTAGGCCGAAAGGCATTAGAAATAAGTTATTGTGTAATTTAGAGTACCCGCTTAGGGTCAGTAAGTTAATTAAGTTATTATTTAAGCTAGTTTAAACATTTTTGTTAGCAAGTAAGTAGATATAAGTGAAAAACAATAAAAATGAATTTAAAACTGAAAAAACTGACAATACCTATTTTTCTCGAAAACGGCTCTAACGATTTTGATAAAATTTTACATGAGGTATTAGTTTTGAACAACCGTTCTAATGATGTAAAAAAATTTTTTGGTAAATGTCTAAAAACGGTACCTCCCATAGTACCGTTTTTTTCAAAGCCGACTTTCTATCTAATGGCTAACTCGATTCTGACGAAATTTCATATTTAAAAAGTACTAAATTGTTTGAAAAAGATTGCATATCTATATTTCAAAAATCTAGTTTTTTCGAATTTTCATAAATTTTTTTAAAAACAATTTATTTTTTCGAATATTTTCAAAACGGTATATTTGATTTATTTCAAATTTTTTGTCAATACATTTCTTAGCAAGATCTTAAGCCTTGTGTACTTGAATTTTCAAAACCTAATTTTTTGAAAAAATAAAAAATAAAAAACCAGTTTTTTAAAAAATGGCTCTAACGATTTTAATTAAATTTTAAGGGTTTTTATGTACTAGCGATTGCAAAAAAATGGCGTTTTTAGATTTTCACTTGAAACTTTTGGAACATTTAATTTAATTTTTTTTCAAAATTTTGCGTGATTTAATTCAATTTTCGTAATTAATGTGGAGTTGGCAGCCCTGTACCACAAAATAATTAAGAATGAATACTTAAACCTTTAACTCAGTCTTAAGATTTTGGTATTTTACTTTGCAAACGATCGCAAGTCGTGCCCATTTTTTCTTTAACAATAATCGTTTTTATCTTTTGTGGCTAACGACTTTTCACTTGTGAGAGACGCTTTGGCCTCTTGAAGCGAAATATCTTCCACGCTTACCTGAAATTTCCAAATATTGAACCACCATCGATTTTGTAGCTTGTGGTAAGAGGTTTAAAAGTTAGTCTCAAATTATGCATATCAATGGCCTTGATTTGTTTTTTCTTTAACAATAATCGTTTTTATCTTTTGTGGCTAACGACTTTTCAGTTGTGAGAGACGCTTTGGCCTCTTGAAGCGAAATATCTTTCACGCTTGCCTTAAATTCCTAAATCTAGAAAGATAATCGATTATATAGTTTGTGACAAGTGCTTTGAGTGCTATTTGTGAATTACATTATATCAATACAAATGATTTCTTTTTTCTTTAAAAACAATCGTTATAATCGTTTGCAGCTAACGACTTTTCGCTTATGACAGACGCTTTGGTCTCTTGACGCAAAATACTTTTCACGCTTCCCTGAAAATACTAATTCTAGAATAATAATCGATTAAATAGTTTGTGATAAGGGGTTTTAAAGTTAGTCTCGAATTATGCATATCAATGGCCTTGATTTCTTTTTTCTTTAACAATAATCGTTTTTATCTTTTGTGGCTAACGACTTTTCACTTGTGAGAGACGCTTTGGCCTCTTGAAGCGAAATATCTTCCACGCTTACCTGAAATTTCCAAATATTGAACCACCATCGATTTTGTAGCTTGTGGTAAGAGGTTTAAAAGTTAGTCTCAAATTATGCATATCAATGGCCTTGATTTGTTTTTTCTTTAACAATAATCGTTTTTATCTTTTGTGGCTAACGACTTTTCACTTGTGAGAGACGCTTTGGCCTCTTGAAGCGAAATATCTTTCACGCTTGCCTTAAATTCCTAAATCTAGAAAGATAATCGATTATATAGTTTGTGACAAGTGCTTTGAGTGCTATTTGTGAATTACATTATATCAATACAAATGATTTCTTTTTTCTTTAAAAACAATCGTTATAATCGTTTGCAGCTAACGACTTTTCGCTTATGACAGACGCTTTGGTCTCTTGACGCAAAATACTTTTCACGCTTCCCTGAAAATACTAATTCTAGAATAATAATCGATTAAATAGTTTGTGATAAGGGGTTTTAAAGTTAGTCTCGAATTATGCATATCAATGGCCTTGATTTCTTTTTTCTTTAACAATAATCGTTTTTATCTTTTGTGGCTAACGACTTTTCACTTGTGAGAGACGCTTTGGCCTCTTGAAGCGAAATATCTTTCACGCTTGCCTTAAATTCCTAAATCTAGAAAGATAATCGATTATATAGTTTGTGACAAGTGCTTTGAGTGCTATTTGTGAATTACATTATATCAATACAAATGATTTCTTTTTTCTTTAAAAACAATCGTTATAATCGTTTGCAGCTAACGACTTTTCGCTTATGACAGACGCTTTGGTCTCTTGACGCAAAATACTTTTCACGCTTCTCTGAAAATACTAATTCTAGAATAATAATCGATTAAATAGTTTCTGATAAGGGATTTTAAAGTTAGTCTCGAATTATGCATATCAATGCGAATGATTTGTTTTTTCTTTAACAATAATCGTTTTTATCTTTTGTGGCTAACGACTTTTCACTTGTGAGAGACGCTTTGGCCTCTTGACGCAAAATACTTTTCACGCTTCCCTGAAAATACTAATTCTAGAATAATAATCGATTAAATAGTTTGTGATAAGGGGTTTTAAAGTTAGTCTCGAATTATGCATATCAATGGCCTTGATTTCTTTTTTCTTTAACAATAATCGTTTTTATCTTTTGTGGCTAACGACTTTTCACTTGTGAGAGACGCTTTGGCCTCTTGAAGCGAAATATCTTCCACGCTTACCTGAAATTTCCAAATATTGAACCACCATCGATTTTGTAGCTTGTGGTAAGAGGTTTAAAAGTTAGTCTCAAATTATGCATATCAATGGCCTTGATTTGTTTTTTCTTTAACAATAATCGTTTTTATCTTTTGTGGCTAACGACTTTTCACTTGTGAGAGACGCTTTGGCCTCTTGAAGCGAAATATCTTTCACGCTTGCCTTAAATTCCTAAATCTAGAAAGATAATCGATTATATAGTTTGTGACAAGTGCTTTGAGTGCTATTTGTGAATTACATTATATCAATACAAATGATTTCTTTTTTCTTTAAAAACAATCGTTATAATCGTTTGCAGCTAACGACTTTTCGCTTATGACAGACGCTTTGGTCTCTTGACGCAAAATACTTTTCACGCTTCTCTGAAAATACTAATTCTAGAATAATAATCGATTAAATAGTTTGTGATAAGGGGTTTTAAAGTTAGTCTCGAATTATGCATATCAATGGCCTTGATTTCTTTTTTCTTTAACAATAATCGTTTTTATCTTTTGTGGCTAACGACTTTTCACTTGTGAGAGACGCTTTGGCCTCTTGACGCAAAATACTTTTCACGCTTCTCTGAAAATACTAATTCTAGAATAATAATCGATTAAATAGTTTGTGATAAGGGGTTTTAAAGTTAGTCTCGAATTATGCATATCAATGCGAATGATTTGTTTTTTCTTTAACAATAATCGTTTTTATCTTTTGTGGCTAACGACTTTTCACTTGTGAGAGACGCTTTGGCCTCTTGACGCAAAATACTTTTCACGCTTCCCTGAAAATACTAATTCTAGAATAATAATCGATTAAATAGTTTGTGATAAGGGGTTTTAAAGTTAGTCTCGAATTATGCATATCAATGGCCTTGATTTCTTTTTTCTTTAACAATAATCGTTTTTATCTTTTGTGGCTAACGACTTTTCACTTGTGAGAGACGCTTTGGCCTCTTGAAGCGAAATATCTTCCACGCTTACCTGAAATTTCCAAATATTGAACCACCATCGATTTTGTAGCTTGTGGTAAGAGGTTTAAAAGTTAGTCTCAAATTATGCATATCAATGGCCTTGATTTGTTTTTTCTTTAACAATAATCGTTTTTATCTTTTGTGGCTAACGACTTTTCAATTGTGAGAGACGCTTTGGCCTCTTGAAGCGAAATATCTTTCACGCTTGCCTTAAATTCCTAAATCTAGAAAGATAATCGATTATATAGTTTGTGACAAGTGCTTTGAGTGCTATTTGTGAATTACATTATATCAATACAAATGATTTCTTTTTTCTTTAAAAACAATCGTTATAATCGTTTGCAGCTAACGACTTTTCGCTTATGACAGACGCTTTGGTCTCTTGACGCAAAATACTTTTCACGCTTCTCTGAAAATACTAATTCTAGAATAATAATCGATTAAATAGTTTGTGATAAGGGGTTTTAAAGTTAGTCTCGAATTATGCATATCAATGGCCTTGATTTGTTTTTTCTTTAACAATAATCGTTTTTATCTTTTGTGGCTAACGACTTTTCACTTGTGAGAGACGCTTTGGCCTCTTGACGCAAAATACTTTTCACGCTTCCCTGAAAATACTAATTCTAGAATAATAATCGATTAAATAGTTTGTGATAAGGGGTTTTAAAGCTAGTCTCGAATTATGCATATCAATGCGAATGATTTGTTTTTTCTTTAACAATAATCGTTTTTATCTTTTGTGGCTAACGACTTTTCACTTGTGAGAGACGCTTTGGCCTCTTGACGCAAAATACTTTTCACGCTTCCCTGAAAATACTAATTCTAGAATAATAATCGATTAAATAGTTTGTGATAAGGGGTTTTAAAGTTAGTCTCGAATTATGCATATCAATGGCCTTGATTTCTTTTTTCTTTAACAATAATCGTTTTTATCTTTTGTGGCTAACGACTTTTCACTTGTGAGAGACGCTTTGGCCTCTTGACGCAAAATACTTTTCACGCTTCCCTGAAAATACTAATTCTAGAATAATAATCGATTTAATAGTTTGTGATAAGGGGTTTTAAAGTTAGCCTCGAATTATGCATATCAATGCGAATGATTTGTTTTTTCTTTAACAATAATCGTTTTTATCTTTTGTGGCTAACGACTTTTCACTTGTGAGAGACGCTTTGGCCTCTTGACGCAAAATACTTTTCACGCTTCCCTGAAAATACTAATTCTAGAATAATAATCGATTAAATAGTTTGTGATAAGGGGTTTTAAAGTTAGTCTCGAATTATGCATATCAATGGCCTTGATTTGTTTTTTCTTTAACAATAATCGTTTTTATCTTTTGTGGCTAACGACTTTTCACTTGTGAGAGACGCTTTGGCCTCTTGAAGCGAAATATCTTTCACGCTTGCCTTAAATTCCTAAATCTAGAAAGATAATCGATTATATAGTTTGTGACAAGTGCTTTGAGTGCTATTTGTGAATTACATTATATCAATACAAATGATTTCTTTTTTCTTTAAAAACAATCGTTATAATCGTTTGCAGCTAACGACTTTTCGCTTATGACAGACGCTTTGGTCTCTTGACGCAAAATACTTTTCACGCTTCTCTGAAAATACTAATTCTAGAATAATAATCGATTAAATAGTTTGTGATAAGGGGTTTTAAAGTTAGTCTCGAATTATGCATATCAATGGCCTTGATTTCTTTTTTCTTTAACAATAATCGTTTTTATCTTTTGTGGCTAACGACTTTTCACTTGTGAGAGACGCTTTGGCCTCTTGACGCAAAATACTTTTCACGCTGCCCTGAAAATACTAATTCTAGAATAATAATCGATTAAATAGTTTGTGATAAGGGGTTTTAAAGTTAGTCTCGAATTATGCATATCAATGCGAATGATTTGTTTTTTCTTTAACAATAATCGTTTTTATCTTTTGTGGCTAACGACTTTTCACTTGTGAGAGACGCTTTGGCCTCTTGAAGCGAAATATCTTCCACGCTTACCTGAAATTTCCAAATATTGAACCACCATCGATTTTGTAGCTTGTGGTAAGAGGTTTAAAAGTTAGTCTCAAATTATGCATATCAATGGCCTTGATTTGTTTTTTCTTTAACAATAATCGTTTTTATCTTTTGTGGCTAACGACTTTTCACTTGTGAGAGACGCTTTGGCCTCTTGAAGCGAAATATCTTTCACGCTTGCCTTAAATTCCTAAATCTAGAAAGATAATCGATTATATAGTTTGTGACAAGTGCTTTGAGTGCTATTTGTGAATTACATTATATCAATACAAATGATTTCTTTTTTCTTTAAAAACAATCGTTATAATCGTTTGCAGCTAACGACTTTTCGCTTATGACAGACGCTTTGGTCTCTTGACGCAAAATACTTTTCACGCTTCTCTGAAAATACTAATTCTAGAATAATAATCGATTAAATAGTTTGTGATAAGGGGTTTTAAAGTTAGTCTCGAATTATGCATATCAATGGCCTTGATTTCTTTTTTCTTTAACAATAATCGTTTTTATCTTTTGTGGCTAACGACTTTTCACTTGTGAGAGACGCTTTGGCCTCTTGAAGCGAAATATCTTCCACGCTTACCTGAAATTTCCAAATATTGAACCACCATCGATTTTGTAGCTTGTGGTAAGAGGTTTAAAAGTTAGTCTCAAATTATGCATATCAATGCGAATGATTTGTTTTTTCTTTAACAATAATCGTTTTTATCTTTTGTGGCTAACGACTTTTCACTTGTGAGAAACGCTTTGGCCTCTTGAAGCGAAATATCTTCCACGCTTACCTGGAATTCCTAAATCTTGAACCACCATCGATTATGTAGTTTGTGGTTAATGCTATATGAGTTAATCGTGAATTACAAAGAGTCTTTCGCACTGATTTGTATTTCCTTTTAAAATAAGGGATTTTACCTTTTGTAGCAAACACTTATATCTTCTGAGAATCGCTTTGAGCGTTTGCTATCAAGTAGATTGTAACCCTTATCATTAAGAGCCAAATCTATACACATGATGGGTTATACCGCTTACAGTAAATGGTTTAAGATTTAATCACAAATTTCTGAAGGATGTTTGCAGTGATTGATTTTATCTATGAAGACAAGTGTTTTTTGCATTGTTAGCAATCAGTTTTCTCGGTTGAGATTGTTGATATTTGGTTTTGTAACAAATGGTAATGTAGTTATCGGGTAATAGATTATTCTCTTATAATCATCGGAGGACGCTTGTGCCTATGGGTTTTAGTAATAGTTGTAAGCGATATTTGCATGAATTTCAGGTAAGACGATAAAGCGTTAAAATTAAAGGGCTAGTCGTTTACGGCAAGCAATAACTGATTAAAATAAACGATATTCGTTTACCATAAGAGTTCCTTATAGCATACTGCTTGCAGTTAAAGCTTTTTTTTTTTGAGTGCGGCATTTTCTACAGGTAATGGGCTCTGGCAGTTTAAGGTTATGCCGTTTGGGCTATGCAACGCTCCGGCAACATTCGAGCGTTTGATGGAGTGTGTTCTTCAAGGACTGACGTGGAAAGCTTGCCTAGTCTACTTGGACGATGTCATTGTTTACGGGAAAACATTTGACCAACATTGTAAGAACCTTAAAGCCGTGTTTCAGAGACTTCGAGAGGCTAACCTTAAACTGAATCCAGAAAAATGTGCACTTTTCAAAACCGAAGTCAAGTATTTGGGACACATCATCTCATCCCAAGGAGTAAAGACTGATCCTGAAAAAGTTGACTCCGTCAAAAATTGGCCAACACCACAGGACAAACATCAACTCCGAAGCTTTCTGGGACTTGCCACATATTACCGACGTTTCGTTAAGAACTTCGCTGGAGTTGCAAAGAGTTTGCATCAGCTCACCGAAAAGGGGAAGCAGTTTAAATGGTCAGGTGAGTGTGAGAAATCTTTCCAGGAACTCAAATACCGCCTCTGTAACGCTCCAGTGCTGGCACATCCAACACCTGGCAAAACATTCATCGTCGACGCAGATGCAAGCAACGTTGGAATCGGGGCGGTACTATCCCAAGTGCATGATGGCGAAGAGAAAGTGGTGGCATACTACAGCAAGGTCCTATCGAAACCCGAAAGGAACTACTGCGTGACCAGAAGGGAGCTGCTAGCTCTTATCTTGGCAACAAAGCACTTCCATAAGTACATCTATGGACAGAAATTCCTTCTGCGGACAGACCACGGTGCTCTGAGCTGGCTGTTGAACTTCAAAAATCCAGAAGGTCAAGTCGCAAGGTGGATAGAAAGATTGCAGACCTATGACTACCAGATCCAACACCGCAGAGGAAAGCTGCACTCAAACGCCGATGCATTATCACGAAGACCTTGCAAAGTGGATTGCAAGCATTGCAAGCGGCAAGAAGACAAAGAAATCATTACCGCTCAGCGACTAAGAGCTGACCCCATAAGCGGATGGAGCAATGAGGAAGTGAGGACTGCTCAACAGGAAGATCCAGATATCGAACCCATTCTCGCATGGAAAGAAAATGAAGAGAAACCGGAATGGGGAGACATTTCTGACAGGAGTCCAGTTCTCAAAGCCTATTGGGCACAGTGGGATTCACTATATGTGCAAGAAGGTGTCCTCAGGCGAAGGTGGGAATCCGCTGACGGTAAGTCATATGTGATGCAGCTGATCGTACCGCAATCGAAAGTCAGTGAAGTTCTTCAGGAGATGCACGACGGACCTTCTGGAGGCCACCTGGGGGTAAACAAAACACTGGAGAAGGTGCGACATCGGTTCTACTGGTTACATGCTAGAGATGACGTGGAGAAGTGGTGCCGAACATGTGACAAGTGTGCTGCAACCAAAGGACCTGGTAGGAAGATTCAAGGTAAGATGCATCAGTACAACGTTGGATCGCCTTTTGAGAGGATTGCAGTAGATGTGGCTGGGCCTTTTCCAGAGACCAACGCTGGAAACAAGTACATTCTGGTTGTAATGGACTATTTTAGCAAGTGGCCTGAGGCGTATGCCATCCCAAATCAAGAAGCCAAAACGGTGGTCGACCAGATTGTGTTTAACTGGGTTAGTAGGTTTGGCGTGCCTATGGAACTCCATTCCGACCAAGGGAGGAACTTTGAGTCAAACATCTTCCAAGGAGTGTGCGGACTACTTGGCATTAAGAAGACGAGAACCACACCACTTCATCCACAATCTGATGGGATGGTTGAAAGATTCAACCGGACCTTGAAAGAACACCTCACCAAGGTCGTAGGCGACTACCAAAGAGACTGGGATAGGCACGTACCGCTATTCCTGATGGCCTATAGAAGTGCAGTACATAGCTCGACAGGACAAACACCATCTGACATCCTGTTCGGGAAAACCATGCGGCTGCCCAGCGAACTTAAATTTGGATGCCCCACAGAGGAGCCACAGGACACAAACGAGTATGTGGACGACCTCAAGGAGAGACTCGCTGACATCCATAAAAGAACAAGGGAACGGATGAAAGCCTACAGCGACCGGATGAAGACACGGTACGACACAAAAGCGACAACGTCAGGATTCCAAGCAGGAGATCGTGTGTGGCTTTATAATCCTCATCGTCAAAAGGGATTGTCACCGAAACTTCAGCAAAACTGGGAAGGTCCTTATACTGTAGTCACGAGGATTAACGACGTGGTTTACCGCATCCAAAGAGGACTAAGAGGCAAGTTAAAAGTAGTTCATTGTGACAGGCTGCATCGATATAGTGGCGAGGCTACAGATGGAATTATTCGGGACGAACAATCCTAAGGAGGGGGCAGTGTAACGTGAACCCAACATTTTATACCAATTTCCTAATCGAAAAACGTTCAACCGAAAACACAACTGGCAACACTTTAATGGAATGGTATAAATGACAGGCGCTGCTTGTAAGCCAGTGTGTGTGAGTGTAGAGAGACAGACAGACAGAGAGTAGACAATGTAGAAGTTACTGGAGAGTTCTAGATGGCGTGTCATTCGATATAAATAGCCCGCCCGAGGCAACCAGAAGTCAGTCTTGTTTATAGAGTGATAAAGTTAAGAGTAAATACAAGTGATAGTCCAAAAGTCGAGTTGAGTTCAATAAAGTGTATATCGAAAGTAAATAAAGTGGTAGAATTAAATTGAAAAGTAGAGTTTTATTTTTGCGAACTAAGCGCACGTTACATTACGATGAATTTCGTGACAAGCTGGGCTTCACATATAATCTATTACCCCCTCCCATCACCAACATAATAAAGAACTATAGAATTTCGTGTTAACAGTATCCAAAGATTTCAATCAGATGTCGGTTACAGTCATTTTTGTAAAACTTTTATATCCGCTACCTTTCCTTTAAAGTGGATGTTCCTCTATTATAACGAAAAATCAGGAAAAATGTCTCTCAAGATTGTTCATTGTAAAATTTGCATAATTTTATTTTCATTTTTTCATGGTGTTCCCCACTCTTGTATTCTTTTTTCTCTGTACCAAGAGTGTCTGTTGTCTCGTCTCCAAAAAGTACTTCACTAAACAAGCAGCTAATGGGCTCTAATTTTTATACGGCGCGGGCGATGGGTCTTCATTTCTTCACTGACATTATCATTATTTTGCCTATCTGCTATCTCCGGCAACGTTTCATCAAATTGCAATATCTGAATATCGAGAATGAAGTAATACTGTCTGCGGCGACATCTTATTAACTTACCCTCTGCTGTGCGTTGGGTCTTTTCTTTTCCTTGTTTTACTTATCATTTATGATTTATTTATACAGTATGTTGTAATATATTAATATGTGGGTGCGCAGCGTTTTTGGGGGCGATGCCATATTGATTTGAATAATTTTCCAATATATTACGCCGATAGGACTAATTTTTCCTTGATGCTATGATTGGAAACTTATTTTGTCGGGGTTTTTCCGACGTTTTTGTGTACGACTAGATATTTTGACTTATTTTACCTTTGAACAATGCAATGTGCGTTGGCAAAAACGTGAGGAAAAAGGAAAAGAAAACAAACTTTGAAAAGGAGTCTAGGGAAAGAGAACATATTTTATCCTTAGATTTCAGCTGGTGGTTTTGGCTTTCGGTTTTGAGATAAAGAAGGCATTTGGAAAGATGTTTTATACACATGGGGACTTCTATCATTTCAAAGGTTTAAGGCAGAAAGGAGGTAAAACTAAAGCATTTTCCAGAGAAAAGTCTGGGTTATGAGTTTTTCTTCTTGTCCTTCATTTCTGCATCATCACTATCTAAAAGGGTTCAAAGCTCTCCTACTCATCTGATTCACACTAGTGATCTGCCGCCGCCGCCCAAACCGTTCGGTTGTGATGCAATTTGGGTTTCCATAAATAAGTGAGAGTTTTTCTCCCAACTACACAATGTGATAAATGGAGTAACCTAAAATTTTTTTACCGATTCTGAACGTTTGAGAAAGTGCCTTTCATATCAATGAAATTACTATCGAAGGACCTGCGGATTCCTAACAAAAGGCGATACTCGTGGAAAAAAATTTTTTTGTTTTCTGTTGGGCTTCGAAAATCGAACCTCTCACGCAATTGACAGAAATGCTCACCGAACGAGCAATATCTTAATAAATACCTAGCAAAATATCTGTTGAATTAGCCTTGGAAAAAGGAATTACAAAAGAGGGCTACAAATATGTGACCATTCCAACAAAGATCATCGTTTACACACATAGCAAATACTGCCAGCATTTCCGTTTCATGGATGCAGGTATACCTACTATTCATGAAAAATGCCAGTGGCGGGATATAAAACTTTAACGACAAGAGACAGCTTTGAGTTTTTAAAGCATTGAATTCAACTCGGTTTATATAACCTCATGTAGCAGCGATGTCAAGGTCAGAGTTCAATGAGTTCATCATATTCACCCCGTTCCAATTCGACATCCGAAGAGCAGGGACGTGAATTTCGTGAGTATAGGAACGTGAATTCTTGAAATTCGGGATCGAATATGACGTCGTCGTGGGTCGTCAGCAAACCAGTTGAGAGTATTAGATGTTTCAGACAAGATCGTTTTTAAAAATAAGGAAGAGACTCGGATACAAAACGGAGCCCTGGGGCACACCAGCATTCATGAAGTGGGTATCAGATTTGAAGCCATCCAATACAACTTTTATACTAAACAGTCAGAAAAGAAGTTTATAATCCAACGAAAAAGACTCAAGGCTATGGCTCAAGGACTCTTTCATGCTTCAACTTCAACTTCAACTTCAACTTTGAAATACGTGACAATTTTGGATGGCCTAATGAATCCGTCTCGTTTATGCGTTTTTGTTACACAGATCAACATGTGTGTGTTGTGTGTCTATCAACAAAACAAAAATACGTCACGAACATTTCTTATGGGCCATTCTCCATAAGAATACATGTGTTTTAATCGAGCTGTCAGTTGTGGGCGTTGAAGTCGAACGCGTGACGGAGTCATTGGACCACATCCTTCTCTTCATCGATACCAAAAGCAGACATTTTCTATATTTCTGTCAAACCCCTTAGCAATGTCAACCGTAATATTCTTACTTTCTTCAAAACTCACCACTTTTCGTTGAGATATGCCATCAAATCATCAGTGACCCTTTTCTTACGAAAGCCGTACTGTCGGTCATTAAGAAGCTTTCGTTCTTCAAGATATTTCATGATTAGACGGCTTATCAACGTTTTCTTCACCTTGGGAAGAAGGGAAACTAGTGATAATTGGAAGGGAAAAATGCAGTTTTCCATGGAAAGAGCGCAGAGGAATAGGATAGATTCAAAAGCTAAAGCAGGGGCTTACCAGCGAAGAAGAACACATCTTTGGAATTACGGCGGGTATACCATTTGGACCACCGGATTTATGTAGTTCGAGTGAGTTTGATAAAATATCTGCTCAGGTGGAGCCAATATGCAATTAGGAAGTGTCGAGCTAGCAGCAAAGTGGCTTTCTCGATAGAGCTGAAATACGGCGAGTAATTGAAAACGAGCGTTTGGACCGATCAAAGCCGTGGTCAAGTTCTCAATTTTTTTTTAACAAAAAGCCTAAAGCTTTTGTTTCCTTTTAGACATAACAGTATTTTTTGCCTTACTCATGCAAAAACATGGTCTTTTGTACATGAGCATTACCTACAGATATTTCCAGCCCATTTGAACAAATTTATTGAGTGACAAAAGCTTGGCTGTAGCGTGATATTAGATTTGCTTGTTTAAGCCTTGAGTTCTGTAACAAAGCTCTTTATAAAACTTAACTCCTTTTGAATGTCAAACTGTTTCATTTTTAGCCCTGGATTTGTCCTCAACTCACTCTAAAGCAGCTCAAGATCTGTAGCGAGCTAGGTAACGAGCGAGGCTTTCAAATTATGAAATGCATTTTTGTTCAAGTGTCAAGCAATTGCTGTGCTTCCGTAGTTTGGCAGGCTTTGAGATCAGGAGAAGAAAGGATTTTAACACGTGGAATTGTCAAGAAAAGCGATGTCAAGCCTGGGTTCAACAAGTGAAGTAATTTTCCTTTAAATGTTTGAACTTATCCACACTTTATCTACGTTTCCATCATCTACTCTTGAATAATACTTTTAAACTACAAATGGCCAAAATCATTACAATACCTACATACTGCAATGGAACAAATGGTCACATCAATGGTGTATCGGAAAGAGGAAACTAATAAAAGGCACAATTTGTTTGCGAGTCCTTTTTACATTACTTCTGATTACTATCGACCCCATAAGGGTACACTTCTCATACAAAAACTGTATATGCACAATATTTTGTTAAAAAAAAAAAAAAAAAAACAGCCAAAACATAATTCGGTTACATTTCCAACGACCATTATGCCAGTGACCCTTTCAAATCGCGACCCACAATCTAAGTCAAAGACGGTTGTTTCACAATGTCCAGAAACAATTGAAAGTCAATTGAGGATGAAACCGAAATTGCTTTTGCTTTGACCGCATCTTATCTTTATGGGATCCACATTCAAATCACCAGTAGCATTTAGAAGCTCATTCATACTGATCCACATAAGGACCCGGCAAACTGCGATTATAGAAAAATTATGCGAGAATATCCTGTCTTATTAAATCCATGAGAGCAATTTCAAACTCTAGCTTTAGAGAGAGAGTGGAACACAAACTCGTAAATGTAAGTATTATCTGGGGTAAATGGGAGGAAGGCCTGTGAAAGTATGTTATACAAACATATTTCTGCTTTGGATCTAAAAAGGGGTGTTATTTGCCACTGTTGTTCTAGAAGAAATTTGTTCCGGTTGAAATTCGATCAGGACTATTTGATTTTATGATTCTGGTTTGTTATTGGAAGGATAGCAGTGGTGGTGCGGTGTTGGCCAACAGACCAAAGAGCCTCATGAAGCGGATGAAATGGTTAACTTGCTAAACAAGAAACTATAGTCCTTATCGTAATGAATGCAGATTGGTATTTTATTTTGACGACTACTTTGAAGGTGTCACTGGGGACGTCCTTTAATACCGGCTTTCATTTGACTTGCCTATTTAATTGCAGATAAATTTGGTTGCATTCTGTTAAGTTGCAAAGACGTTTCTTACAATTGTTTTTGCTGGTTATTCGATACGGTAATTGACCAATTTCATTTGACTTCTCATTACAGATTCTATTTGGTTTCTGTGAGTTCTTTCTTTCGTAGGCCAGTTAAAGCTTTGATAAGTTATGGCAAAAGAAAGCATCAACTGAAAACAAGGTTGGTATCTATGTCCTTTAAACTCTTAAAATATAGAAAAAGGGTTCTGATGGTGAGAGTAACAAAATAAACGAAATAAAAATTCAATCAAAGTTAACGAGTTCGATGTAGAAATCACGACCATGGATGTGTCTTGGTCTTCTCATTATCCATATTTTAATTCTAACAATAAATCGTAGTTTAAATAAGCTTATAGTCATCTTATTCAGAGAATTTGGAACTCCAGATTCTTATTTATAAATAATATTCAATTTGCATACTTAAAATAGGGCTTACTAAAGTCTGAAGATATTATAACTTCTCCACTTACAATAGGATGTAATTTAAAGCTTTAAAAGTTAGCTTAAACCACCTTCATTAACCCTAGAAAGGTAACCATATTTCTTAATACGTTAAAGGTAACCATTCATCGAGTTTACTGCGCTTTTAAAGAAAAGTTGATAGCTTATTCCTGTTATGATATAATTTATGTTCATTAGTTTGTTTTTATTGAAAAAACACTTCAAACTCTCAAAGATGACTACGGTTACACGAAAAAAAGACTGCAATCGGAAAGAGCAGTCAAAACAAAAATGAAATAATTAAAGTGATGTTTGTTACATTTTTAGGGTTAAGTTGCAAATTGATTATAAGCACACATACATGCAAAACTAATTGAAAATAAAAGCTCTAGTTACTTCCTTTTTGTTTAGATGCACACTTGTTTTGGTAGGAGACACTTTGAATCAATGACGGTCTGAGAGAGTTAAGTCTAATTTTGACATCCCTGAATTGACTTTTAAAAATTCACTCTGCTTCGTAAATATCGTTAAAGAACTCATAGAGACCTTGAAAAAAAAGCTTTCGACGAGGCAAACCCCTTGAAAAGATTGTACTAAGCTCAAACGTGAACATCAAAGGCATTATAGGAGTTTTTGTTGAAGTCCTTATTTTGACATGTGGTCTCCATAAAGCCTCAAAGGGTAGAAAAGCAAATATGGGTCAACCCTGGGCTAAGTTCAACGAACGAATTTATTGCCTTTCAAAAGTCAGTACACTTACTCGATTACGAAGACGCTATTGACGTAAAGGAAATGAGTAAACGAAACGCATGTCAAAGCTGCGTTTGTGAGCATTGAAAGGCAAGCTAGGGGTAAACTAACCAATCATGTTAAAACACCATGGTGGCGATACAACCATAACAGCTTTGGATAACAATAAGAAATTCTACGCTGACGACCCAAGCAAACGAAAAAAGAACAAAGTTGGCGTTGCCATAGGTCACTTTTCTTTCGTCAAGTATTTAATCGTGCTAAGCTTAAGATATACTCCGGTCTGTTAATACTTTAGAAAGAATGGTGACACCACGAACTTCGTCCTCTGCTCATGTACTTACTCGTACTCCATTTTTTCGAATCAGGTTATATGAACTTGGCTTGAATATGAAAAGAGCTGCTCCTTAGGCTGCTCGTCATGGAGGAGTCCTCTAACATTTCTTTCTACGAACATCGGCTAAGCAATAAAATGAGGATTAATATCTGGTCCTTGGGTCTGATAGTGACCCAATATTATTGCATCTATATGTGCAATGTTAAGTTAACATGAAAGTACTTGCTCTTGAATATAATTGGAACAAAAAAGCAATGAGGTAAAAGAAAACAAAACAATTACGAAATGTTTATGCAGTGCAAGGCATCACCTAAAAGAGGTAAGTGATGGGAATTCTCTCTCGGTTTTCATCCTAGGCCACAGTTTAGGTTCAGGTTGTACCTACCTGTATTCACAGCCCGATTCTGCCCAAAAGTCAAAATCCACCTGCTCAGAAGAAAAACATTACAATTTGGGTGTTGAGTTGTGACTTGTGACTTGAGAGCCATCATTGATTTTGGACAGAATTGGGTTGTTACTCTAACAACAAAGCTCCCACTAATTCAAAACAATTTTGCCCCCAATAACCTACCCTATCTCTTTACAATTCTCATTTTTTGCAATCGCTAATTGTTGCAAAAATCGGTATTCGTTGAGTAAATTAGAACAACGGCAGCAAATTGTTACTTTGTTTGCTATAATCTATTGACAATCAGAGTCGTATAGGTATGGAATATTTTGTAAAAATGGTTAAGAAAAAAGAAAAAAGAAAAAACACTCACCAGGAAATCTGATTGGCGATGTAGGTACTTGTCAAACGCAACATTTCTTCTTTGCTATTTTTGCAATTATTTCAAAATTCAAATAAATTATAACGAGTAACGAACGCACTTTACACTTGATAAAAAAAAAACAACCGTTTCATTCTGATTTTGGTTGAGAAAAAAACTAAAATTACTTTAAAGGCATCGAAATTAAGCAAAAGCATCATGTTGATGCATATTTTTTTGGTAATCACGTAAATTGGACTGCTCATTTGATTTTATTTCGAAAACTAGAAAAAATATGAATTTGACACTGAAAAACAACAACCACTCGCGCACAACTCGCAGATTTTCACATTTGAGGCACAATTAAGCTGCTTTACCAAAGAATAAAACGATTTTCACTCTACGAATTGCACATTTTCTTTTCATTTATTTATTAAATTTGAGAAAAACACTGAAATTCACTTTGGAAATAAGAAATTTACTTATTAATTACTGCAAAACCACGACCTCGACCGTCCTATTTACTGAATTGCTGTGAATTGTGATGAATTCTTTTAACAAGAAAGAACTTGATTCGCTTTTTTTCTCTCTCTTTACTTTGAGGTGGATTAAGCAGAATCTGCTGAGCATGAGAGCATTTAAACTGGCGGTTGGATTTGAAATTTGAATTTTAAATATTTTCTTCTAAATTATTTTATTAGTGAAAAGTCTTTGAATTGAATTGATTTTAAAAGTAGACTACCTACATACGTTTTAGAAAAGATATATGTATGTTTATGAAGTGCCCATATACATCGTCGTCATTCAACTGCTCCCAGAGATATTTTTACGTTTGAACACGCTGACCAATGTCAATGGTTTCATGATATTAGAAAGTCTGAAACTGTTGTCAGAGATCTGCTCGGAGATTCTGTTCAAAATCGTCTTGGAAAGAGGCTTTATTCCTAAATATCTATTAACTTTTTCTCTGATATAACAAAAGGCACAAAATTCATATCGATTACCAACACAACACTGTACCCATAAATATTGAACTAGAACTGAAAACTGAATCCAAGACTGAGGAAGACAGTAAATTAAACAACGACACGGTTAATTCAAAGTGGATTGACACTGGACTCTTAATTTATAGTGAGATGGATAATACAAGTGGAAACGAGAGCCATTCTTGCAGCTTCTGTTTCAATGCACCCTTGTGGCACCCCAGACGAACCATAGAAAGGATTTGACCATATGTCGCGGAGTTTGACTTGATTAGACCTATTTTTTAATCTTATACATGTGTTTAGACTAGAAGCATTTGGATTTCCTCCAGTACTTAGGGTACGTACGTACTTGCTTCAGATTGCCATTTATTAAGGAAATATATTGCCACTTTGTTATGAAGTCTTTTAAAAAGATTTGAACCCTTCCAAGTGGCATAGTATGAGTGACGTTCTCACGCAAAAGCATCCTCTTCATTGGAAATAATTCTATAGGTTCGTTCTTTGAAGCCCAGGGGTTGGTCTGTTGTTGCCACAAAGCGTTTTTCAAAAAAACCTAAACTCGACCTGAATGTCAAACTGAGTGTTTTTAGAGCCCTGGGTTTGTCCTTGGTTTGATCTCAACTTGCCGAAGGTTTTTGCTGTTAATTAATTCTGTTTAGTTTGGACCTTGCATTTAGTGGGTATGTATATGAATTTCATTATACAATCTAAGCAAAGCATCAAAATTGGTAAAGAGCTCAAAGAGGCTTTTGGTTTAGGAGAAGGCTTTCGACAAGACGACACCATGCCATGCGACTCTTTTAACATCGTCCTTGAATACTCAAACGTTAACACCACACCAGACTTGTTGTCTTTCAAATGTCTTTACAGTTACTTTTTTACGAAGACGAAGATGAATGTGAGAGCATTGAAACAGAAGCTGCAAGAATGGCTGTCGTTTCCACTTGTATTATCCATCTCACTATAAATTAAGAGTCCAGTGTCAATCCACTTTGAATTAACCGTGTCGTTGTTTAATTTACTGTCTTCCTCAGTCTTGGATTCAGTTTTCAGTTCTACTTCAATATTTAAGGGTACAGTGTTGTGTTGTGTTGCTAATCGATATTAATTTTGTGCGTTTTGTTATATTGTTATTTTGTTAGTTAATAGATATTTAGAAATCCAGCCTCTTTTCAAGACCATTTTGAACAGACATCTCCGAGCAGAGCTCTGACAATTGTTCCAGACTTCCCAATATCATGAAACCATTGACATTGGTCAGCGTGTTCAAACGTAAAAATATCTCTGGGAGCAGTTGAATGACGACGATGTATATGGGCACTTCATAAATATACATATATCTTTTCTAAAACGTATGTAGGTAGTCTACTTTTAAAATCAATTCAATTCAAAGACTTTTCACTAATAAAATAATTTATAGTGGAGGACCGTTAGACATAAAAAAGGCAAAACCTAGGAATCCAAGGCCAGTCCATGGATTTTCATGAAATTTTCGGAAATGTGTTTTGGATGGCGTATAGAAAAAAGTTAAAAAATAAAATTTCACCGCTCTTAATTTTTTAATTATTTTTAAAATTAATTATTAACTTTTAGAATTTTATTTTATTTATTTAGGGTATTTTAGATAAGGTTTTCCAAAGCATAAGGATGAATAGGTTTGGTTAAGACAAAAAAAATTTGTATTAGAGGGGGGGTCTATATCTCTCCGTGTAGGCGCGAGGGGCAATTTTATATGAAATTTACTTCATTTTTTAAAAAACTATTAAAAATCAACTAAGCCACTTACTTTCTCATACTTTAGTGTTTTTGAAAGCTATTGCTTTGTTCTTTAATAAAAAATTTAATTTGAGTTCACTTAATGAAAAGTTTTGGAGAAATCAATCCTCAAAGTCAAAATTTTGAAAAAAGAAAATATTTTTTTCTTAATTAATTTTTTTTTCATAATTTTGCCCCACAAAGGGCCATTTTTTCTTTTCATGTTCAATGCTTTTATTAATATTTACTCAGAGCAAAAAACCGAACAAAAAAATTTTTCTTGGTCTAAGAGAAATAAAAAAAAACGAAAGATACTTTTTTCCAGAAAACAAAATGTCGTTAATTTCCCGCTAATTGAACTTTTTTCCTTGAAGTGAGATATGAAATGTGTCTTAAATAGCAAATAAAAAAAAGTTAAAAAAAAAAATTTTGGTATGATCTTAATTTTAATATAAATTATAAATTATTATTAAAATTTTAGAGTTATATTTTAATTATATTAGTTTTAAGTTAAATTTTAAAACTAAGACCTATAAATTGGTCTCAAAGGACACCACATATACTGATTTGTGCTCTAGATTCTATTTCTGGTCAAACGTGTTGATGGATGCAAATAAATATGGTTTTTTGCCAAATAAATACTAGCGAATTTTTCTACGTGCGTTCAGTATGCAAGCAAACATATATCAATAAGGGATGCATCAATTCTTATATAAAGGAAAGAACTACACATCAGCATGCTCCCCACCTAAAAAAAAAACTTGGAGCCGTTAATTTAACTGATTTAAGTCTCTTTGAATGGTTGAAAATTCAAAATTTGGCAAAAAACCACATTTTTTCGGTTCCATCAACTCGTTTGAGAGGAAACAGCATTTAGAGCACAAATAAGTATATGTGCTGTCCTTTGAGATGAAATTTCAAGTTTGTAATAGGTCCTAGTTTTAAAAATTAGCTTAAAACTAATATAATTAAACTATAACTCTAAAATTTGAATAATTATTTATAACTTATATTAAAATTAAGATCATACAAAATTTTTTTTTTAACTTTTTTTTTATATGCTATTTAAAACACATTTCATATCTCACTTCAAGGAAAAAAGTTCAATTAGCGTGAAATTAACGACATTTTGTTTTCTGGAAAAAAGTATCTTTGGTTTTTTTTTATTTCTCTTAAACCAAGAAAAATTTTTTTGTTCGGTTTTTTGCTCTGAGTAAATATTAATAAAAGCATTGAACATGAAAAGAAAAAATGGCCCTTTGTGGGGCAAAATTATGAAAAAAAAATTAATTAAAAAAAAAATATTTTCTTTTTTCAAAATTTTGACTTTGAGGATTGATTTCTCCAAAACTTTTCATTAAGTGAACTCAAATTAAATTTTTTATTAAAGAACAAAGCAATAGCTTTCAAAAACACTAAAGTATGAGAAAGTAAGTGGCTTAGTTGATTTTTAATAGTTTTTTAAAAAATGAAGTAAATTTCATATAAAATTGCCCCTCGCGCCTACACGGAGAGATATAGACCCCCCCTCTAATACAAATTTTTTTTGTCTTAACCAAACCTATCCACCCTTACGCTTTGGAAAACCTTATCTAAAATACCCTAAATAAATAAAATAAAATTCTAAAAGTTAATAATTAATTTTAAAAATAATTAAAAAATTGAGAGCGGTGAAATTTTATTTTTTAACTTTTTTCTATACGCCATCTAAAACACATTTCCGAAAATTTCATGAAAATCCATGGACTGGCCCTGGATTCCTAGGTAAAAAGCTTACGGCCCTCCACTATTAGAAGAAAATATTTAAAATTCAAATTTCAAATCCAACCGCCAGTTTAAATGCTCTCATGCTCAGCAGATTCTGCTTAATCCACCTCAAAGTAAAGAGAGAGAAAAAAAGCGAATCAAGTTCTTTCTTGTTAAAAGAATTCATCACAATTCACAGCAATTCAGTAAATAGGACGGTCGAGGTCTGGTTTTGCAGTAATTAATAAGTAAATTTCTTATTTCCAAAGTGAATTTCAGTGTTTTTCTCAATTTTAATAAATAAATGAAAAGAAAATGTGCAATTCGTAGAGTGAAAATCGTTTTATTCTTTGGTAAAGCAGCTTAATTGTACCTCAAATGTGAAAATCTGCGAGTTGTGCGCGAGTTTGTGTTGTTTTTCAGTGTCAAATTCATATTTTTTCTAGTTTTCGAAATCAAATCAAATGAGTAGTTCAAATTAGGTGATTACCAAAAAAATATGCATCAACATGATGCTGTTGTTTAATTTCGATGCCTTTAAAGTAATTTTAGTTTTTTTCTCAACCGAAATGAGAATGAACGTTTGTTTTTTTTTTTATCAAGTGTAAAGTGCGTTCGTTACTCGTTATAATTTGTTTGAATTTTGAAATAATTGCTCCTCAAAGAAGATTTGTTGCGTTTGACAATTGCATCGTCTATCATTTTTCCTGGTGAGTGTTTTTCTTTTTCTTAACTATTTTTATAAAATATTCCATATACGACTCTGATTGTTAATAAATTATAGCAAACAAACTAACAATTTGCTGCCGTTGTTCTAATTAACTCAACGAATACCGATTTTTGCAACAATTAGCGATTGCAAACAATGAGAATTGTAAAGAAATAGGGTAGACTATTGAGGGCAAAATTGTTTTAAACTAGTGGGAGCTTTGTTTTTAGAGTAACAAAATCAGTGATGCTTCACAAGTCACAACTTTCCAGTAGAGACACAACTTTCAATACTCAAATAATTGTGATGTAGTTCTCAGTAGGTCGTTGTGGTTTTAACTTTTGGGCAGAATCTGGCTGAAGATCCAGGTTCAACTTTGACTGCAATTTGGATTGAAAAAAAGCATTTCATATTTGTTTTTTTCTTTCGTGTAGGTACTGTCGTAGAGGAAGATTTCGAGTTGTCATAAGGTTTGTTCGTTGAAGCCCTTGAGAAGCCCAAAGTTGCCCTGAATCTCAAAATAAGTGTTTTTTGAGCCCTATGGTTGACCTACATAGGTTTTCCCTCAATTCGCCATAGGTTTTTGCTGTGGCGATTTGAGTGCTGTCAAATGGCATATGCTTTTTTTTAATAACAGGGATGTGCGGCGATTTTTGGTTTAGCGTTTTTTGAGGAAAGGATGGTTTTTTTTGACAACTCATAGGGCTGTCAAGAAAACCTGAGTCAACCCAGGGGAAAGTTAGACAAATGAACCTATTATTCTCTCTAAAGGATTCACAGAACGTAGTATCGGTTAAGCTTAGCACATTTAAACGCTTAGCGAAAGAAAAGTGTCCCGTGTCAAGGGCAAACATTTTTCTGTTCTTTTCAAAGATATTGCAGGATGACTACACGAAGTAATTAGAAGGTACAGTAGAGCAGCCGCACTGTCCATCTCTTTCCATTAAAAATTTCCAACATATCGTTTCACAGATCACAGCTATGATTGGGGATTGGTCGTGAACTACACAAAACAATTTGGACCCAGAGAAAGTTTGGACATCCATATCTAATACTAATCAAGTGTCTTGTGTCGATCGCAACATGGTCAATCTATTGGCTTAGATGTCAAATTATGACAGGATCGCTGTGCACCTTTACAAGTTTGGAAATACAAGCTATGCTTGCCGACATGCCGACTTTCCCTTAAACTGGAACTAACGACGGACCTGCAAATTAATTCAATTTCACAAAATAGGTCTGTTCGTTGAACTTTCCAAAGGATTGACCCAGGTTTTCTTGAAAACCCTATGAGTTGTCAAAAAAACCTGGGTTTTCCAGTCCTCAAAAAACGATAAACCACAAATCACCACACATCCCTGTCATTAAAAAAAAATGCATGCCATTTGACAGCCCTCAAATCGCCACAGCATAATAGCCATAGGTTTTATGGCGAGTTGAGGGAAAACCTAGGTCAACCTTAGGCCGGCCACTGACTACACAATATAACTGCACAAACTGACTTGAGCAAAAATCAAATCGTTTTGATTTTTACACAGTTAACTGCACAAACAACTCCATTCACAACACAAATGAACTGCGCAAACTCCAATTTGCGCAGTTATATTGTGTAGTCAGTGGCCGGCCTTAGGGCTCAAGAAACACTCATTTTTACATTTGGGGCGACTTTAGGTCGCTCAAAAAACGCTTTATGGCAACCCCAGGGTGGCCCTAGGGCTTCAACGAACAAACCTAATGTAGTTTTTAACACGTAGGGTGTGTTTCTTTATTCATTCTGGATATTCGGAATATTCGGAATACCATTTTTGCGTTTCTTTATTCAATGGAATATTCCGGATAAACTATTTTCTTGTTTCTTTATTCATTCTGGAATATTTGGAATGCATTCTTTTCATTCCTAGTCAAGAGGTGGTTTAAATGGAATATTCTGTAGTTTGACAGATACATACATACTTTCATTGTCAGTTGTTGCTTGTTGCTAGTTCTGTTTCTTTATTTATTCTGTTCTGGATATTCTGGATAAATATTTTCAGTCGTATTTATAAAATTTCCTTAGAACACCCTTAGACAACTGTCCAACTAGACGGTGTCTAAAGAGTTGGACAACCCTTAGCCAATTTCGTATTTATAAATGCATTCCAACAGTTGTCTAAACATCCTCTCAAACTGTCAACTCCGAATGAAAAACTAAATGGTGGCGTTCATGATGTATCCATGCAGTACCATTTTTTGTGTTTTGATATACGAGTGCAACAACAAAATGGCTCTGAAAGAGTGTGGCGTAGCACTTGAACCAGACCAAAAAAGCAGCTGATTTGACTTTGAGTTACAGCTTTTCCAAGTCTCATAAAACGATGAAATTTGTGCAATTTATAAATTAAATTGTTGAAAGTAGTATTTTTGCACCTCAAACTAATTATTTTTTCGATCTTAGAGCTCTCAACAGTGTTTTATAACATGTTCGACAAAATTGTTTTTTGCTGTAGCAAATGCCACTTTAGCCATAGTTTAGACAACCAATTTCGGTGTCTAAAGTTAGACGTTCCTTAGACAACGATGAAAGTGTTTATAAATACGATTTGGAGTTGGACACTATTCTAAGAGCTGTCCAAAGTTAGACATACTTTGGAATGGGATTATAAATACGACTGTTTGTCTTTTCTGTCTTTTCTATTCCTTATTCGGAAAAAATAAAGAAACACACCCGTAATGAAAATCGCTATTGCAGGAATCAAATTTAAGTTATACGGTGGCAAGTGGCATATTAGAATATCCACGCCAACGCAACAAAAAACGCAAAGTTTGCACCCATTTGTGTTGTAGCTACGGAAAAAAATTATCACAACAACGTTAGTGCAACTGTCGCAACTGCGGAAACGCTATTCATCATTTTTGCCGTATCGACAATTTTCCTCAAGCTGGACAGAATCCATTTTACATTAGCAGGTTTATTGGTCCAATTTAAAAATTTTCAGAAATATTTTAAACCCGTCTATTAAATTGGATAAGCGATTTTTTAAGGGCTTACATTGTCCAACATTGGCCGTTCTCTACAAAATCTTTCTATCTGATTATTAACTGTGACGCTTGTCGCTAAGCGATGAGCGTCATTCTGTCTAGCTTTTAAACCTAGAACGCATTCATTTGTGGCTGAGTAGAATGTCAAACTGAGCGAAATGGCCGAGACGTCAAGACGTCATCCATCAAATGCGAAACCGGCAGCGAAAGAGAAATGTTAATGTATGTATACACGCAAAGAAGGTGTCTGCTAGTTGTGCTTTGTATAATAGAATTATCGAATACAGATGAGAAACGCTGATGTAATTAGTGCAAAATATTTCCAAGTTCAACCGTGGTCCGTGGCACATCAGACAACCAGATACCACGTTTTTGGTTCATTTGCAGTTCTGGTCTGGTGAAGAGAGGTGTTATTTCTAATTAATTTAGTGTGTTTTCATTGATTGTTTTGCTATAGCAATTCGCAACAGATTATTAAAACCAAGCAACATGTGTGGAATATTTGCGATATTTTCAAAGGACGGTGGTCCTATCACAGTTAAAAAATACCATTCCAGACCGGAGTCCTTAAGGCAAATTGCAACACGGCAAAGTCGTAAGCAAAGGCATAGAGGACCTGACTTTACTGGTGTTGAAGTAATTGACGAACATGGTATGGCTATGGTCCACGAGCGTGTTTGTATAGTGGGTGTTCACACCGGTCACCAGCCTTTTAAATCACAAGATGGAACAGTCTATATGGTTGCCAATGGTGAAATCTATAACTACCTAGAGCAAGCAGCTGAAATCGCTAAGAAAAGAGGATCATACAATCCCGGTAGTGACTGCAACGTCATCATTGAATTGTACGAGGAATATGGAGAAAAATTCATTGAATACATCACTGGAATGTTTGCTATTGCTCTTTACGACACGAAGACAAAAACCGTCATACTAGCACGCGATCCGTTTGGCATCATTTCCATGTACTACGGAGAAGATGAATATGGCAACATCTGGGTATCAAGTGAGATGAAGTGCTTGGTAAATGTGTGTCGTAAAATTGAAAACTTTCCACCCGGAGTAATGCGATTTGGTAAAGCAGGAGCATTGCAAGAAAAGCAGTACTTCCAACAAGACTGGCAAACCCAAATTCCCAGAGCTCCTACCGACCTCTCAGTCTTGCGACAGTCCTTAATTTCTGCGGTGCGGACACACCTTCATTGTGATTGCTATTTTGGAGCATTGTTATCTGGTGGAGTGGATTCAAGTCTCGTTGCATCAATTGCAACTAAAATAATGCGTGAAACTGACCCAACTTTCCGGTTGAAAACTTTTTCAGTTGGTCTTGAAGGAGCACCTGATTTTAAGTACAGCAGAATGGTTGCAGACTACATTGACAGCGACCACACTGACGTATTCTTTACTGTAGAGCAAGGTATCGACTGCATTCGAGACATCATACACCATTTGGAGACATACGATGTGACTACAGTGAGGTGTAGCATACCAATGCTTCTACTTACACGGTACATAAAGAGTACTGGCATTAAGATGATACTGTCTGGAGAAGGTGCTGATGAGATTTTCGGCGGCTATTTGTATTTCTTCAACGCTCCTGATACCAAACAATTCCATGAAGAGCTAGTCACTCGTGTTGGAAAGCTCCATCTTTCCGATTGCTTGCGAGCCAACAAAGTTTCTCTTGCCAAGGGCGTCGAACTTCGAGTTCCTTTCCTAGATACTAGTTTTGTCAACTATTCCATGTCTATACGACCTGAAGACAAAATACCTGGTAAGCTTAACTCCTTTGAAGGTGTACAAACCCACCGAATCGAGAAGCACATTTTGCGAAAGGCCTTCGCCGAGGATTTCCTTCCTGATGAGGTATTGTGGCGTCAGAAAGAACAATTTTCAGATGGAGTAGGCTACAATTGGATCGACACCATTCGATCACATGCATCTTCTCAAATTTCTGATGAGGAATTTGCTATTGCTGCTGAGCGATTCCCCATAAACACACCCACAACAAAAGAGGCATACTACTATCGTGAAATATTCGATGAGCTGTTTCCTGGTGAAGATGCTGCTAAAACTGTCCAAAGGTGGGTCCCAAGACAGGACTGGGGTTGTCCAGAAGATCCCTCAGGCAGGGCTCAAACCATGCACAACAACCAGACTGAAGAAAAAAAGTAAAACAACTCGTACAAGTTCCTATACTTAATTCCTTAAGTAGGTACAAGTTTTCCAATATACGTTCTTGAAACATTGTTATTTATTAAAATAAATTTAAAATATCAATTACTGTAGGTCAAATGCTAATCCGACAATATCCGCTTGACAACATTTAACCATTGAAATTCAAATAAAATGATCGGTCTTATTGAAATTAATCACAAAATGTTGATTTTTTATTAAATTCTGCCAGACAGACAAATTTAAGATTTTTGTTTGTTTTTGCTTCGCACATGTTCACGTGTCATTGACACAACTTGCAGTTGAAAGTTTTGATAAGATGTTTTCGAAAGATTGAACAGTAAAAGTATGTGCAAATTCAGTTGGCTAGATAAGCAATCGATGAATGGCACAAGCGTTTCGAAGGTAATCTGCCAGCTGTTTAGTTTTTATCGGCTCATAAACTTTATGAGGCACCCCCCCAGGTTGAGAGGGAGATAATTAATTTTTTGTTATTTATGTGGTCTACACAATTGTTATCAAGCAGAACTTATTTTTAGTAATGGCACTTGAACATATTTAATTTAGACACTCCATTGGGTAATTAGTATGAAGTGAGTATTATTCAATAGGCGTTTTTTTTTCTATTTTAGCGTGGCAATAAAAATCTTTTATGACACATACGAATAGTTTAGATTGTTGATCTAATTATTGCAATTTATAAATTAATAATAAGATTAAGCAGATAGGACGATCGCAGTCCTAATCAGAAAATCTCTCTATGGGACTGATTTTAATTAAAAAGTTGTTTTTCTCTTTTGGGTAAATACTAGGGGTTTCAGTTAGGGAATAACAGAGCTACGGAGTTCAGCCTTCTCTTTGCTCTTCCTTGGAGTTCTTAGTGCTCTTAACAAAGGACCAAATGTTTTTGTTTCATATTGGACACTACCTTACTTTTTGCCTTATTTGTTGGTCATGCAAAAACTGAGCATTTGAATATGAGCATCACAGATAATTATATCCCGTTGGAACAAATTTCGGTTTTCTACAGAGGGATTGTCTTTAAATTAAACATCTTTCTCTATCCCTAATCGCCTCTTTACAGCTCGAATCAAACTAAGATTTCTCTCTTTGGAGGTTATAGTTTTTTTATTTTCCGAGGAAGGACGTTTCTCATGTCATTGAGAATTACATTCGATATCATATCAGCCTGTGTGTTTCCGTTGAGAAAGCACAATGACCAATTTAAATTTTGGAAGAAATTATTCAAATTATTCAGGCGGTCCCATTTGGCTCTCTCATATTGGCCACACAGTTCTTTTTTACCGTACTGATATGACACAATGGTCCTATTTGCCGAGAAGAGATGATACTAAAACCCTGTAATTTTCGGGATGAGAAGTGAAAAATATGTCAAGAGTATTTCCCGTCAGGAGTCAGAGTGGGCTCATCATTAAGCTGGGTTAAATTATTCAACACAGCGAAAATCTCCTTCTGGTGTTGTCTAGCCAGAATGGAAAATCAAACCAGAATTATGAACATTTAAATGATGGAGTCAGATAGCTCTTCACACTTGAAGATATCTGAATTGCTATGCTATATAAATGGGGCTTCTGTAGTTCAACAATAGTAAATGATTTACTTATGGACGGTGATTTTTAACCACATGAAATTTAAACGGAGGTCGTATTGTGGCAGAAGCTGATAAGCTATATTAGGTCCGTTCGTTAAACTTTCCCCAGGGTTGACCCAGGTTTTCTTGACAACCCTATGAGTTGTCAAAAAAAAACTTGGAACATACACGGCGAGGCCATGTGAAGAAAGAAGAAATTGAAAGGAATTGGATCTCCATAGAGTGCGTACTCTTATAATACGTTCTATCCACTCAACCTCATGCCTATTTTCAAATAGAACTAACGTTTAGGAAATTTTGAGAGATACCGCTGAACATTGCCTTTATTTTGAATGTCTGGGTATAACTGTGGGAGCGAAAAGTTGTAAAGTTGAGGCAGTAGAGAATTTCACATTCGTGTCAAGTGTCGTGCGTGTGAAGAACGAGTCTTTCTTTGATAGAACAAAGTTGGACTCAATCTTAAACTGATCAATATTCCTGGTGCAGAGGGTATAACAGGGCATATTGTTTCAGGGCTAGATAACAAAGAACCGAACGAAAAAATCTTTATTAGTTTTAGAGAAATTTTAAAAAGACCAAAGGTACTTTCCTTCAGAATACCCCTTTTTTGTTCCCTCAGAGAATAAAGTCCAATCAGCGAAAAACCCATGAAATTCGATGTTCTGGAGGAAAATACCCTTCGTTTTTTTATTTTAAATAAGAGCATTGATTGGGTTTGTTCGTTGAAGCCCTAGGGTAGCTCTAGGGTTGCCACAAAGCGTATTTTGAGAAACCTAAAGTTGCCCTGCTTGCTAAACTGTGTGTTTTTTGAGCCCTAGGGTTAACCTGGGTTTGCCCTCAACTCGCCCTATGTTTTTTATGTGACGATTTCAAATGACAGGGATGGAAAACCGAATTGACAATTTATAGGGTTGTCAAGAAAACCTTGGTCAACCCTGGGAAAGAACCTAAATATTGAAAAAAAGTAGCCCTTAAAGGGGGAAAATTTTGTAAAAACTTTATTAAAAAAAAGATTTTTTTTCTTCAAAAATTTGACTTTCAGACTTTACTCCAAAAGCGTTCATTCAAATAACTTGACTTAAGATGTTAATCAAAAAACAAAGTTTAAGCTTTGAGAAAGATTTTAGTATATAGTAGTTAGTGGTTTAGTTGATTTTAATAATGTTTTTAATAAATTTAATTTTTTAAACAATTTAATAAAAATACCCATCCTCAAATGGAGGGAGATGGACCCTCCTCCAATACGATTTTTTTTTTAGAAAATGACCAAGAATAACATCCGAAAGCATGTAATACGAATTAAACTCTGTATAAAAAAATAGAGTGACACATCAAAGCGTTAGGCCCACAGCTGCAATGTGGGCCTAACTCAGATTAGGGATCTGTATAACAAAAAAAAAAAAAAAACTTTATATGAAGAATGACTTCCTCCAAGATTGCCCTAGCACTTTACTTATCGTGGAAAACCCAGAATTACATTTGAGGATTCGTCTAATAAAATAAGAAAGCAAAGAGTTGATGACCCTTAGGTCTGAATAACTTTTAAATTATATCAGATTAGATTGTATGGTGGATTGACTTTATGTCTTTGAAAGGCCTTGGCTACTTGGGTTTATCTTAAGATCTTTTTGCTTGAAAATACAATTTCTTAAGAACATAAATATACCTTGCAAAAAAACTTCACCACGGAAGAGAATCCTCGTGAATTGTTACCAAGTATGTAAGTTCTTAACACACAATTTTATTTCATTTTTAGCTATCCGATGGATATTTTCAGGTTTTACAATAATTCAGAGTTGGTATAACTTTGCAGTCGCTGTTTGTGTGATACAGCGTGTTTTTTATCACTTCTGTAACCATTTCAATTTAAAGGTAACGTTTCTTACCCTGCAGCTACACGATCAAGATATGGTAAGCCATCAGCCTACACATACACTATGTCAAATTCCTGTTCGTGTTTCGGCTGTGACGTAGGCGACTTACAACTTGCCAGGCAAATGGCTTTCAATCGACATGCCATTATATATTTTCAAAATGGCACCCACAAGAAATTTGAAATTCAAAGTCTATTTCCAGGCACTCTTTTCTCTTTTTGAGGGTATTTGACGAAGCTGTCAATTTCATGGCTACTGAAACTGCTTCTCGGGTGGCTTTCAATATTCCATACCAGTTGGGTTTCAATTTCGAAAAGTTTGGGTGTGTATGTAAGAAAGTTCGAATGTATTGTAAATGGCTTACCATATCTTGACTGTGTAGCCCCCGGGTTATATTATAGCAATTGACATTTATTATTCCACGAAGGACTTTGTTTTTGGGGCTTTTGAATGGTCTCACAATTTGTTTCCTTTGTACTACCCCATAATTGGGTGCCATATGTCTAAAAATTTGTTTATTTTACACAGATAGGTCAGAGGTCTTTCCTATTAACCAAGTACATTTTTGAATACTTCAAGTTCTTCTCTTCTTTTAAAGCTTTGCGCCCAACGTCCCTTCAAGTAAGTTGGCAGTTAGGGTTTATTGCATTGCAGTTGTTTATGGTTTTGTTCGTAAAGTTTTTATGTGTCGATTTAGTTTCGTTTAACTTGATAAGCCATTTTCGCGTCCAATCACTAAATTTATCGACTTCATTTTACAATTTTTGTGAAGCAAACTTTGAAACTGAAATAACCCTTTAATACAAATGCAGATACAGGGTTGGTCCTAGGAAACTTCCTTGTGGTATACCATCTTTAATCTTGTTGAGTTAAGAGCACGAGTCGGTGCGTACGATTTCAGCCATTGACAGTAAAGATAACAATAGTCTTTTTTTATATAACTAGCGTACACATCAATGAATTATGATTGCCCTTATAATGTTATAGAACACAGTGCGAGCTTTTAGGAAAGCAGGAGAGGATTTGAAAGGAGACACCGATGCACGTTGCTTTTGAATTTTTGTGAATAGTAATGTAGAGGAAAACAGGGTCAGGTAGAGCATTCCACATTCGGCTGGTGCGACTAATGTGAGAACCTCTATACTAACTTGACTGTACGCCCGAATTTGGGCTCAAGGTAAAACTGATGAGCATTCCTAGCGAGGCGGGTGTTACGGTTAAATTATTTCAGGGGAGAAATACAGCTGTCTTTTCCATTAGAGCATAAAAAAAGCGATAAAAGAGAGAGAGGGAGAGAGAGGGACAGGTAATGTTTCGAGATGTCCAAGAGAATCAATCGATTCTACGATTGAACTATCACCTATCAATTTTGACGCTCTATTTTGTACCCTATCAAGCAGGCACATAGATGTTTGAGGAGCACCTGACCATATATGGGAGGTATACTCCAGTTTTGAGCGGATGAAGGCCTGATAAATTGTAGCCAGATCAGAAGGGGTGACAAACTTCCTGCATCGTCTCAAGAAGCCTAAGCATTTAGCAGCGTTTTTGGCAACTACTGTTTAAGGAAAAATGATCAAGTCAAAATTTTGTCCATTCAAATTAAAAATATAAAATCACAAGCACATTGTTAAAAAATTTGAATATTCTCTGTGGATCAAGATAATATTTTATGTAGACTAATTAAAATCTTAGAAAATATTTCTACATAATAAGGCACCTTTCATTTTTCAGTCAATGAACATAAATCAAAAACAGCACATAAGGAGTTGGTTTTTACTGAAATTGAAATGCACTTGCTAAGAAAGGGTTCCCTTCCGTGAGACCAACTCATCTTAATTAGTCAAATAAAGCATGTTTAATGTCACAGTGCTCTTCTATTCTTGTTTTTCGCAAAATTTTACTCTGATCGAAAATCATGTGTCTTTTTCGACACCTTTCTACATAATATCTCGTTCTCAAAGATTTTAATTGTTAAAATTTTAAAAGATGCAAATCTGCTATCCTTAAAAGTTCTCGCACAACAATACAATGACAGGCAACTATAAAAGATCCCCAACAATCACAAATCTGTCGGGTGTTTGAAGGTAGTCTTCTTTTATGTTGTTTAGATTTGAAGCTAGTTTTTTTTTTTTTTTTTAATATAATTCGTCGGCTGAGTTCTATCTTGTTCAATAGGCCATTTTTCACGAAATTGAGTTAGGTATGCAGTCTTCATAATTTGGGGGCGCTCTTTCGTTTGGCGCAAACCTTTTTGTCCTCTTTTCGTTTTTGAGTTATGGAAAACTGCTTTGTTCAACTGTTTTTTTGTTCAATAAACACTACTTATTGACTCATTTTTTATTATGTTGAACAGTTTCTTTCTATCTTGTTCAATGTTCAACTCTACTTTGTTCAATTACTTACAAAATGATTTCCAACTTGTCATTGCTCCATACAAAATTGTTCAATATCCAAAACGACTTCCCTATTGATTTTAATTTATAACTTTTTTAAAAGAAAAGAAAAACATCTAGTGTGACTTGTTTTAAAACTAAAATTGTCTACGCTTGCAGAAAAAATTTACTTCCAAACAATAATCTTCAAATATAATTAAAAAATTTCGATCTGAATCTTAAAAATCAATTTCCCAACATTTTGAAAAATGGACATTGAACAAGATGGAACTCAGCCGACGAAATTTAAAACTAAATAAATAAATAAATAAATAGGGTGGCGCATCAGACCGAGGAATCCCAGGGCCCAGCGCATTCCTCACATCCATCGCCTTGTGAGGGAATGGATGGGAACCTACAATTTTCTGCCGGTTTCGAACGGCTAATCGAGAAAGCGCTGTTCATGGCACTGAATTTACTAACGGAGGACTTGCCAATTCCTCGCGAAAGTCGATACATGGGAAAACCATTTTTTATTATGTTGGGATTCGAACGACGAATCGCCAGCTTAACAGGTAGACATGCTAACCTTAACACGGGTACTGCGAACAAAACAACAAAATTTTATTCAAATCGACATTATATTTGTGTTTTTTTTTTATTTTTAAGAAGCTTCTTATCACTATTTACAATTAGAAAAAAAAAAAAAATAATTAAATTGAAGAAATAACAAAATAGACTTTTATGATCTGCATGATAGTTGTTTCTGTTAGCTTTAGTTTTTCAAAAGGGAATCGAATATTTAGATACATGAAAAAATCCCAAATTTGGATTAATACATTTATTATCTCAAGAGTAAACGTTGACAGTCGCATAACATATTCCAATCAGTCCAAATCATCAGTACTTACTCCTGCATATGTGGGTTCTACCGCGGCAGGCTCTTTATCAGTGGGTTCGGATGATTTATCTTCTCCCTCATTCTTACCTCCTTCGGGTAGCCAAAGACCTGAGTCGACACATCTTTTGATGTGATATTTTGCATCTTCAACTGGCATTTTTGCAATGGTTTCCTGCAACAGAGCTATATTGCGTGATTCGAAGCACTCTTTCAGTTCCTGAAATAAACATTACTGAATTTTTCTGTTTGAATAATACAATTACAATACTTACATCGGGAAGAGACTCAAACACTTCCACAGGATCTAACCCACCGGGTCCGAGACGTGCTTTTCGATCTTCTTCTTCTTGCTCGGCGAGAGCTTCGGCAATTTTTTCCTGAGCACGTTTTTGTACACGTTTTTTAAATCCTTCAATCTCACTTTCAAACTGCTGACGATACTCAGGTATACAGTCTTGAATTTTTGAGAAAAATGACCCAACACACGCACGAGGGTCAACATCCAGTTGTTTCGACAGCTCTAAAATGTATTGCATACAAATGCATTGATGAGCTACATGTGACATCAATTCGTGTTTCTCCTCCATTTCCAGATTGATAGACCAAATCACCAAGTAGTTGCCGGTTTCTTCACAAACCAGTTGATGATGTTCTTGGAGGAATCGCTTGGAATCATCGTATTTACGGAGCATACCGAATTGTTTAAGAAGTTTTTCGTTTTCCTTAACGAAATTCTTCATTCTGTTTTCGCGTTCCTCTTCCGAAAGGCTGTCCAAGTCTGCCTTTGTTGGTTTTTTGTTAATGACAGTTTTCTGGAAGCCAGGCTTGCTGATCGTGTCTACATTCCATGGAGTCTTTTTCTCCTTCTTTCTTAATTCGTCTTCTATTCTGGATATTTCTTTGCCCTCTTCTTCGATCTTTTCTAGTTCTTTCTAAAAAGTTAAAAACCCATAAGTGAAAACAATAAATGAAAAACAAATAAGAGCAATACCTTAAGCTCATCCATATTGTCACCATCCTTCATTTTTTGTTTGATTTCCAATAGGCGGGCTTTTTGTGAATTCTTGCGTTTTTCAAATTCTTCCTTTTCTTTGTCCATTTCTTCCATTCGCTCTATGCGGGCCTGGTGACGCCATCTGAACAAGGATGGCGTGTCAATGTTCGGGTGGGTTTCATCTTCATCGTCGGAAATCTGTGTTGCATTGAAAAAATGATTTAAACAAACATAAATATCTTTATTCTTAAGAATCGTTAGACAAAGACTCTTCTAAGCCTTTGAAAATTTTAACAAATTGTCTACTCTCATATGTTCAAGTTCTTGATCAAAATTAGTTAGTTTAAGTAGCCAACGAATTAAGAAAGGAGCGTCTTGCAGGCTTTCAACAAAGTTTGACAAGATTTGGCGCTTTTAAGTTGGACTTTGACTAATATCCTTGAATGCCACCATGAGTACCTATAGACTACATCAAGAAAAGAATAGCAGCGGAGTAGATATTCAAGGTTTAGACATAAATTTTATGGGGCTAACTATGTGCGTTCTCTTTACTCGTGATTTAAACCAAGAGTAGATTTTTATCAAAGCATCTCATTACAGATTTCAAGTTTTCAGAATATTACAACAGGAAACGCCATGCTATATGAATACCTCAAAGGTGGAATCTCCTTTCGTAAATGAATAGAAGTCGAACAACCTAGAGGATAACATGGGTACAAAAGTTAAACTTCCTTAAACAAGAAAATCATATTTGGAAGCTTATGAGAATTTTTCTTTTCTTTAACTTCCTATGGGAAATTGAATCTCGTAATTTGGTTCCGCATTATTTTCGATCTGTCCTATGCCGGGTTTGTATGTACCCACATTATGTGTCAATGTACATTGTATGTAAGTATTTTACATTAGTGACGCATTTTTAGCGACATACAAATTTGGGTCGTTAAATATTAGCGTTTATTGAAGGCAACTGACGAAAAAAATCTTTAACATATTGTATTTGTTAATATAAAAAAAGCAACAACTTTTTGCAGGGTTTCTTTGTACAAAGTTGAGGTGCAACATGCAACTTACTTCGATGTCTTTCCATTTGCTGTAGTCGACCATTTTTAGGGTATAACTTTTTTTGTTCTGTGATTAAATTTTAAATATTTTTCGTTGTCCAATCCTTAGAATGGAAGATATCTTAAACTTTTCTTTATTTTTTATTCACAAAGCTTCTTTTCTTCAGGAAAAATCACTCTTCACAGTTCACAAGTTGAGAATTTTTTATTTCTAGAATTTTTTTGTTTAAAATGTCACCAGCTGTCAAAAGATGTAATGTCAAATGAAACTCATACACAGATGTCGCTGTTGATGCAAACAGTACAAATGTGATTCAGTTTATTTCTAATGAAAGCATTCAAACCCAAAAATGGTGTTGTCTTATTTTTCTTAGTTCTCATGAGCAAAAAATAATTGTTTTCTTGTTTTCTTTTGGTTTTTGGATCATTTTTGCAGATTTTTAGAGGGAAACGCAATAGCAGCGTTTTCATGAATTTGCAGTTGTAGCAATGACAGAAATGTGAAGAAAAGCAATTCTGCTGCTGCCTCGACTACATAATCAATTTAGTTTGCGAGATCCTAGATATGTGTTTAAAATAAAAAAAATTCAGTTTTAAGGACCTTCCAAAAGCGTTTCTGCAGTCGATGCAGAGGCAGATACAGTTCTCAAAATTAAGATGTACCTACAGTGACATAATATGAGAATACCAACATGACAGGAGCGTTTCTGAAGCTGCCGCAACTGCAAAAACGATTTGGTTTGGGTAAGCTTTATTCCAGGATGGTTTGCGAGCCCATTCAAGGATGGACAGAGACGTGGTTGTAGAGCAATTTCGCAAAACGTTACAAGTTGTCTTATAAATTTTTCTTATAGCCTTTTATCATCGGAAAAAAGCGTATTTGAACAATTAGTTGGGGAGCCTTGGTTTAATGGATGTTGGATGTTCTCTAGTTACTCTAGTCCAGCGTTCTCATTAGGCGTGTTTTTTTTATGATAGTATATAGTACAGTAAAAATTTCCCATGGGGAACAACAACAAATCATTTAACTGTCGCAATTTTCCACAGTGAAAACAGGGATGGCATTGCTGTGGATTGATAGTTTCCAGCTTTGAAAATAAGATGGCACCACCAATGATTTCAGTTCATCAAAGCTTTTTCGAAAGGACGTGTTCAAAAAAAATGTGGTATTTGCAAAGAAATTTTTTCTCTCGATTGAAAAATAAATAAATAAAAACTATATTCATATTTAATTTTCGCCCTGTTTCTTACCTGGTGGTGTATATAATACAGGATTTTGTACTAGTTCTTTTTTGCTGAAGCTAAAAGCTTTTCTCATGAAATTATTTGACTAGAAAATATAGCCTAATGCAAGAAAAAAACAAATCAAACAAACAAACAAAGCAGTAAAATATGGTCAAAAAGGAAAGATATATGTATGAAAATTAAACATTCTTCAATAGAAATTCAAGTTTGGGACTAGCAGTATGTGTTTCAACTTAATTTAATTTGGGTTGTGTTTATTTGTGCGGTAATATTATAGTTCAATTTCACGGTTTTGTAAATAGAATCAACTTATTTTCTTTCTAAACCTATCGAAAAGACTGGTCAATAGTGTAAAATTGCTTTACCACATGTTTGGATAAAAAATAAATTGATTCTGTTTGCCAATGGAAAATCTCATCAAAGATTAGTTTTTAATATCTTTTTACATACTCCCCGAACATACCCGAAAGTTTTTTCAACAAAACAGCTGACTTTGACATAGAGCTTTCTTCACTACTGGACGATGCCTCCAAAAATAGTAAAAAGGAGCTGTAAGAGAGAATCTGATGTATGGAAAATAAGAAAAAAAATACTAATTCATATCCGGCTTTGTATCGTTTTCGTTATTCATTTGATAGAACAAATAACGAAACAAACCTGGTATGAGTTTGATTTTGTTTCATCTTGAATTTCACAGAGAGCTTTGAAAAGTAGCAGCAAGCTTTGACGTTGAGCTCCATCTTGTTGCTGAAAATAGAACTGAAAATACTGTGGACAGATCGTTTTTTTAACTCCAGTGCTGTACTATATACTTGCTTAAAAAAAAACACGCCTATTGTCAAATTTATCGTCCGACTTAATTTTTCAAACAATTTTCGCAGACGATTTCCGTAATCATTGCAGAAATTATGATTTTACTCACAACTATATCCGCAGTAGAAGTTCTCCGCTTACAAAAATTTCATTTTATTTCAATCGTATTTTATATCATATTTTTTACATAAAATATTAAATTATTTGATGTTCTCTAATACTACGTTTTCACTAGGGCAAATGAGATGATTATGACCAAATTTTCAAAATTAGGTCATAATTGACTTTAGCCGCATTTTATTATTGATCTGATCCGGATCAGATCATGGGTTTATTAGCGTTACAACAACAAAGCGAAATCCTGCTTTTTAGTTGGATCTATTTTTGTGATCTAAAAATTAGTTCTTCTATTTCACACAAGAGGAGACTTTCCATTGAAAACGTTGGAATCATTTCCAATATTTCCAATAACAACAGTATTGCCACATGAACATTTTTATCTGTGTGAAATGAAATATATTTTAGATAGATAGCGAGAAACTTCACATTTATTCATTTTTGTATAATACATAACATAATGAGAAAGTTTTGCAAAACAAAACATGTATTCGTGAAATTAATAAGAATTAGTGTAAAAAAATATATATTTGACAAAGTGCATGAGTATCATATTTCCCTAAAAAAAGAACAAAAAATTAACCATTGAAAAAAAAAGTTCGTAGGGCAACTCTGCAACTCTTTTGAAAAGTCAGTTGAAAGAGCGAGTCTCTCACAACTTCCAACTGGAAATATGATGATCCAAAGCTGTTTTATTATCAAGATCTGATCCGGATTGGATCATTGTGATAATAAAACGCGGCTTTTGTTACCCATACAAAATCTGTCATCAAAATTACCTCAACTTGAGGTGATTGTGCGGTAATTATGCGCTGTTTATGTTTTACATAAAATTTTCCTCAAATTGGACAGACTCTAGTTCTCATCATTAGCGGAGTTCATACTGTTCAATTAGTTGGACAGACTTTGATTTGAAAGACTAATGTTAGATAATGTGATCCCTCAGACGACCGCTTATACAACTTGTTGGATGGTTTTAAAATATTGTAACGTGAACCCAACATTTAATACCAATTTCCTAATCGAAAACGTTCAACCGAAAAACACATCTGGGAGCACTAGTGTAAGTGTAGAATTATTGAAGGAGAGAAAATGTTTGACAGCCAAAATAGTGTAGAGTGGAGACTATGTAGAAGTTACTGGAGAGTTCTAGATGAAATGTCATTCGATATAAATAGCCCGCCCGAGGCAACCAGAGGGCAGTTTTGATTATAGAGTGATAAAGTGAAGAGTAAATTGTCTACAAGTGATAGTCCAAAAGTCGAGTTGAGATCGAATAAAGTATAAATACTGAATAAAAGTGGTTGAAATAAATTGAAAAGTGAAGTTTTATTTTGCGAACTAAGCGCACGTTACATTGGTGTCAGAAGTGTAAATAAAACTTATTTTACTAGTAAAGTGTAAAAAAAAGTAAAAAGAAAACAATAATTATATACAGCGAAAATGGGAAAGTTGTTAGAAGAGCTCACTTGCATTGAGCTTAAAAGTAAGTTAGGTAAGCGAAATCTTTCTAGAGCGGGATCGAAAAATTAGCTCGTCCTGCGCTTGCGTAGCTATTTGGAACAGCAAGGGGAAGTCGTGAACACTTTTGTTTTTGAAACAGAAGTGGAAGAAGAGGAAGTAAGTGAAAATGTAGATTTTTCTAGTATGATGAAACTTTTGTTAGAACAACGAAACGAGCAAAAGAAGGGACAGCAGAATGTTCTCGAACAACTTGAAGCACAACGAAACGAGCAAAAGAAAGAACAGCAGAATGTTCTCGAACGACTCGAAGTACAACAAAGGAAGCTGGAAGAGCAACGAAATGAGCAAAAGAAGGAACAGCAGGAACAGCTGCTGGTCCTCTAAGAGCAAGAGTCAGTTCTATGTATTTGTCTTCGTCAACCCAGCCATTTGCTGTCGCAGCTGCCTCGAATTGTCTCTTGTAAACTGACCAAGACGACTGTCCGTCGAATGTTGGTGGTTGTACTTCTCTTTGCTTTAGACAATCTCCACAAGTTTTCCGTAGCTCCATTTTCCGCATCTGGTCTAGTTCCTTAGCCATGTTTTCGATTCGTTTCTCCAAAGTGGCAAGCTGACTTTCGCATTGACTCCCAAGCTTGGAAAATCGTTTCTCAACACATTCAATGCGTTTTTCTAGGCCACAAACATTTTTCTCAATGTTACCCAATTTGCTTTCTAGGATGTTTTTCTGACCTTCCAAAACATTCTGTTGCGCCTCAAGTCTTTCGAGAACATTCTGCTGTTCCTTCTTTTGCTCATTTCGTTGCTCTTCCAGCTTCCTTTGTTGTACTTTGAGTCGTTCGAGAACATTCTGCTGTTCTTTCTTTTGCTCGTTTCGTTGTGCTTCAAGTTGTTCGAGAACATTCTGCTGTCCCTTCTTTTGCTCGTTTCGTTGTTCTAACAAAAGTTTCATCATACTAGAAAAATCTACATTTTCACTTACTTCCTCTTCTTCCACTTCTGTTTCAAAAACAAAAGAAGAAGCCATATTCGAGGCTGGATCATGCCCAGGAGTTAAGCTACAAAGGAACCAGCGGAACGGACTTGCCAGATGTTGGAATTGTAATAAGACGGGGCACTTACAGCGACAATGCCGATTGCCACCAATTAAAACTGAAACTGCTTGTCGACGTTGTGAAGTCCAAGAAAATCAATCCACGAGCTGTAGAGTAAGACCGCAGACTTATCAATACCGAATTGGACATCAGGTAGAAAACCCCCAATGGAATTGCTGGCGGAAAGTAGAGACCAAGACTCAGCGGATGAGAATGGAACCCATATTCGGATGGAACAAGGAAGAATTGAGGTCTGCTCAAAAGAAGGATCCAGACATCGGACCGATTCTCAAATGGAAAGAGAACAACACAAAACCTGTCTGGAACGACATTTCTGACCAAAGCCCTGTTTTCAAAGCCTATTGGGCACAGTGGGACTCGCTTCGCGTGCAAGAAGGCGTACTGCAGCGCAAATGGGAATCTCCTGACGGTAAATCTTTTGTTATGCAGCTTATTGTTCCTCAATCGAAAATCAAGGAGGTTTTACAAAAGATGCATAGGAGCCCTACAGGAGGCCACCTGGGAGTCAACAAGACGCTGGAGAACGTGCGAAAACGCTTTTACTGGCTGCATGTTAGAGGTGACGTGGAGAAGTGGTTCCGAAATTGTTATGTCTGTGATTCAAACATAGCGGTGGGTAGGCTTACAGATAGATTTAATAGAACAGGGACATGGGCCACAGTGTATTGTGTATGGCGACCGGATGAAGACCCGGTATGACACAAAAGCGACAACGGCAGGATTCCAAGCAGGAGATCGTGTGTGGCTTTATAATCCTCATCGTCAAAAGGGATTGTCACCGAAACTTCAGCAAAACTGGGAAACTGTCTATCTGTTAACCAGGCAGTGCGCAGTTCGAATCCCAACTGAAGAAAGAATCCTCCGATACTAAATTCATAGCCACGAAAAGCGCTTTTTCGAAAATTTTAGGTCCCCTCCATTACTTCACAATGCGATAGATGTGAGAAATGCGCCAGGCCCTGGAGTTCCTGGCTCTGATGCGCCACCCTATTTATATATTTAGTTTTATAATTATATTTAAAAAAAAAAACGTAGCTTCAAATCTAAACAACATAACAGAAGACTACCTTTAAACACCTGACAGAAATTAAAAAAGTTATATTTGTTTATTTTGAGATTGTTGGGGATCTTTTATAGTTGCCTGTGACCGTATGGTTGTGTGAGAACTTTTAAGATAACAGATTTGTATCTTGTAAAATTTTAACAATTAAAAACTTTGAGATAGAAAAGCGTCGAAAAAGACACATCATTTTTTACGCTAAAGTAAATTTGTTTGGGCTCTATCAGATTAAAATTTTGCAAAAAAAATATGAATGGAAAAGCACTGTGACATTAAACATGCTGACTAAGTTGAGTTAGTCTCACGGACGGGAACCCTATTTTTTGTCAGCAAGTGCATTGCAATCTCAGTAAAACTAACTCCTCCTTTTGTGGTGTTTTTTTATTTATGTTCATTGACTTAAAAATGAAAGGTGCTTTATTATGTAGAAATATTTTCTAAGATTTTCTTTCATTAATATTTCTGCATCAAATATTATGTCGATCCACACACGCCTGCCGAGTGTGATATACTTACCAACAAATTCATATTTCTAGAATTGAAAAAATTCAGCGCTGTTTTCTTTGATTTGCTCTGAAGAAGATTTTCTTGGAACAATCCTTTAATTCTACCTCCTTACCAAGATTGCATCAAGCTTCTCATGAATAGGGTAAACTGTCCCACAGTGAACCAATTTCTGCTTAACTTGATGTAGCATTTGAACTACTGGTCTATGTACAGGAAACTTTCATTGTACTTAAAGTTTGATATTTTGACTTTGTATTTCACCATAGAAATGTTAGAATATATCATACAAAATACTTCATTTTGGGCTTTCAAAAGTACGCCAAAATTGGTTCAGTGTGTACCAGGGGGTGTACACAGTGAACCAAGGGGTATTACACAGTGAGCCATTACTATATATTTACATATGTATACGTATATTCAAAAAATATTTTCAAAAAATCTATAAAAAAGAAGAAAACGTAAAGACTTTCTCTGGAAAATTAAAACCGAAATCATTTAATTTATTAGACATTTTTATTTCGTTTTACGAACATTTATTCATTTCTTTGAAAAAAGAAAAATTAAAGGACTTTTTACTTTTACTTTTACTTAAAAACTATAAAAATAAATAAATAAAAAGTAAAAAGGAACAACAGACAAAAAACAAACACAATCCTTCACGTATTGTTCTTGCAAACTAAAATAACAAATTAATTATAAAAAAAAGCAATAAAGCACTTTTAAAGTAAAATAAACATTGGAAAATGTAGGTAGGTACATACATAAATATATCAATGGACTCAAACTATTTAACGGGTATGGAATCCTGAACCATGGAACCATGGTTCACTGTGGGACTTGATACACTGCACTGGTTCACTTGTGGACATAGTGACTTTTTCTAAGAAAATATTAAAATAAAAAAAACTATTGCACATATTCAACTTTTATGCTGTTTTTTTATATATGAAAATGACCAACAAAACATATGTAATGAAACCGCATCACTTCATAAACCACTTTTAAAATTAAAAGACAAACAAAAACCTAAATTTCTAGTTTACTCACCTGCCGAATTCACTTTTCCATGCGCACAACCGACACCGGCTAGAACACAACTTCAACTTCAGGATGTACTCAAAAAAGAATATAATGCGCGTGTTTCTCTATCTTTTTTTCTTTTCTATCTTTTAATGGGTGGGAGAAAATTGGAATGGTTCACTGTATCTGCTGGCTCACTGTGGGACAGTTTACATTGAAAGATCGAAGAGAAAAATTCGATATTCTTTTCATTTGTCGAGTCTTTTCTGGGAATGTTGATTGCACAACCCATAACAACTCCATCATCCTTAGCACTAATTCTCACAACATTCGGAATTCCCGCCTCTTTTATCCACCCACTCATCGAACGTCATAAGTGGTTCAAATGAACCTATTTCCCGAATGCTGTAGGGCTATTCCAGAAAGCGCGGCTGATCGCTTTTGGTGGCGGAAATGAATTTTCGTATTCTCAAAAGCGAATCGCTTTTAATTTTTGTTTTTCATGGAAAGCGAAAGCGCTTTCCAGACGTCACCCTTTTTTTTCGTAGAAACTATACCTTTTTGACATAATTCATTTCGTTTTCAAAAGCGATAGGTGTTGTAGTGTCGAATTGCAAGTGGATTGATAGAAAAATGTTGAAATAATGAAAAAATTAACTATCATCAATTGAATTGAGAGTAATTTTCTTTTTTATTTTGTTAAAGGAGTCAAAAACACACTACAACACAACAATTTTTTATGCTTGAAACCTCCTAAGAAACGAAGAGTAGCAGCGACCAGAGGTTTGAAATGCCACTTTGTTCCATCTAAAATATAGCAAAAGCAAAACTCTTCTTTTGAAAGTAGAAATAATTTTACAAACGTATAGAAAATATTTTTGAAGTAATAAAAAAACAAAATGATTCAAATTTACATCGAGTTGAGGAGAACTACTTCTGATTAGCTTTCTTTGAATTCGCTGAAACAGCTGATACCTAGGGAAATCTTGGAATTCTAATTGGAAAAACTTCGAAATAGATGACATTTGCGTGGATGGATAAGACTTCCAAATGGAAATATTGGAAGTTTAATTTCCAACCATGTTCGCTTTTCAGAATAACCTAAAGCGAAGCGCTTCGCAATTGAGTTATCGCTTTAAATACGATCCGCCGCGCTTTCTGGAATAGCCCTACTAAGTAATGTGAATTCGAGTTGCTTTGACTTTAACCTCAGTACTCATGGCACTTTCCATTGGTTACACTCGGGGAAGCACTAATTTTAAAAACCAATGGAACACCCAAAATAATTTCTGTTTAATTGAACGTAATTGCCTTTGTGTGAGTGAAATACCTATGGCTCTTAAGGAATATTCTTTAAAGACAATTTTCTTTTTGACATTTGAGTAACATGTGTTAGTGCTTCTTGAGTCGATTCTCACTTCAAATCGAGAAGCGGCTGTCACTCCTCAGAATCATGAGAAGCGATCTTTTTGCACCAATGGAACGGTTCGAGAATGCTTCTGGACGCTCCTGGACGGTTCTTTTCGTCCAATGGAAAGTGTCATCAGTGTTTTAAACTCCTTTTTTCAAATCACTCTCCGCATTGATGTAAGTTAGCTTGTGTCAAGTGGAATAAATGCTGGTTTTGCCCATACCAAAATTAAATTACCTTAAGACTATATCTCTCTTAGCGGTTTGTAATGGGAAAAAAGTAGGTCCCGGTCCAGAGATTAAAATTAACTAATGACACTTTCCATTGGACGAAAAGAACCGTCCAGGAGCGTCCAGAAGCATTCTCAAACCGTTCCATTGGTGCTAAAAGATGGCTTCTCATGATTCTGAGGAGTGACAGCCGCTTCTCGATTTGAAGTGAGAATCGACTCAGAAGCACTAACACATGTTACTCAAATGTCAAAATGAAAATTTTCTTCAAGGAATATTTTTTAAGAGCCATAGGTAGGTGTTTCACTCACACAAAGGAAATTACGTTAAACTGATTAGAAACAATTTTGGGTGTTCCATTGGTTTTTAAAATGAGTGCTTTCCCGAGTGAAACCAATGGAAAGCGCCATAAGTCTGTTTGTAAACAATCAGTATTTACTTGAAAAAAAAAAAACGAGTTTGAACAAACTGAGTCAACCCACACGCAAGTAAATTTGAACAATCTTATTTGTGAACCAAGCAACTCTGAACAACCCCTATTTTCAAGCGAACCAAATAAGTAGACTTGCTTGCAAGTCAAAATGAGTTTGAATTACATTGAGTTAAACTGCTTGTGAGCAAAGTGCTTTGGAGTGAAAGTGGTCACAAGCCATTTGATCGTAAACAAGCAGTGTGTTTGTGAACAAGCAGTGTATTCATAAGCAAGCAATGTGATCATACCAAAAAGGGTAGTTTATGCCTTTTTACTTGCGATTATAGGTACTATAAGGCAAGTCTTGCAATCGTGCAGAAAAAAAATTTTGAGATAACAATTAAATATGACATTACGATGATAGAGAATACGAAAAAAGGGGGTCCTGCAATTCTGTCTGTCTGTCTGTCTGTATGTCTGTATGTCTGTATGTCTGTCTGTATATGGATATACAATATACATCCTGAACCACTTGACCGATTTATTTCAAAATTTGCAGTTAGGGTCTATGGAACAGTCTACAGAGGGGTTTTTGGAATTGGGTCTTTAGGTCTTGAAATAACGGTACCTGCCATACAACCGATATGATAATACTTACTTTTCTCGAAAGCGGCTCCAACGATTTTGATAAAATTTTGTGTGAAGAACTAATTTTTGATTGTCTTTCTTATGATGTAAATAAAAATTTTGGAAAAAGTATAAAAACGGTACCTCCCATAGTACCGTTTTTTTCAAAACCAACTTTCTCGTTAATGGCTTGCACGATGTTTACGAAATTTTGTATTTTAGAAGTTTTAAGTTGTTTAAGGAAAACTGCATAACAAGATTTGAAAAATTTTAATTTTTGAAATTTAAAAGAAAAAATTTTAAAAATTTAGATTTTTTGAAATAACTCCAAAACCATAACTTAGATTTTTCTCAAATTTTTTGCCAAATTAACTTTTGCTAAGATCTTAAATTCTGCATACTTGAATTTTACAAAACTTTAAAAAAAAAAAAATGTAAAATAAAAAACCGTTATTCTTAAAACTGGTCCAACGATTTTGATAAAATTTTTAGCGTTTATATGTATTAGAAATTGCAAAAGAATGGCGTTTTTAGATTTTCGCTTGAGACCTTTGGAATATTTAATTGAATTTTTTTCAATATTTTTCGTGATTTAATAAAATTTTCCTAATTAATGTATAGTTGGCAACCCTGTACCACCAAATACATATATTATAAAGAGCGAACACCAAAACCTTTTAATCAGCCCTAAGATTTTGATATCGTATTTAGAACACAATCGCAAGTTCGTGCGACCCAGTCGTGCCCATTTTTTTGTTTAGGTATAAATGTTCAACGCATTGCTTTGCGATGAATACACTGCCTGCTTATAAACACACTGCCTGCTTGTAAGCACGCTACCTGCTTGTGAACACACTGCCTGCTTGTGAATATTTTGCATGCTCATGAGTATTTGAATATATTCAAGTAAGTTCAAACAAGTCAATCTGCTTTCAAGTCATTTGCTTGTGAGTGCAATACAGAAAAAATGACTTGTGAGCATCCTTACTGATTTAGTTTGTTCAGAAGCATTTTTGCTTGTGAGTAAATATGCTTGCGAGCTGTTTGCTTGTGAATAGGGGTGGAAAATGATCAAGTCTGAGCGATCTTTGAGAAATTTTGGATGTGTTGGAACTGATTTGAACATACTCATTTTGACCTCTGGTCCCTTCCATTTCTCACAACCTATGGTTGAGGAAAATGCGTTAGGCTCGCCGGTCATCTCCAGATCTTTTGCATATCCTTCAATTGATTTAACTCCCTATTCATATGAAATGAAACAAAAGGAATATTTTCTTTGAACATATACATATATCATTGTTTTATTTAAGATATAAAACTTAATTAGTATCCCAAAATAAATATGTGTGGAGGGTGGAAGCAAACGATAAACAAATTTTTAAATAACGCTGTGTAAGTTTTGTGAAGATAGTGATTCCTCGGCAATCACTGAAAAATGTGTGTGCTGGAAAATATAAGGACTCACTGCCGGTTCAAATTGTTGAATTATTGAGCGACTGTTGGACGATGGAGTTTCCTCGTTCGTTGACATGCTACAGTTACACGTTGGATTTAACTGAAAGAAAAAGCAAACAGCATACTATTTAAGTAAAAAAATAATTACACAAGGGTGCTCCATAACTCGAAAATGTCTTTGAAATTGAATATTAACTTATTTCGGACAACATAAAAAGGACTTCCCAAAACAAAGCGTCTTTGCAGTCACAGCAGCGGTGATTATAAAAAAATAAATAAATATAGGGTGGCGCAACAAAGCGAAGAGCTTTAGGGCCTAGCTCATTTCTCAAAATTATGCCTTGTGAGGGAATGGAGGGGACCTGCTATTTTCTGGCGGTTCTAAATCAATGCAATCATGGAAATGAATTTACTAACGGAGGACTTCCAAATTAATTGCGAAAGGCGAGCCCCGTGGAAAAACATTATTGCCTCTGTTGGAATTCGAGCCACGAACCTCTGGGTTATCAGGCAGACATGCTAACCATCACGCCACGGTGATTGCATATTTCAAAATTAAGTTATAGCGCAGGATATGAGAATATTCACACCGGCGCCGACGCGACAAAAAAAAAAATACATTTGTACGGCAAAAATGATGACAGCAACGTTTCTGCAGCTGTCACAACGCTTTGGTTTGGGAGAACGTTAATACATCACTACAAATGTGATTTGCAAAGATGTTTCATCGCTTTCGAGGCATTGTCTCTGCATGCGAATAGGCTGCGCTGCCAATCTCAGTTGATGTACATGTGTATATGTTTTTTCAAAGAACAGTGTTAGGTATTAAACCTAGTCCAGTTTGAGATTTGAAAATTGTTTTTTTTTTGTGTTTTGTACTGAAAAGTTTTGAGCAGGTTAGACCAGAGGAGTTAGCCACGCTTTATTGGATGCTTCCAGTATTAAGAATATGATTAATTGCCACCGTAATTTGCTAAGGTGTTTGCATTTTCTTTTAAATCGTATTTCTCATGTGCTGGAATCCAAAGTTTTTTCTTTCAAGCTCAGAATGTAACACGATAGGCTCGTGGACTAGTTTGGATCTTAGGACTGGGGCCGTATTACAAACAGCGGTACTCGCAAATAACCTCTTGTTATTTGTACATTGCGATTACGTTTCACGATACTAACTGTTGCAAGTCTAAAGGGACTCAGTGGCTTTATTGGAGGTGCGTTATTGTTATGGAATTCATGACAACCCACTGTCTCATGATCCCAAGGTATTTCGAGTCCTTTAAAAATGATGAGATGATAACGTTTCACTATTGAGGCGCATTTTAAGCCATTTAATTTTCTTCTTTTACATACTTACATTTAATCGCCACCTTTTGAACTCCTGATATTGAGATATGACACAGAGTAGGCAGTACACCTGCAAAACCCAATGGTTAATCAAACAAAAACGAAAATTGTGACAGAGATCAATTATTTCATACATTGAGGCACATGATAAAGAAGTCAAGTGTCAGTACCACGCTGACCAAAGGAGCAAAAACAAGCCTTTGAATTTTTACAAGATACACTAAATGAAAAAATTCAACGAAAATGTCTGCAAACATGAAGAAAATCCATGGCAGAAGAAACTGGTGTCTGTTCTAAAAAACGAGAAAGAAATGAGAAAAAAAATCAAATTTAAAACGTGTAGTTACTCACTCTCCAAAGTCCAATGAATACTAATGCCGAAGAAAATACTAAGCACAAGGAACACACCAGGAAGAGTACGTTAAATATCACAGTAGCTGCAAATAAAAAAAAAGTTATTTTTACGAAGGACCTTCAATTCAATTATTGTAATGAAGGAATGTTGAAATGCATTCCATTTTGTTGAATTGTATTCCAGTCTCGAAGCAACTCCTTAACTTCACTGTCTTTTTTTTACTGTCAGGACATCAATTATTTAAAACAAAGTTTCCTTTCTAATAAAGTTTATAACATTGAAATTTTAAATATAACAATATAAAATCTGTGTTCAAATTTTGTGGAGCTGGAGAAAAGTGTGGTAGTGTGACGACGCATACAGTTTTCTTAATTTCCATTTTAAAATGTATGTTTCTCTAGGATTCATCCTTGATATGAATAGCAATTACAACTATATAGAGTACCAAAGACAACAAATTGTATTGAAATGGGGGAACTTACTCGGTGAGATGTCTCCACGTTCTAAAATGCTTTCGCCGAGTGGTTTTTTGATTTTTCCGGTTAGGTAGTCCTGTTCTTCTTTAATGTATTGCAATAGCATGAAACTTGATCCTCCAAAGTATATCTGAAAACATTTGTTTAAAAAACATGATAATTTTGAATTGGCGTATTTTTACCCAATTTATTGGGTGAGTTTTTCACTATTTTATTTTGGCAAACACTGGTTTTGAAAGCTCACACACGTTTTGTCTTTTGTGTCACTATCAAACATCTTTAGTTTGGTCAATAATTGTAAGTCTTACAAATGAACAACACAATTAAATTATTGGTCATCAGACCTACCCTCACTTACGGTGCTACATTATGGTGGACTATACTAGATAAAGCAATTTATCGTGGCAGTCCCATCAAAGTCCTACGTTCATCATGCATATGTATTTGCGGTGCCTTACGCACCACTCCTTCAGCTGGGCATCCTGTCTTACCTGTGGTCTCACTTGACAACTACAGTAAAAAAAAGCAGCTGCGAGTTCGGCTATTTGATTAGAAGAAGTCTCACAATGGACCAACAACAATATTGGTCATGCTGAAATTCAGAACAAATTCGGAATCCCCAAACTAAAAACAGATTACACCACACCCTAACTCGAAATAGACACACATTTTCGGGCAACTATTCCATCCTGAACAGACTGGGAGGACGAATCATTCTTGGACAACGAATACGTCCATTTTTATACGGACGATTCAAAAACAAATGAAGAAGAAGGATTTGCTGAATTGAAATTAAACATCTCGCTTCGTTTTCCAGATCATTGTAGCTTGTTCTAAGCGGAGGTGATGGCAATTAGCGAAGCTCTATCTAGGCTCAGAGAAAACATGATATCCAAAAAGGTATATGCATCTCCACAGACAGCTAGGCAGCCATCAAATACCAGACATCAAATTCCTTCAACTCTATTCTAGTGCAACGATAGGTGTCTTCACAGGACACTGTCTGAATGGAAGATATGCCGCAAGACTAGGAGTCGTCTCAAACGATCTTTGCAGAAGCTGTGTGGATGAGGATTAGGAGGAAACTATTTCCCACCTTGTCTGTTCATGCCCAGCTTTGGATCACAATCATGGGATACACCTAGTGTCATATTTCCTTGATGACTCTTATCAAATCGACGCCCTGGGTCTCTCCCGCTTCATTGTAAGCTCGAAATGGTTCCATTAGGATAAGGGTACATAAGATCCATTGTGCTATCACAATGGGCCCAACTGGCCTAAGTGTGTTAGCCGAACTGACAGCCACTTTAACCTAACCCATCATCAATATACGTGCTCTGTGGACAAAGTTCATCGCATTATTCTTCCATTTTATGGTCAATCGATCTACTGAGGCCGCTATTCGGGCTATTGTGAGTAAATTTTAACCCCGGCTGCTTTCAGGATACGCTCTAAAAATTCTGTACTTAAGTGCCATCAAGGCAATCAAAATTGCTAAGTTCTGCATTTGAGTTTTTGTAAACTTTGCTATTGATTGGTTCCAACTCAATTAAGTCAGTGGTGAAATTTTCAATCTGATTTTTTCTTTATTTTAATATAACCGATCTGAACTATCATAAGAAAATGATCAGGATTTGAATTGCTGTCGATTTTGAAGTTCGTAACGCACCTATTCCAGCTCTCAAAACAGATATCAACCACAAAAGAAGTACATATGTACATATATATGTAAAGGCTAACTTACAATTTTAGCTTAAGAAAAACTACAGTAATCGAACTTTGGAATGATATCACGAGTTATTTGTTTGTCACAAGGATATACATATGTATGTACATATTCCTGAGATTTTAGCAATTGTTTACAACAAGATAATAACGTAGTTTAAACGACAATATTTTTTAGTGTTTTTTTTTTAATTGTCAACGATGCTCATTAATATTTTTTCACTCTATTTGTTTAAATAGAGAAATGTTTTCTTCACATAACCCAATTGTTCTTGTAAACTGAAAAACTCACTGTGGCGTATACGTAACTTTTTTTTTTTAGAATTTTCATTGAAAAAACTGATGCGGTACTTGTACTCAGACATTAAAACGCTTTTCCTGGGATCAAATTCAAAATTCCCTGGTCACTTCACAAATGGGTCCTTGTGGTTTTCAGGTGGCGCCTCTAGTCCCTTAGCCACTGTTCAAACTTTCGGAGAAATCGCGAAAGGGGAAGAGCTCATCTTTGGTGGTGGAATCAAATCTGAGGAGACCTCCATAACATTACATAAAAATGAGTAAGGCTCCGCAGAAGCCAAAATTGTTGTTGTTGGTTGAAGACCAGTTGGAAATTGAACTTTAATGCCCATTAAGGAAAGTTACTCAATTTAGAAGAAACTGAAATGTACAATCAAAGTACCTACTTGTACTTGATGGTATTGTATTGTATACAGGGGTATGGGTTCTTACTTCCGAAAAATTAATTTGTTTTCTCTTATCTTATTGTTTAGCATTTTCAGAATATGCCCTTAAAATTTTAGGTCAATAGAAGCAATTTTCATAAAGTTATTGTCTTATTAATCTCCTGGCCTATAACGCTCTAACACTAGTTCATAAACTTTAGACGCGTTTTTCTCAAAACTACTTTTTCAAAGTCGGTGTTCACTGTCATTTCAAAACTACTTGACCGATTCATTTCAAACTTTATACAATCTTTGATAAATTTTTTTTTATTAAGGGTATTTTCTACCCCCAAAATGGCGGAAATTTTAGTGGAAAATAAGAGTTTACACTTTAAATGGCCGCCAAATTCTTGGATGAAAAATAAAATTATCAGAGATATTGTCGAAAGTATGCTCAAAAAATGTACGAAAGGTCCGAATAAAATTACTCAATTAATTAAGAAAAAAGTTCGCAAAAATTTTTTTTTTACCTTGAAACCCACACCCCCCCTTAAGTATCAATTTACGCGATCGTAATGAAAATATTCTAGTTCTAGTTGTGCCTTTAGTGATTCATATGTAAAAGAACATTTCATCTCGACACATTTTTAGAACCAAAAAAAACTTATAAAATCTAATCATTCCGTAACATTTTTCCACTAAGGTGTAACTTTTATCTTTTACCTATCTAAAGTGATTGTAAAATCTTCAGGCAACTTTAAAATTAGTGCTGTGGGGTTATACACCGAAGCTAAGTAGCGATCGGATGAGTAGATTTTCCTTGGTGTTTGGCAAATATGGTGTCATTAACGCTTTGAATTAGTTAGACTCTAGCAACAACTTACGGTAGTAAGTACTTTATAAACTCTGAGCTGTATAGCATTGTATTTGGTACCTACTGTTTTGCGCTGGAACAGGGAATTTAACTGCGATACGGCTCCGAACTTTTACTCCTATAATGACAGCATGGCGATGCATTAATTTAACAAACAATGGTATTGGTTCAAAGCATTTTCTACCCTGTACCTCCTCCAATCCCCACATTTTTGAATTTTTACTCAAATCAATTGGTATTTGGATATGCTTGTCCAGTTTGGTCACCTTATATATATTGGATATTGGATTTAGTGTTCATATGTTGTGAAGATCTAAGAGTTAAATTATATAATGTTGCTTTTTCCTTGCTGAATGATTCTATTCATCACACGGAATTGTTCTTCGAAATAGAGTTTTATACATATGTATCAAAAAATGTAAAACAGGATTTAAAATCGTATAATTTCTCTAAAGCTAATTTTACCGGTCTAAATGACTATTTCTGCAATATCGATTGGCGAACTGAATTTGTATGTCTTGATCTAGAAAATATGTATCATCGCTTCACTGAAATCATGTTTTTGGGTTTTGATAACTATATACCGGTTTTTGCAAAAAAGAAGTCCTTGAATTCACCTTGGATTAATAAACAACTCAGCGATTTAAAAAAAACAAAAACGAAAAGCATACGTAAAATATAGTAAATCTAAAAGTCAACCTGATTACGAACACTTTAGTAAGTTACGCAAAGATTTTGTGGTTCATAGCAAGTTTCTTTATAGAGCTTATATTCTAAATATTGAAAGCAATATCAAAAACAATTCTAAATCATTCTGGTCTTTTATAAATTCCAAAAGAAAATCAGTAGGGTTTCCAAGTACTATGCATTACAGTGGCGTCGAATCCTCGGACTTAGATTCCACAGTCGAATTATTTGCTAACTTCTTTGAATCGGTTTATTCCGTATCTAGTTTTAATAAAAGTTCACTCACACAATTGAACAGTAGCATTAATATTGGATCCATTCAGTTCAGTTTCGAAGAAGTTAATACAGCACTTTTATCTCTCAAAACTAGTTCTAGCTCTGGCCCCGACGGCATTCCTGCCACAGTGCCTAAGGAATGTTGTAACTCTATTTGCACTCCCTTACTTATGATATTTAATAAGTCTCTTCAAGATGGAATCTTCATCGAAGAATGGAAACTTTCTTATTTAGTTCCGATCCATAAATCAGGCTCAAAAAGTGATATTCAAAATTATAGGGGTATTTGCAAACTCTCTGCAATTCCCAAATTGTTTGAAAGTATCCTGAAAAATAAACTAGATTTCTTCACAAGCGAACATTTATCGGAAGTACAGCATGGTTTTGTATCTGGTTGATCCACTATAACAAATCTGGCATATTTTACTTCTTTTGTAACTAATGCTATGGAAAGTGGTTTTCAAGTTGATGCGGTATACACGGACTTTAGTAAGGCGTTCGATTCTGTAAACCACCAAATACTCCTTGCTAAACTAGAGATGTTTGGATTTCATTCCCAAATCCTTCGTTGGATATCCTCGTATCTTTCTTGTAGAAAACAACAGGTTAAAATTGAAAATTCTTTTTCAAGGGAAATTCAGTGTACATCGGGTGTACCCCAAGGTAGCCACCTCGGTCCATTGTTCTTCATAATTTTTATCAATGACATTATATCTGCATTCAAATATTGTAGGTGTTTGTTATATGCGGATGATCTCAAGCTATTCTTGACGGTTAACAGCTTAGGTGATTGTCAATTGATTCAATCTGACCTTGCTTCTGGTGTCACGAAAATTGCTTGAAACTTAATATAAAAAAGTGCAACATTATTGCATTTACTCGAAAATGTACAAGTATTTCGGTTCAATTACACAATTGATTCTAATGTCTTAGATCGTGTCTCAAACATTAAGGACTTAGGTGTTATTCTTGATTCCTCATTAAATTTTAGGAACCACATTAATTTCTTAGTACCAAAAGCTAACTCGTTAGTTGGATTCATAAAACGTAATGGCAAAGATTTTCGAGATCCTTATGTTTTATTAACATTGTATACATCTCTTGTCAGATCGCGTTTGGAATACGCTGATGTAATCTGGAGTCCCGCGTTTAAAGTTAATTCTGATGGTAGAATCAGTTCAAAGAAGATTTACAAAATACATATTCAACAAAATGAGCTGGGGTTTCTGTCCTGATTACAAAGCTAGGTGCCTATTGCTTGGAATAAAATCCTTAGAATCTAGAAGAAAAATTCATGGTGTAATGCTTATAAGAGACTTACTATGCTACCACATAAAGTATCCAACACTCCTTGCTCTATTACCTATACATGTACCAGCCAGGTCCACGAGAACAAGGATTTTCCTATTTCAAAAAATACATAGAACAGTTTATGGATGTAATGAAACGTTATCAAGATGTATAGCTGATTTCAATGAAGTGCCTTCAGAAATTGATTTTTCAATTCTTAGTAGAAATAAATTCAAGACTGATTTATTGTACTTATTTATATTTTAATATTTTATTCTTGGAGCACTATATCTGTTAGCTGTAAGACTGCTTGTAGATACATGAAATAAATAAAAATAAAAAAATAAAAAATATTATAAGATTACCCAAACAAAACGATTCTCTGACTCATGTTCTTCGCAATGTCAACAACTTGTTAACATGTTTGATTTTCACACTACTAAATCAACAGTTCGAATTACCTTATTTTTTTTTTTGGTTCAACTCAATATAAATCAACCTATATCACATACTAACATAATGCTCTTTGTTCTAGATGTAGACATTAGTTTAAGGCTGCTTGTTCTAAGTGCAAACATATATTTATATGTAAATAGATTGCAAGACTGGAGACAGCTCTCCTAAAATCGGACTTGTTTGCGAATTATTTAAGTTAAGAGCCAAGTCCATAAGACTTTATTGCGCCCTCCAAATTTAATAAGAGGGAAAACTCCATAGCATCTTTGAAGCGATTGTAGCCAATTAAATAAAGCCACTCCTTTTGAAGGATGATTTGTATAAGTCTCTGCACGGCAAGTTAAGAATCTTAAATATGAAGGTGCAACTAAAGGGAAGACTGGTAGATATTAAGCACTGCAGTGCTCTGGCAAATTTTATACGTACTCCAATGTGTGCTCATACCTATCTATATACTCACAAATAAATAAATAAACAGGGAGGCTCAACACATAGCGGAGTGCCCCGAGACCAAGCGCATTTTTCACAACCATGCCTTGTGAATGAATGGAAGGGACTTAAAGTTTTCTGCTGATTCCAAACGGCTTTTTTAGAAAGCTCTTTTCATTACAATGATTTTACTATCAGAGGACCTGCCAATTTCCGTAGAAAATGTTTTTGGCTTTTGTTGGGATTCGAACCACGAAACTCCCACGTAACAGGCATGCATGCTGACCATCACCCATCCTATCCCATCTACACTTCAAATTCAATGGGAATACCCACAGTAGTCTGTTGCAATGAAGTGAACCTGTTTCAAGGTTCCATAAAAAAAGATATTCAATTTCACTGCCACTTAAAATGTGCTTGATGCTAACTTCATAGTAAAGATTATCTCTATTGCCACTCGTAACTTGAATCCAGATTTTTCATTCATATCCTCTTTTCACTGCTTATCAAAACCATAAATGCATTTTACAGCATAAACACCATAGAATTGTTCCCAAATGTGTATCTACAGCGTTTAATCATCGCGATTGGATTAATCCATGTGGAATTTCCACTTTAACTGTTTACCCGAGCATCCACGTGTATAAGTATTAACCTCGTGGCAAACCCCGTATTCCTACACGTTTTTAATAAATAAAAACATATACAACAAACAATGGCAATGAATTGTCAACATTAACCATTCCTTTTTAAATAATTGTTTAATTTAGTTTACTCAATAAAACTATCAACAAAGCACCATACATTCCAAGCACAGAGAAGTAGTACCTACATATCGGAATTAACTCATCCGTACCATTTTATTTAATACCACCGACTACCGTCTTACCAGTGTATAAATTGCACTCGCATAGCTTCCCTTGCGAACAGTCTTCCAAAAGCAGCAGGAGTGTAGAATGGCCATTTCCATCTACAGCAGTTAAACCATATGCGATTCCGATTCCGATGTAATAAAACAGACTGCAAGTAGAGAGCACCCGCACAGGTGCAGCAAATAAGCTGAAGCGAGCTTATTGCAGGACACGATAGTTGCAGTTGTCAACGTAATTGTTTCATGTATATTTGAAAATTGCACACTAATGGATACGAAAATGGAAATAACATTAAACCCGATAGTTTTAAAGTATAAGTTACCACCCAAATGACAACAACATTTGTGTTCACAACCTGTTCCGGAACCAATTTGCTTGGCAATCGTACAAAGCCATTTGAATAAGTTCAAAGCACGACATAAATATCGAATTATGTTAGCAATAACGTTTATATTGCAATATATTGGAACTCGCGAGCGACTCTTATCGAAAATGTAGTGAGGTTTCAACACTTGCTCCGAACCGATGAACTAGCATCACCAATCTCGCACTTGCAACTAAGGTACTCTATGCAAACCTACAAAGTATTGTGGCGCAAAGAATCCGAAATAAAGGACAAAGCAAACGAAATCAAATGCGCATGACTTCTGACTCCTGACTTTGATTTTGATTTTTATGACTTCCCACTTGCAAGGATACAGAATGCGGAGTTATTTGATAAACAGCTGAAAGTATTGATAAGAAAAAACTATTATGGAACATTATAAGTTCTTCGAGCTTAGATTGTAAGTCCATTCCATATATGTACCTTGCTGATAGTGGTTCTGCAGCTGAGAACCGGAAGGAATTTGTATCCTATTAAATAAAAAATTAGTAAAAAAAAAAAAACTGAAAAGTGGCTCGTTGCAAGTTTTTATTTTTTGTTGCGAATGGAGTGAAGGTGAAAATTCTCAAATGCTATTTCCTACCACAAATCGAAACCCATTAACGATTAAATTGTTAACCAAATTGTCCGATAAGAATTTTGTTTCTAATGATCATGTAACGACATGTTAATGCTTCCGAAAGTGTAGTGGGTATAATAAAATGTGGAACTGGTTGAACCTCGGCTTCAACCAACATCTTTAGTCATCAGTCTCGATTCTTCATCGATTATGTGTTTTCTTCCACTTGATTGCGTCACCTAAGAGAAGGTCTTCCCCTTGCGCGATTTCCCTGCAATGTGCTTTCGAAAACCCGTCGAGTCGGAGCGTTTAAGTCCGCCGTGTAGCAGGACTGGGATAATTAAGATCTCATAAAGGGCTACCTTGGTTTTTCTAAAGAGGGTTTTTTAACCCAAAAACGCAACGGTTGGCAAGAAATATTCTCCCTTTGATCTCCGAACTGTTACTGATGTGTCCATAGCAAAGCCTAAGTAGACAAAACTTAGTCTATCACGAGGTTATGCCTGTCTATTGTGACATTTTGTCCAACTCGTCGATTTTGTCTGCCTTTATTTGATGACAGCACATATGTACTTCGTTTTGCCTTCATTAACAATCAAATCCATTTTTGCCGATTCTATTTCAACGCTCGCAAAAGCATTTAAAGCTTGCTTCTTTCCCATTATGAGAACTGTGAGTCTATGAAATAACTCCCACGAAATAAGTCCCACTTTTAAAAACGAAATAAGTCCCACCCAAAATTGCTCTTTTGAAAGTGGGAGTTATTTCGGTTTTAAAAGTGGGATTTCGTGGGAGTTATTTCATAGACCCGAGAAGGGTCTATGAAATAACTCCCACGAAATAAGTCCCACTTTTTTAAAAAAAAAGTGGGAGTTATTTCATACCATTAAATTTATATTTTTTCTTATGCAAAAAGTTATGGTTGTCCCTTTTACGAAATGTCCAATGTTTCGTAAAAGGGACAATCATAATTTTTTGTCCTTATCTCTCATGGCTCTTCTTGCTTGTATACGATTTTTCTATTATTCCTCTGCTTTGATTATTCATATTATTCGACGTGTGTTTTTTTCGAAGAGCCAAATACTTCTTATTTGAAATCGCATTAAACAATGAAAAAGTGGGACTTATTTCGTTTATGAAAGTGGGACTTAATTCATTTAAGAAATATGTTATTCAAGGGGGAGTTATTTCATATTGAGTGGGAGTTATTTCATTTCAAAATTTTTAAATCATTTCATTTTGGTGGGACTTATTTCGTTTTCAAAAGTGGGACTTATTTCGTAAGAGTTATTTCATTTTTTAAGCAATTTTCGGTGGGACTTATTTCGTTTTTAAAAGTGGGACCTATTTCGTGGGAGTTATTTCATAGACCCCCCGAGAACTGTATACAGTTTTGAAAGATTATTCATATGGGTTTGAAGTTTGAGCTTTGTACAATATTTTCAAGGTGATGTGAAAAGCCTTTTCCGGGATCAAAGGTCTCGGTGAGGTCTTTACCGATTTCGACGGAGCAGCGTGATTATTCCAAAGTCATCCTGCATATTCGTTCAAGTGTTGCAAGGATGCCAAAACTAGACATGGCTCTGTACGGGACCTTATGAAATTGATAAGAAGATGGTGTATATATCCGAAACAATATATTCTCAGGTTGGTCTATGAAATTGTTGACGTTGGGTTTCAGACATACCTAATCACATATTACAGCAGACAAGATCTTGCGATGTGGCTTATAATCCTCTATAATTGCAGCAATTGAGAGGGTTTCCTATTTTTAAGATCGTGCATATGATACTGAGGCTCCATTCACCGGGCTTGCTTACTTCCGACCATATCCTGCAGATCAGCAGTTTGCATGTCACATTCAAGATTTGTTGTTCGAATCCCAATTGATATGGTTTTCGCGAGGAGTTGGCAAGCCTTCCGAATATAAATTCATTGCTATGAAAAGCGTTTTCTTGATTAGCCGTTCGTAATTAGCAGAAAATTGTAGGTTCTCTTAATTCCTCACAAGGTATGGTTGTAAGAAGTGTGCTAGAGGCCCCAGAGCTCCCCGCTCTGTAGCCATTCCCTATTTTTATTTATTTTAGACTTGACTTCTATAGGTCGGGAGGACGGCATTCTCAATCACCGTTCAAGTGGAATGGGGCATAGCGGAATTTGTGTCCTTATCGCCGCTAAGTAGTTGAAGAAGTGGTCTTTTCAGATCCTCAAAAGCAATTGTGATTCCATCACTATGTTTCCTTAATGGCCATTACAGGCCTAAGTTTGAGGTTTGCCACCCTATGATGATCTTTTTACCATGTGGTGAATTTTTCGAGTCTCATTCCTACCATGGTAACTATAAATTTCCTCAAGTAAACACTTCAAATGCTGTTTCTTTTTGTTTTTGAAATCTTGTTGCTATTTCCGTGCTTTTTTCTCTTTGTAAATCTTGCTGTACTGGTCAAAAGCAATCCTTGTTCTTTTTTTGTACCAGCATTTGTAGTGTTTTTTGTCATTTTCTTAGTACCATGGGATTCGTCTTGAGGAGGGGCATTCGATTGAATTGTAGCTTTCTGGGGGCGTAGACGCAGGCTAATGTTGGCGAACTCAGCTCCAATGCGGATTGTCAATAATGAGCTTATTAACTAGATTTTGGCTTATGATCTTACCCCTGAGTCTACCTTTTAACGACAAATTCGCACGCAATTGACTGTAGCAGTCACTATAGTAGATGTGGTAGTTTTTCACCTTATTTTGCTTCTTGTAAGGTGTTTCTACCTGTTTAGCAGTAGTATAGAGCCTCTGCTCTGCTAATTGGCTGGCTGCACGTAGTCCATTTAGGGATTTATCGTGTGTGTGCGGATTCTAAGGTCTTTGTTCTTTTTTCGTTTAATTGGGTCATCAACGTTGAAATCATTATTATTATTATTCGAAGCTTTTGGTTGATTAGAAACTAGCTATTTTTTAATATGGTTGGATATTAAACTCCGCTTACAGTTCGGTCAACCTGGAGGGTCAGCTTCTTTTGGGATCCCTTTGGACATAAAAGGCCGGATAATCTGGTGTCAGTACGCTGCAGCAGTGGTGTGAGAGATTCGGTAGACTCGCTGGAAGCTTATCCGCCACCATCTCAACTTCAATATCCCATTTGAACGACTTTGAAAGGCCTTTAAACCAAATATTTTGGAGTAGCTAATTCAGGGTCTTCTGCTTTTTGACTGCTGAAGTCTTCTGTAGGTTCTTTAAGTCGCAGACTATTGAAGTTCGGGCAGTCAGTCATTACGCGCTGAGCATTATACTTGTAGTGCCGTTCTATTTTTCTTCGTCCTTTATCAATACTTCTTACTTATTAGTTTGACAAGTAACCTCCAGTTGGAAGATAACAGGGGCCGAATAACCGCATCAGCGATCGAATGAGTGAATGCAATTTTTTTCCAAAATTTTCTTTTAATTGCACTTTATCAGTCTGCTGTCCATTTATTGATTTCAATTCATTCAAATACTGATAAGAGAATGTTGAATTGTGGTACTAAAGTGCTCGGTAACGTGAAGAGTAATGCCAAACTTAGATAGTTCAGTCAGGTATTACTCGATCACATGTTCGGTTATTCGTCCCCAGTAGCAAGTAAATGTAAGGTGGTAGTGGTATAGCAAGCACAAATAACGTGCGAAATCTGGGCGCCGGCCGCGCCAAGCCGCTGAGCTGGTACCAACCAGAACCCTCCCCAAACAGTACACACCCAATTACTTACCAAAATTTTCCTTCCCTAAATCCTTGCAATTTACATTGTGCCGTTTATCACTGTAAAGTTTGTAAGGAAGTAAAAATATATATTCTCTTTCAAGCCATACAATTCGTAGCCAATGACTAACAGTAATTAAAGACAAAATTCTTTTATTTCAAATAAATTTTATTGCAGTCTCGAAAAGTTCGAACAAACTTAATTAGATAATACCATTTCTTAGAAACTTCTTAAGTCATTTAGTACCATTTTAATATCAGGATAATGAATTTCCCTAAATTTTATAAATATGCTTGTATTTTGTTTTTAATATTTTGACTGAATTTCGCCTTTACGAGCAACTAATATTTCAGCACCGCTTTGTGGGAATGTAGCAAAAATAATATTATCAAAATTACTCTCCTCAACCTTTGGTAGTTTTGAATAGTATTTCGTCTTGAGTATTTTGATATATTCGTGCGATGCCTCCACTGAATCACACAACGCCACAATTGATCCCCCCCAACTGCAATGAGAGAGTGAATAAATTTTGGGCGATACAGTTCATTGACATTAGTTTGTGGTACAACTATACATACCCAGCGCCTGTTAAACGAGCTCCCACACCTGCTTCTTCAGAAATTTCAATCAATTTATCTAAATCCGGATGTGAACATTCGTAGAGATGCCTCAAGCTATGATGTGATTGTCGCATAAGTTCAGATAAGGTGTTTATCTTTCCACCCACTAATGGTGCTTCACATGTTGAACGGAATATCTGCACCCTGAGTGATTCTATTTAAATGTGTGTGAGTTAGTAGAGTTAGAGGAGTAAAATAAAAACTATACTCACCTTGTATAACATGAAGAGCCCTTTGACGTAATTTAAAGTGGCTCATCTTTCGTGTGTTTGGTGTGAGGAAATCGTTTTCAAGTTCTTCATGAGACACTTCGAGTTCATTTAAAATATCTTCTCTAGTGTAAATATCCTTCGATAATATCTTCAGAGTCATAACTTCGAGATCTCTGAGATCGCACTGTAGACAACATTGGAGGTCAGCAAATCGTACAATGTCTTTCCAATTTGTGAAGTCCATATGTTTGGCAATGATACGACAACTTAAACGGCATTCGACAACTCGCTCATTGAAATCGGATGAAGCTGCTTTGTTAATTTCGGCAAGACTGTTGGCAACGACAAAGCACGCAGTTTCTGGTAATTGTATGGATGTAGTTTTCAGCTCAGGGTAGAATTCTATAAACTGAGCACATCCTTCCTCAGCGAGGTAGGCAATTGCTTGATCCATTCCACCACCCTGTGTTCCAATGTAGCGTTCGCAACTCGCCGAAACAGAAGCGAGCCATTTTCGATCAAGAGAAACTTTGTAAACGAATGTCGTGGCAAGAGTAGCAGAACTTACTAATGCACTGGAACTTGAAAGCCCAGAACCACGAGGAATATTTCCACTTAGTGCAACAGTCATCCCAATAGATCCTTGGTCATCTTTATCACTCAAGTTTTCAAAAATACCTTTGACTCCACACAGAAAATATTTGTACCATTCTGGCCCACCTTTTTCGGGTATGTCAATACTAAAATAAAAAAGTTTGAATATTTGGGAATCATAAGAATCAGAAAAGAAAAAAGAAAATGAAAATAAAAATTATCGTTGTTATTATTGAATGATAACTTCAATAATACTTCATAATGTCAAATGATTCTATTGTATATTTAAAAAATGGGCACGACTGGGTCGCACGAACTTGCGCTTGTGTTATAAATACGATATCAAAATCTTAGGGCTGAGTAAAAGGTTTTGGTGTTCGCTCTTTAAAATATACTTGGTGGTACAGGGTTGCCAACTATACATTAATTAGGAAAATTTTATTAAATCACGAAAAATATTGAAAAAAAATTCAATTAAATATTCCAAAGGTCTCAAGCGAAAATCTAAAAACGCCATTCTTTTGCAATTTTTAATACATATAAACGCTAAAAATTTTATCAAAATCGTTGGACCAGTTTTAAAAATAACGGTTTTTTATTTAAATTTAAAAAAAAAAGTTTTGTAAAATTCAAGTATGCAAAATTTAAGATCTTAGCAAAAGTTGATTTGACAAAAAATTTGAGAAAAATCTAAGATATGGTTTTGAAGTTATTTCAAAAAATCTAAATTTTTTTAAATTTTTTTTTAAATTTCAAAAATTAAAATTTTTCAAATCTTGTTATGCAGTTTTCCTTAAACAACTTAAAACTTCTAAAATACAAAATTTAGTCAAGATCGTGCTAGCCATTAACGAGAAAGTCGGTTTTGAAAAAACGGTACTATGGGAGGTACCGTTTTTAAACTTTTCCAATTTTTTTTTTTACATCATATGAAATACAATCTAAAATTAATTCTACACACAAGATTTTATTGAAATCGTTGGAGCCGTTTTCGAGAAAAATAGGTATTATCATATCGGTTGTATGGCAGGTACCGTTATTTCAAGACCTAGAGACTCAATTCCCAAAACCCCTCTGTAGACTGCTCCACAGGCCCCAACTGCAAATTTTGAAGCAAATCGGTCTATTGGTTCAGGCTGTAGATCCATATACAGACAGACAGACAGACAGACAGACAGACAGACAGACAGACAGAATTGCAGGACCCACTTTTTTCGTATTCTCTATCGTCGTAATTTCATGTTTAATTGTTATCTCAAAATTTTTTTTCTGCACGATTGCAAGACTTGCCTTATAGTACCTATAATCGCAAGTAAAAAGCCCCCACTTCAAAAACAAAATGAAAATGCAACTCGATCAACTTTTCTGGTATTGTCACTAGGCTATTGAGTACGTTGAAAGAACAAGGTATAAGGGAACTAAAACAGGGAACAAGTCTGAAAAATTTAATTCTCTACAAAAAGTTTTGCTTGAAATTCATCGAAATTTTGCTTCGCTCATTGAAAAAACTGATAGAGGCGGATTTTCACCCCTAACGCCGACTTAAACCTTTTAATTTAATAGCATTCTACGGATCTATCTCTTTTTAGCCCATTACCCGATTCCTGCATAAAAAATCCGCTCTTTCTCAGTTCTAATACAAACGACATAGTCAAAGAGGCAATATCATACAAAGTTTCAACGTAATCGCTAGCATCAGGAATGAATGAATAGTTTTGGGTATTTGTAATGTACATCAACGTTATAGATCTGGTGTGCCCCATGCTTAGTTAAATAATAGTCCTTAAAAGCACTCTGCCCCGTTTAGTTCATTTGATTTAACACGGCTGCATCACTAGCGGGGTACTGTATTGAGGCAGGTAAGTGGAGAGTTGTGATGCTTTCAACGTCGTGATGTTAGTAACGTAAAAAAAAGAAGATAACGAAATATGATCCTGTAAGTTTTTCTGTGTTTAATTCATATGATAGCTTTGCACTTTACAAGAACGTCATCAAGAGATATTTCTGTTTGTCAGAGAATCGGTATTATAGATATCGCTAATCTATTGTTAGTAATTTTAGAGGTTTCATTGGCACCACCAAGTATGAGCTTGTCATGACGCAGTTTCGAAAGTTCACGACAGTGGTTTTCTTGGCCTTATTCTTTCGAATTTTTTTTATTTTATTCTTGATGTGGATCTCTGTTCCTGCATAAAAAGGTGGTGTTGCTTTTTTTGCCACTTCATCTGCCTGTTTATCCTTCAATTTCAACGCGTCCTGGAAGCCAATATATTGCTACTTTATTGCTACTACCCACTTTATTCAATTTATCTGCTAACTCGCCGAAATAGTTTGAGGTGATTGTGCGGGACCTTAAGGCTTTGATTTACATTTTGGTATTATTGTAATGTGCTTGTTACAAATTCAGTAAATTTTCACTTCAGCTCAATTGCATCTGCCAGGATATGCTTGATATTTGTCTAATACGTAGTGTGATGTTTGTTTTTGGTCCAAATACATGTGCCTTTTTACTTGCGGTTAAAGATGCTATAAGGCAAGTTTTGCAATCGTGCTTTTTTTCTCGAAAATGGCTCCAACGACTTCAATTAAATTTTGTGTGAAGGATTAGTTTAAGATCGTCTTTCTTATGAGATAAAAAAAAATTGGGAAAAATCTGAAAACTGCAGGTCACCTCTCATGGTACCGTTTTTTCAAAGCCGACTTAATCGTTAATGGCTGATAGGATGTTGACTAAATTTTGTATTTTAGAAGTCCTAAGTCGTTTAAAAAAGATTGCATTCCCACATTTGAAAAATTTTAATTTTTGAAGATTTTATAAATTTTGACTTTTTGAAATTACTTCAAAATTGTATGTTTAACTATATAAAATTTTTTTTTTCAAAACAACTTCTGGCAAGATCTTAGACTTTGCAGATATACAAGTTTTAAAAACTCGCTTTCAAAAAAGTGAAAAAAAAACGTTTCTTGAATTGAAACAGGTCCAACTATTTTGATTAAATTTTAACTAGCAACTGAAAAAGAATAGGGTTTTTAGATTTCCACTTGAAACCTTTAGAATATTAAATTTTTTTTTCTCAATATTTTGAATTCAATTTTCATAATTAATGTGTAGTTGGCAGCTCTGAACCACCAAATACAGGGCGTCCCGTAACTCATTGGGCACTTTTACTAGTTTTTTGAGTATTTTATATAAATACAATTATAACAAGTGCTCAAAGTGCCCTCCTTCGTTTTGAATGCATGCCAGAGCCCGTCTAAGGCTAGGTCTCTGTCATCAGTATTGAAAGAGACATCGAATTTAACACAGGTCAGGGTACACCAAAGTTAACCTCTTTTTAAATTGTCAAAAAGTAATGTCAAAGTTGAGAAACGGACTTTACTGTAGAACAATTTTTTTCTTAGAATATGACCAAAAGTCACATCCCAAAGTATGTTGAACGAATTACGGGGCACCCTGTATATTATGAAGAGCTAATGCTAAAACATTTTACTCAGTCTTGAGATTTTGGTATTAAATTTTAATCGGAAGTTCGTGCGACCCACATGTGCCCATTTTTATTACTTAGCTCAGCATTGAACTCTTCTGCAAGTTTGTTTCTTTCATTCGATTTTAGACCACTACCATTTCTTCCTTGATTTGCTCGCGACCAGAAAATAAGAAATTAAAAAAAAAAAAATCTGTCACGCGCAAATGAAAATTTAGTAACAAAAAGTTCGTCAGTAATAGATTTGGAACAATCCAAAACTGGGAGGATTATCAAAACGTTCTTAAGTTACGTGGAATAGCTCAAAAGCGGATCACCAGCGTAAATTTGACAAGTTGGAGAACTTTGACCAATTTATATCACAGTGCCCATAACGCAGTCTTTAGATGACAGGAAAAGAAGTGCAGTGTATAATATAACCAAAAAGCATAAACCAGCTCATTCTCATGCTTAAAAACAATTCTTCTGCTGTCTTTAGATATTGGTTAGGACTTTTAAAAGATTAGATTCGATTAGATTAGATTCGATGTTATTTATAAACACATCATCGGTCTCATCATGTCTTGAGTAAGGCACGTCTAGGAGAATTGTTGTTCAAGCATTGACTAAAGCGACATTTGAGGGCTTTTTGACTATATAGACAAGTTTTGGAATGAGTTTATCAATACATGCTGTGGCTTGTCCCACTTTTCAAACACGACTGGACAACTGTTTAAAAGTGTTTTAAGCTAATTATATGTTTATTGTAAATACGACTGGGAAAATCAGTTTGAATAGACAGACAAAGCGCTAAACTAGTATAGAAACAAATCTAAAAAAAATTAAAATCGAAACAAAATTATCTTATTTGACGATAATTTCAGAGTCATTAGAACTGTACACACTACACAAACCTCATAAGCTAAGCGCATATAAAATAATATACGTCCAATTAAATGATAACCTAATTAATTTGGAGTTTGAACAAATTAGCTTTCCTTTGTTAAACTCTGAAAAGAACGAAAAATTTAAAGTGTTTTTATCATGCTCTTAACTCTTTGTTTGGTTTTGTTTTTTTGAAGTTCAACTAATTATATATGGGCACTACATATACGTAATCTTTCTGTTCTGTTTTTAAATTTAATTGGCGCTTGCTGCGGGAGGGCTCGCAGGGGGAATCTATATGCATACACCATAATTTCAATTTTATATTTCATGGCCAAGAACGTTGTTATTTGTTCTCTTATACATTTGTTTGTACAAAGATATTTTTGATGCGAAGTAAATTTTCTGTTTTTATTTTCTTTATAGGCATATTTACAAAATTGTATTTCGATTAAGTACATTTTCAAAGATTTCTACTACGCTAAAAGTTTTCTGTTTTTAGCGCGAACAATTTTTTTTTTTAAATATCTTCAGTATTTCTTACTAGCTGCCACCATAACAATTTTAATTACTAGATCCTAAAAGGGTTTATTTGTTTAGATGCGTATGTGGATTCGCCGCTGTACAGTGGACTATCACAAAAGTAGAGACAAACAAGCAACTTATTGAAAAACTTCAGCAATATGCCAAGAGATGTCCAAAAAAATGGAAAAGTATACCGAAATGTGATCTTAAAAATGAAATATGCTAAAATATGTTCTTACAAATAGTTCTTTAAGCTTAGTTCACACTTGTGAACCACTGTCAGGCGTTAAATTCATGAGAAAGTGAGTACTAGGCTTAAATGCTTAGTTTTATATAAAAAGTTTTTCTGAACAATTCAATTTCCAATACGACCTTCCAAGTAAACATGCTTTCGGATATTTTCTTTGTTTGCACAGCTGTCTATTCAACCACTTATTGAATGAGACGTTGAAGCCACGCGAAAGTGTCTTTTGAAGTTTGATATGATAACAAACATGGTATGTGTTATTCAAAAATGTTGGTGAAAAAGTTGCGTATACGCCACCGTGAATGTTGCTTCCATTATCGAGTTTTGCGATCATATAACAGCAACGCAGCAACAAAACATAAAACACAAACATATTTAATGCCTGGAATTACAGCGATTTGAAAGCTCGAAAAACTCCAAAGTGAACTTTATGATGAATGAATGAATTGTTTGGGATTTTGTTATGCACTTCAACCTAATAGGCCTTAATGTACCCCCTGTTTCTATCGTTTTTAAGTATTCCTTAATTAAAGTACTTCATCCAGATTAGTCTTTTCGACGATACTAAAGATCTGGGTTACGTTTAGGGATTTTAGTTCACTTTCGGCAAACTTTTTTACATTGATCGAATTTACCTATTTCGTCTTTGTATCGTTTATTGCAGTGTTTTTTTTACTTGCGATTATAGGTACTATAAAGCAAGCCTTGCAATCGTGCAGAAAAAAAATTTTGAGATAACAATTAAATACGACATTACGACGATAGAGAATACGAAAAAAGTGGGTCCTGCAATTCTGTCTGTCTGTCTGTATGTCTGTATGTCTGTATGTCTGTCTGTATATGGATCTACACCCTGAACCACTTGACCGATTTTTTTTCAAAATTTGCAGTTAGGGTCTATGGAGCAGTCTACAGAGGGGTTTTTGGAATTGGGTCTCTAGGTCTTGAAATAACGGTACCTGCCATACAACCGATATGATAATACTTACTTTTCTCGAAAGCGGCTCCAACGATTTTGATAAAATTTTGTGTGAAGAATTAATTTTTGATTGTCTTTCTTATGATGTAAATAAAAATTTTGGAAAAAGTATTGAAACGGTTCCTCCCATAGTACCGTTTTTTTCAAAACCGACTTTCTCGTTAATGGCTTGCACGATATTTACGAAATTTTGTATTTTAGAAGTTTTAAGTTGTTTAAGGAAAACTGCCTAACAAGATTTGAAAAATTTTAATTTTTGAAATTTAAAAAAAAAATTTAAAAAAATTTAGATTTTTCGAAATAACTTCAAAACCATAACTTAGATTTTTCTCAAATTTTTTGTCAAATTAACTTTTGCTAAGATCTTAAATTTTGCATACTTGAATTTTACAAAACATTTTTTTTTTAAAAAATGTAAAATAAAAAACCGTTTTTTTTAAAACTGGTCCAACGATTTTGATAAAATTTTTAGCGTTTATATATATTAGAAATTGCAAAAGAATGGCGTTTTTAGATTTTCGCTTGAGACCTTTGGAATATTTAATTTAATTTTTTTCAGTATTTTTCTTGATTTAATAAAATTTTCCTAATCAATGTCTTCTTCTTCTTTTCCATTTTTGGCGTTACGAGTAGTGATCTTGAAGCGATCACAACTCTCCCACTTTTCTGCTTCACACTAGTGATCCGCCTGTGGGGTACGCCGATGATTGATTTAATAAAATTTTCCTAATCAATGTATAGTTGGCAACCCTGTACCACCAAATATATTATAAAGAGCGAACACCAAAACCTTCTACTCAGCCCTAAGATTTTGATATCGTATTTAGAACACAATCGCAAGTTCGTGCGACCCAGTCGTGCCCATTTTTTCCTGCTGCCTTCATCCGAATTTTTGATTTCGTTCTTGATGGGGCTTTCCATTACTCCACAAAAAGGTTCAGGATTCAGGTCCTATGGGAGTTGACACGGCTCCTTTTTTTGCTAGTTCGTCAGCCAGCTACTACATTGGTACCTTATTGTTGCTGTCCAGTTTGTTAAATTTTTCAATACATTCGCTGCTAACCAATTCACAAGTTTCATTGTGAAAGCTTATTTAGAATGACACCACTTTTACATAAAAAGCTGTTGTTAAGAACAAAATGTAACTATAACTAGGTATAGTCTTTCTAAAGTGTGCTCCAGTATTATTATTATTATTAAATAAAAGGAATGCTTAACGATTATAACTCCAACAGTTATTTTTATAACAGTGTATTAAGCTTATCTTAAATTTATTAAAAAAAAGAAACTTTTTTGTTTTGAAAACACAGAAAATTAGGAACTAGTATTGTTTTTGAGTGGTATTTTGAACAGTAAATAAACGAAGTAGAAAAATTTGCTTCGTGGCAAGAGTGTTCTTCTCTTGAACTTGATCTATTAAATATGTAGAAAAGTGTTCATCTCTGATGTGGAAATGAATTTAAAGGGTCCGTAAAAAAGATACAAGTTCAAATAGCAACTCAAAACTGGTTTTGTTGCTTTTTAAATTTTAAAGTTACTATGATAAGAAAAAAGATGTTCTAAGCACATATTAACTTAATAATGGACCAGTTTAATTTAAATTGAACCGTCAACTTTCATTTGTTATTTCCTAAAAAAGTGCGTAAACGTTAAACCAATTCTCAGCCGACGAAGCAACATTCTGTTTTCATCTTACAATTCTAAATTAACCTTCAATGAAAGTACATTTACTTTAAGGTAGGATTGACGCACAGGGCCGGATTTAAAAGTGTGGAGGACTCGGGGCAACAAAGGAGTGGAGGCCCCTTGGCCCCAAATTATATTCCAAAAAAATTAAAACTTTTTTTCAATCTTGTTTTCCAGTAAATAATTTATTGTGAACCAAGTATCGATTGTTTCATTATTTAACGAACGTATGAATGTAATCGGAAACAAGAATTATCTAAAATTAATTTTTAACGTTAACGAACGGAACTTTCCGAGCTTTTTTGTCGAAAAATCGTTGATAGTTTTGCTGAACTCCAGTTCCCGAAGCAAATCACTTTCTATTGTGAATGTAGCTCTGAAATTTTGATCTGCGAGAATTTGGTAGTAAAATAGTTCCGGAGATTGGTCCTTTCCAAAGTCTTTTTTATATGAGTCGATCAAGAATACAAATTGAACCAACTCACTACCAAGACAAGTTTCTAGATCATCCTGATAAACTTACACCAATGCCTCTGTACAAATTGGCAGCATCCAACTTCTCGATGTGATTAAGAAGTCCAAATCTCGAACGTACAGCTTCATAGGCATGCAGTATTTCGGTTAGAGAAACACATACATAACTGGTCGACCACTGGGATAAAGGCGGATACTTTGTATTTTTCCTTAGGTGACAAATTTATGTCTTGTATTTTCCCGTAATCGAACGGATTCAGCCTCACATTTCTCGTCCTGGTACGTGATTGTATACGTAATCGTCAGTCTGAGATATTTTTTTTGGCAGCTTCCTCGTTTTTATCAAACTTGTTTCTTTTGCATTCCACGAAGGATTTCAATGATTCTTATGCACGCATTACCGATTCAAGAATCATTTTTGGGTCTTGCAACATCTTGCTTGTTACGTTTAATCGCTCCTAGATGTCGTTCCAAAAGATTGCAAATAAATCAGTTTCGAGACCACGCATCTTCTATAGAAGGTGCGCTGCTTTATTCCTCGCGATGTCTTTTTGCTCTTTATCGGAAGATATGCTGGTTAGAGCTTCTTCGATTATCCGAACAGCCGTCAACTATGGCATTCGCAGTTTCAGCTTGACAAGACCAACGAGTGTCACTAAGCTTTTTCAAGACGTAAAACTGTCCGTTTTTTTTTCTTCGATAATTTCTTGATCAGAATTATGTATATAAATTCTGAACAAAATCAAATAATTGAACAGCTGATGGACAAGAGTTGGCAGCTGCCTTTCCAACTAAATTAAGAGAATGACCTCACGGTATAAACTCCTACAAATAATTTTTCTCCAAAATAAGAGCCTGCATATCCCTGCATCCGCTACAAAGGGTAAGTAGACTAAAAAACCCTTATGTACGCATACACAGAGTTGAGATTGTTTTATCCGCTGTTATCGAAAATTGCAAGTTCTTATCAGGGCCATTTAAAATTTTTATATTTTACTGAATGCGTAATTAAAGTGAACAAATATAGATCGATAGATTCTGTTAATATTTAATGTAATCATGTTTGCACAAAGTACTGTAGGTAAAGGTACAATGCGAAAAAAATGTGAAAGGAAAAGTTGTTTACCAATGTTTACTAGTTTGAATTTAAAAATTTTTGTTCCGAAGTCCGTATTGTGGGGGCCCCTTTTTCTGGAGGACTGTTATTGTTACCCTGGATGCCTTCCCCTAAATTCGGCCCTGTTGACGTACACTCTTAGATAAGAGCTTTGAAAAATGTTTTTGTTTAACTATCAACAAAAATAGCACTGGCAATCAAACTGTTACACAAATTGGAACAATTAAAGATAAGACAGGAACTGTTGATTGATTTGAAAATTATTCCGCTGGTTACCCAAGACTGTATTGAAATAAATTTTGGCAAAACAAAAACAGCAAATATAAACATAAGGTAGGAATTGTATAGATCAATGCATTTAAAAAATTACATGAATGAAACAGCTAATGACTTGACAAATAGTAGCAATTGATTATTAAGAACGCTTTCGATTTTCAAAAAAAAAAAAAAAATATATTTTTGCAACCTAAACTTCTTCCGAAATAATTGAGACAACACTTTTCTTGCCTTTAATATTTAATTAATTATTTAAAAATTATTTTGAGGATCAGAAAAGGTTGTTGCGTCCAAAATTTAGATACAAATTTAATAAATTTGAATATTTTTCTTAAATTTTTTTAATAATCGAAAATTAGAATCTCCACTAAAAAAAAATCAAATTAAACCTCTGTTAAGCCTGCCACAGTTTGGATTGTCATTTTTGGGGGAGATATACATGCACTATAACGGTTTTTCAATTCGGAATCCAATGGAGAATTCGTTAATGCGAAATCAAAGCACAAAAGTTACACACTTTTGTTTGCTGAAAAAACAGTAAATCGTACCCAAAAGACAAGTGGAAGGGAGTGATATGATCCTTTAGAGAAAGATTACAAACGATCAAAATGCTCAAATCAGAGAAAGAGAAGAGGAAGAGAAATCAAAAATAAGCTCATCTAAGCGCCACGATAATGAAAAAAATAACAATGAATAATCAAAAAATTTATCAATGTAAATTAGTTCAAAAAATAAACGTCTGTCTATCGAATTCAAGTTAAACTACTTTTGCGTGCATTTAAAAAAAAAAACATTGAATAAATTTTGAAAACTTTACCTGAAAGATTTGAGGTCACATTTGTAGTTGTCAAAATTTACATCAATGTTTCTCAAGTACAAGAAGCTGTTTTCCCTCGTATAACCAACTGCCAGAAGAATTGAATGCTCAATCGCCATAGGAAGAACAGGATATCCACAATAATCTACATGCTCTCCAATGATGTTAACCCTGTAAACACAGACAGTGTGACATTGTCATCTTTTAACTGTTTCGAATTATACCTTCCTGGAACACGGACATAGAATTTTGGTTCCACATCGAATTCCTTAACATAGAACTCTCTAAGTTCTCGCAGTCGGGAATAACACCCGTGCGAAGCATTGAATTCGTTCACTGTCACATAGGCGGCAGCATTTTCACTCATAATTGACGTTTGGTTTTGTCAGCCAACTCAATAAAAAAATCAAAGCACAAAATAAATACACTTCAAAGACGAGCTCTTCTATTCACTCAATATCATCAAAACCGGCTTTAAGTTACACTCCTTCCAATGGCCAGAACGTCAAAGTCAAAACAATAAATAGCTCAAGAGAACAAAAAATGCAAATTGCCCGACCGCCAAAACAAATCAGAAATCACTTTAACTATTGCCCGTCAGTGTTCGCGTTTCTATTCACTGTAGCACTGTAGGTATCAAATGAATCTACTGCCCCACCTCATACGAAGTCTATCTGACATGGGGGTGAGTCGCTGTCTTACTGTACTTGATGACAAAATGCCACTTTGGCAGATGAACCAGAGCACCAAAACAACCGACACGCCGACGTGTATATGAATGTACTTAAGTTTGTATTTTCCGATACTCTGTGTTGCTGATAGCAGCGCCTAGGCCATAGGTTCAAACCGCTGCTTTGACCGATAACTTCAACTAAGAATAAATTGTGAAATCAACTGGCAATTCAATGGGACGCAGAAGGCAAAACGCAGTACCACTCCAATCGACACGCAGACCTGATAAAATTTTTCTCAAATCAAACAACTTCATCTGATGGAGCATTGTATTTTTAATTTCTTATCTTTCAAGACGTTGCGCTTCCTGCCCCACCAGACGTGTTTACTCACAGACAGAATGATAAAACGAGAACAGGAACACACGAAGAAGAAAACAGAAAATAAACAAACACCAGAGCCAGAGCTGCCTCAGCTCAGAGCAGGCAGATAACTCAATTTATTTTTCGGAACAAAAATGATTTTGCGCAATGGCCTTTTTATTAAGGTAAAATGAAAATACGATATACGAGAGAGAGAGAGTATGTTTTTAAAAATTGTGTTAGTGACTGTTCTTGTATAGGAAACACTTTACGCATAATGTGCGGTCAAGGTTAAAAGCTAATGCACTTGAATCAAAAATTAAAACCTAACGAATAAAACGAGACTGTTTTAAAATCCTTCCATCAGATGGCGTTAGTCTAAGGTTCAGGTCTCTGATATTTGTCCCAACTACTAAGCTTCTGCTATCATGTTGCAGATGATGCTAAGAAAACAACAGTAGCGTCGAGAAAAACGAAACAAATACAAGTACACTGCAAGCTGTAGGTCTAGGCTTTTAAATATTTCATTTCGAAGTCGAAGAACGTAAAAATTTCGAAATTGAAGCACACAATTGCGAAATTCACTCTGTGATAATAAATAAATGAGAAATTGTCATTATTTTATATTTTGCTTTAACTAATCAAGTAGAAGTTTAGGGAGCTTGGTATCTTAAAAAGCAGTTTTTGCGGTTCAAGACTTTTTTTTTTATTTGTATTTGTCTTTTAGATAGCAAACTTTTTTAGAGGGGATAACGAATAATGTGTGAAAAGCGAATGAATTAAGTGTCGAAAATAGTTTCTGACACATCATTCGAACATGGCATTGCGTAGCGATGATAAGGAAATCCCAAGAGGGTTTAAAACAATTTGATTATTTGAGCCAAACTAATGTGTGCAGATATTAAAATTCAGTGAATTATGTTAAGAACATTTAATTTTCTCAAATATTTTTTTACGGCTTGATGCTTTCAAGAAAATTTGTTTTTAGTTTCAACAAAGATTTTGAAAGTGGAACAGTTTGAAATTCTGGGTTCCGGACAATTTAGTCATAAAAGCCAATTAGTCCTGAAATTCAAAAAAGAGTGCAAAGTGAAAATATGCAAACAAATTTGTTCGAGCATAGATTCATTGAACGAAATGTGTGATTCATACTTGTTTTACATTCAACAAGCTGTGGCCGCGACTTCGTTTGCGAGGAATAGTGACTTTAGGCAGCATATTTAATTTTTAAGGCTTATTGTTTTGCAAATAAAACACATTCATGCATTCAAGTAACCCATTGTTCTATTATTTTATTGAAGTACATTTTTGCACACGGCGTTTTTACATTTTACATCTTTTGTCAAATAAAGAGGTTCTGCGGGTTTGATACACATAGAGATGCCATGTATTTTTTTTCTGAACAAACATCTGCAACTCTAAGCGCCTGAACTTTATTTAGGTATAGGTACTAAAATCAAATACTGGTTTCAGAGGAAATTGTACTCTTTTAAACTAAAATGTCAAATCAGTTTTCAGTGGGAATGAAAGGAATACGGGGAATCAAAACGTTTTCTCCTTTTGCCGTTCTAGTCATTGTTTAAACTTTTATAGTGCTGCATCTCAGATATGAAACTTGTAGCTGTGTACAATTCTAGATTTCTCATTATTTGCACTGAAACACCAGTTTGCAGACATTCCTGATAATCCTAAGGAATAGAGAAACTCTATAGGGTATAGGGTATGATGTGACTTGCTCAGTGTCCATAATATTGTCTACTGAGAGACATACCACAACTTCCCCCACCACGTCAAACATAATTTATTAGTTTATATAGTTAACTATCTCATTAGTCAGCGCCGAAATCGACCTTTCATACAGCCATTCCTGGTTTTACATACTCTTAGAAAAGATAGACTTTTCTTCTCGGTCAACTGATGTGCTATTGACTGTTTGACAGAAATCATCTCACGGTGAAAGAAATTTTGCAATCGATTCAGTTGTTTCAAGGTTCCCGTTAAGTTGCTGTTTCCGTAAAAATAAAGGGATTACAAATACAGTCCATGTCCTTCCTCAGGCTCTAGGCTATCTCTGAACAAAAAAACCCATCCCTCATGAGTTATGGTTGAAAGAAATGCAGTAGTCCGTGGGGCCTTCTTAACTTAGCATTGTAAGAGCAGTGATTAGAGGAAAACACTATTGAAGTTTGGTCCAAGTGCACCTCAATAGAAATGAAAACGATTGCCTAAAAATAGAATACTCCAGGCAACATGATATGCAAATCTAGCTATCCAAGAGCGACTACGAAACAACTTGATCAGGACTTTTCAAAAAAGCCGCAAAAAAACGCTCGAGAGGTTCGTTTACCACAGTTCATTGATGATGCTCAAGAAATGGTTAATTCTAAAAGATAACGAAATTCAGGACAGGTGTCAAGACTAGTGTAAAAACCTTCGGAAAAAACCATTTCCTCGAAAGCAATTCCGACACCTGAATCAAACTGACGGAAGTAGCCAATATCACCAACGAAGTAGAAAGCAATGCGTTTAAGAACTCCAAAGATGGAAAAGCGATTGGGCTAGAAGAGTTACCATAAGAGTTTTGATAATTAGACGTTGCGGGCTTAGGTGGCTTGCATGGCTTTCATCTGAAATCCTATAGAAGGTAAGGGTCTGTCTTAACAATGTAGATCAAATACCCTTTGCCAAAGTAAATACCAAGTCCAAGTTGTGGTAAATTACAACTCCATTATGTGATGACCCCAAGAGGGCTTGAAGAGCCCCGGTTCCTAGTGCATTTCACACAACCATGCTTTGCCGAGGTATGAAGGGCACATACAAATTGTTTACCGATTCCGAACGCTACGTGCCAATTCGCTTTTCATGGCAGTGTAATTAACTTCGAAGGATTTGCAAATTCTTCGTGAAAGGCGATAATGAAATAAATTTCCCTTTCATTGCAAACATTAAAACTTTCAATACTGAAGAATACATCTATGCTATTTCCTTGTCTTTTTTTTTTTTGTTGAAACTTACGGCCAATCATAATCATACTTCGATCTTCATTATTTATCTACTAATTGTTCAATAAATCATCTAACCATTTGAAACCGAACACAACATACTTATATACCTTACAACAATCGACTCATTCAACAGGTAGTTTTCAGGAAATCAACGTTTGCATGCAGAAGTATAGATTTGAACGTATTTGCGATAAAGGGTTGCTGTCCTGTAATAATGTAATGCACGAATACTACCGCACAAAGAACATTAACTTTGAACAACACGTTGTTGGTCCATGTCACTGTGGTAAAGTCAGCACCTAAAACTAACCAAAACTGGCAGGTAGAAGGGCAGTTCTCGGCAGTGTTTCGGTCCAGGTTATGTCCTACATCCTTTGACATGGTGCAAACTTCGAAATTGCAACTTGTAGCAGCATTTAAAACGTGTTGCTGAATTAAACGTACTCGTAATGTTGACTAACACCAAATTGAACAAGTTTGAGGGTGGTTAGGTGGCTTATATTGTGTCTATGATCTTACCGGAGAGGGGAGTTTATTCCATAGAATAAAGAATATTTCCATAGACTTTCGACTAGTTGGAAATTTAAATACAGTAGATTAAATTCAGCAGTCTAAGCTGAAGAAAATATTTTAAGCATTTCAAGGACCTTAAATACGGAATGAATAGAACATATTCAAATTCGATAGCAATCGGTAATATAATTTATTTTTCTAGGACCATGACCACTTCTGATTATGATGTTTCGAGAAAAATGAGGTTAAAATTGGTGCCCGGCAGTCAAGTCGTTTACGGGGTGCGACGACGATTATGAATTGTAATAAAATTTTTTACAGCAGGAAAGAAGTGGTTACATGAGACTTCCCCTGAACATTTAAGAATAAGTGACATTTAGAAAAAACCAAAAGTTTAGTTTTTAAATTTTTTGACATTGGTTTTCTATTTCAAAATAAATTTTTTTTTTAGGCTTTTGCCAGCGGTTTCGCTCGCTTTCAAGCGAGCAGCTATCATAGGCCATGTTACTCATGTTACGGTTATGAAATAAAGTTTGAAATTTTTCCACTTGTTTTTGAGCTCCCGTCACCGTAGAAACACGGAAATAAAATGAAGCCTCTGTTGCTCTGACAATTGTAGCATTCCAATGGTAAAAGAATTTTTGTAATCTGTCTAGTAGTTTTTGAATACCCGTTCCCTCTCCCGTCTGAATATGTGGTTAAAATAAATTCTATGTAACTAAGTGGTAATATAGCATTCTAATAGTGAAAAAAATGATCAAATCGGTTTAGCAGCTTTGGCAGTATCACAGACAGACGCACAGACAAAGTTACTTTTGCATTTATAATACAAGTAAGGATAAAAGCTTTACCATATACATAAATGGTACCCGTGGCGTGATGGTTTGCATGTCCGCCTGTTAACCCAGAGGTTCGTGGTTTGAATCCCAACATAAACAAAAATGGTTTTGCACTTGTATAGCGATCTAGAGAGTTCATTTTAAATCATATGTTATTTTGTTAATAACTGCTGATTCTCGTTCGAAATCTTGACAAAAAGTCAGTATCAAACTTCCGCATAACTAAACGAATTTGAATTTGGGTCTGCCTATACCTAGCATAGGAAGGCCGATCAAGACGTATACACAAATTCGGTATTGCGAATAGACTTGTGCTACTGATGCCGTTCAGCATTGTGTGGACGCAATGAAATTAAGTTGCTTAGTAAAATAAATAAATAGGGTGGCGCAACAGAGCGAGGGGCCCCTGGGCATAGCGCATTTCTGACAACCATGCCTTGTGAGGGAATGGAGGGAATGAGAATGAGAATTAAGGTGCTACCCTATTTAAAGAGCCTATTTGAAGCTTTTTTCAACCGAAAAAAAAATTTATAAAAGTTAAGCATTGGCATCTTTTTATTCACATCTATTTTAAGAAAGATATTGGAAGTGTTTTTGATCGTCAACAAGTGAGTTTCACCAATTTAAATATTATTTTTTTTTTAACATTTTCCAATATTTTATATCTAAGTGAATATCATTACATTGAGTAAAAATAAAAATTTTGGTTTTTACGAGAGTTTGAATAAATGAAAAGATTAGTAAAGTTTGAAGTAAAAATACCCTAATTTTATCAGAATATTGAAATACAATTACATTCAACTGATACAGAATACAGATTTTTTTTCTTTTTTTCAAATATGTGGATTATGCGGATTCCACAATTGGACTATTTTTCTTTAAAATTGAGTTTAGAGTTAGAGTACACTGTTCGATTAACGGTGAGGCTTTATCCCTCAGCCATGTTAAGTGACCTTTTTCTACTGAAATGAGATGAGATAATGAGATGATTTTGGACGACCAATGCAAAACTATGGTTTTTAAGAAAAAAAATTAAAGAAATATTATTAGTCAATCAACCTATAAAATAACTTTTCCAGAAATGAGAATAAAAGCACGATCATTATTAGATATGATGTAGTGCTATGATCAAGCGGCCATATTTTGTTCAGTTTTGAAAAGAAGAAGGTTCTCTCATTAAGAAAATTTTCTTCACTTTATTTATTTTATTTTATTTTATTTTTATTTTATTTTATTTCATGAATGCCTAACAACTGTAAGATATAATATCTTATAAGCTAGTCATTAGCTAATTTAACAAAATAAAGAGCAAGATAAAAGAAGTTATTAAAATTGAAGCGCAAATTATGAAACAGATTTAAGTTTAAATTTTTAGTTATTTACATTAGTATAAGTTCGAAAGTGGTTTATTTATAGTCTTTTAATTCTTGTTGCGTTTTGAATTTCCTTAAATTTTTGTTGTAATGAGTTCCAAAGACGGACGGAATTTACGAAAAATTGACGTTGAGATGTTAAACACGAACAACGAGGATGAATCAATTGACGAGACCTTGTCGGTTGTCGAGACCGCGAATGTAATTTTCTCAAAGCAGTATTGTGGTTGGTGCGAAATCATAATGTCAGAGAGTAAAACAAGACACCTAAGTTCAAGAAACTTTTCGAAGGTCATACCCAGCAAGCGTTGGGAAAAACCGGCTAATCTATCGTACCTACTCAAACCATAGACATAACGTAAGGTACTATTGAAGACGACATTGAGTTTACGCATGCTAGCAAAACTGCAGTTACAAAATATTTCACAGCCGTATGTCAGAATAGGAATTATCAGAGTCTTAGCAAGAAGAAAACGAGTTTTAAATGGTGTGAAGCTCTTAGTTACCCATAAAGTACGTAAGACCCCATACACTTTGTTTTACCATTTAAGTTGTATTTTTTTAAGCAATGTTTATAAGAAAATTTTTGACTTTTCTGGTTATTATATGAAACACTAGCTGACCCACTCGGCATAGCTCAGGCTCTACGTTTATCAAATTGAAATCTAATTAAAGCATTTTCCAAGTCTCCATTCTAGTGGCAGAGTGGAGATGAAATATAGTCTATGTTACTCAGGGGCAATTAAGAACTTTAACGATGATAGAATTTTTGGATTTGGTCCAGTATTTTCCAGGTTCCCCGATTGGTTCCAGTTCCCATTCCGTTCTCCTATGGGGATGAAATATAGTATATGTAACTTGGGAATAACACCGTATTCAAATAGTGAAAATCGTATTGAAACCGGTACAGTGGATTTTGAATTCCCGTTCCCGTTCCGGTGGGAAAATGGTGATGAAATATCCTAACTAATATTATAAATGTGAAAGTCACTCTGTCTGTCCGGCTCTCTATATTACCATCTCCCGCTCAAACTAATGAACAGATTAAAATGAATTTTTGTACAAAGATTGTTCAGAACCTGAGGATGGACATACGCCTCATATTTTATCCCTTTATTCCCACGGGAACGGGAACGTATACGGGAACTTAGAAACTACAACACCGATTTCAAAAATTTTTCCACTGTTGGAATGCTACACTATCCCAGAGTAACATAAGCTTTAGTGCATCCACATATTCCTACGGGACACGGGAGTCCTTACTAATATAATAAGTGTGAAAGAAGCTCTGTAATTGAGATTTTGTACAAAGATTGTTCAGAACCTGAAGAGGGACATAGGCTATATATTTTTTCCCTTTAATCCCACGGGAGCAGGAACGTAAGCGGGAACTTTGACACTACAGCACCGATTTCAAAAACTCTTCCACCGTTGGAATGATCCATAATCCCCGAACAAAATACATTTTTACTCATTCCAATATTTCTTACGGGAACGGTCACCATGCCAATGTTGCCACTTTACTGCAATTGCAGTAGATCTACTGCATTTTTTTCCTAAAATGATTCTACTGCCTTAAAAAGATATCTACTGCACTTTTGGTTTTACGAATAAAAACTAAGCTTAAATAATTGCAATACTCATAAATGAATTTTATTGCCTTATATACTGAACACAACCATTTTTCAAACGCACCCGTATTATAGGTGCACTTTTGGCTATAGAGTTTTTAATGGAGAGAATTGGATATTTTTGAAATTAGTTTATGAATAATTTTTTCTATGTTTTGAAAAGAGATTGATGTATACATTTGTGCACTAGTTTATCAAATTGAAAGTTAAGTAAATTAGTTTCCAAGTTTAAATTTTAGTGACAGAGTGGGGATGAAATAAAGTCTATGCTACTCAGGGACAATGAAGCACTCTAACATTGAAAGAATTTTTGAAATCGGTTCAGTACTTTCCAAGTTCCTGATAATGTTTTTTTTTGTCCTATTCTCTTGGGAGTATGGGGATAAAATATTGTTTAAGCTATTTGGAGATAACGTCATATTGTAAAAGCGTTAAAAATTTTATATCGATGATATATAATCCATGGTATTCAGGGGCAATGAAGCACTGATAAAATGTTTGGAATCAGTCTAGTATTTCCCGGTAGTAGTTCCCGGTTATGTTTCCGTTCCCGTGGGAATATGGAAAGGAAATCTAGCCTATGTTATTTCTCAGGTTTCAAACCATTTTTGTGTTCCAAACTTCATTCATTGGATCAATGGTTTTGGTGTCCCTTCAATACAAACCATAAGTTCTCGTTTGCGTTCCCGTTCCCGATCTTGAGTACTTTTGAATCTATGTAAATCACTCAATAAAATAGGAATAAGTAATTAAAGTCAGCAATTTATTGTTCAATTTAAAAACTAAATTAAAAGAATTATTAAAAACAAACAATCCTATAATCTAATTATTTGTTGTTTATTACTACATTTTACAAAAACGATTAAGAAAATAACAAAAGCATTGTTTTGATTTAATTTTTAATTCACTACAGTTAAGAATAAGGAAATTGTTGCTTTTATATATTCCATTTCTTCTTTTTTATATTCACTTAACTCTTCTTTGAACTTTCACAAATAATTCAAAACCAAAATTTGCCGAATCAGTCTACCTGTTCTCGAGTTATAGTAAGACTAACGCACAGCAATTGATTTTTATATGTATATGTATGTATATAGATTTAAGATTATAAATGAGTGTCTTTTAAAAAAAAAAATCTACTGCATAAAAATGTCATCTACTGCACTTTTTTCGTAAATCTACTTCGAAAATTTTTCAAACAGTGGCAACGCTATTGCTTCCACGGAAAAGGGAGTCTTATATTACATAATTATAATTCCGAAGTTAAATCTGTCTGTCTATTTCTCTTTGTTACCATTAACCGCCCAAGCTATTGAACCTATTTACATATATCAATTTTGGTACAGAGACAGTCTAGAACCTGAGGATGGACATATATTTTATGCAATATGTTTTATCCCTGTATTACCATGGGAACGGGAACTTTGAAAATACAGCACCCATTTCAAAAAATGTCCACTGTTAGAAAACTACACTATTCCCGAGTAAAATAAACTTTAAGTCATCCTCCGGAAACGGCCCTCATATTCCCACGGGAATGGAAGACTTTAGTAGCATTATAAATCTGAAAATAATTCTGTCTGTCTATTTGAACCTATTTATATGAATTTTGGTACAGAGATAGTGATGATGAAAATCCTTACTAATACTACAGATCTCTGTCTGTTTGTGTTTCTTTGTTACCATCTCCCGCCCAGACCACTGATCCTATTTAAATGAAATTTTATTCAGAGATAGCCTAGAGGCTGTGGAAAGACATGGTCTTAATAAGTAATCCCTATATTTCGACACCGTAAACGGGAACCTTAAAACTGCTGGATCGGTAAAAGTTCTTTCACTGCGGGGTGATATCTGTCAAACGGTCGAAAATACATTTGACCTGAGGAGAAATGTCTATCTTGATTTTCAAATAAAAATTGGCAATCGGGCGGGAATGACTGTATGAAAGGTCGATTTCGGCGCTGACTAATGAGATAGTTAACTATATAAACTAATAAATTATGTTTGACGTGGTGGGGGAAGTTGTGGTATGTCTCTCAGTAGACAATATTATGGACACTGAGCAAGTCACATCATACCCTATAGAGTTTCTCAATTTCTTAGGATTATTAGGAGTGGCAGCAAGTTGGTGTTCCAGTAATCCAGTAATGAGTAATCCAGAATTGTACAGAGCTACAAATTACACATCTGGGCTGCGGCACTATAACAATTTTAATAATGACTGGAATGGCAAAAGGAGAAAACAGTTTTATTCCCCGTTTTCCTTTGATTTCCACTGATTTGTCATTGTAAATCAGGCTCAGACGCTTTAAGTAGCAGGTGTTCGTTTAGAAAAAATTCCCATGGAAACTTTATATGTGGCAGAATCACGTGTATCAATCCCAAAAAACCTTTTCATTTCGCAAAAGATGGAAAAAATAAGAACATGGTGTGCAAACATATACTTAAATAAAATAATATAAGTATATGTAACTTTAATGCATGAATGTGTTTTATTTGCAAAATAATTAACCTAAAAAAATAAAAATGCTCCCGAAAGTCTCTATTGGACACGGACGAAGTCGCGGGCACAGCTAGTAGTTTATATTACTGGGAATATGGGGATTTGTAATAGGGACAAAAATTTGCAATTTTTCCAGTGGTTTTTGAATTCCCGCTTCAGTTCCTGTCCCCATTCCCGTTCCTCTGGGAATTTGGGTATGAAACATAGTCTATGGTACTCAGGAGCAATGAAGTACTCTAACGGTGAAAGAATTTTTGTTCATAATTGATATGACAGTTACACTGAGATTGTTAATTAACATATAATTAACTAGCGACCCGCCCCGGCTTCGCACGGGTACAATGCTGATAGTAAATATACTACAGAAAAACTTTGAACGTTGTATTTAAAAACACAGCGACCCGCTATGGCTTCGCACGGGTATAGAATATACAGCCTATATCACTCACTGAAAAAATGATTTAGATCGATCCAGTAGTTTTGATTTATTCATTACTGCCCCATGACCTGCACGCGTTAAATTTAGAGTAAAACAGTTCCCCTTTCCCTATACCATGGAGACTTCCTGCTATCTTTGGAAAATTCATACACAACATTTTTACTTATCTAATTTTTACATATTGTCCTATTTATTTTATTTTTACAACAATTATCAAAGTTTTTCTAATGTTGCCAACAGGTGTCACGCAGTAATTATGTGTATTTTAAAAGCTTTTACTTTATTTACTTTTTTACTTTTTTCACTTTGTGTTTCGATGTAGTTCAGTCTTAAAGCAAACGCTACGTCCCGCAATTTTTAAATCTGTAATATATTCGAAAATATTTATCTAAATTACATTCTGTAAAGGGCAATTTTGATCTAAATGAAATGTACAATATATCTAACGTATTTAATTGGATAAGGAATGATACTGTATTCAATTTTTTTTTTGTAATATGTAAAAGATAAAAGTGGTTACTGTGGGTTATCCTTAGGAGATAAACATATGCTTTTTTATTCATCTTTTTAAGATATACAATTCCGCAGTATTTGATCTATCTCGTAAGGCTTAGCCAGCTTTTGCAATGTAAGCGCAGAAAAATATGTTTGTTACAACATCACATTACAAATCTTTAAATTTCTCGGCTTTTCTCTACTGCATGCATGCATGTATTATATAAACCTTTCTCTTGAATCAATCTATCTATCTATCTATCAAAATCCGTTGCGTAGTTTTAAAAATCTTAGCATACATAGGGACCTAGAGACAGAGAAAGCGACTTTGTTTTATACTATGTAGTGATTAGTTATCGAACATGATTATAAAACTAAAATAACTAATAGGGGTTGGTGATAAAAGTGTGAAAATTTAGAGTTGTATGTATTTTTAGTTCCACTTTATCAAAAATTAGAAAAATATTAGGGGTGGATAACCCTTATCACTTAGGGGTATAAAAAATAGATAATTGCCGATTATCGGGCCTACTGAATTTGCATATAAAATTTCATAAAAAGCGGCCAAGGCATTTCAGAGGAGTATGGTAACTGCTATTGTATACATTGTCTTAATATGCTTGCAGTTGAAATCAATAAAATTCAATTTTATTTTATTTAATTTAAGGATTTATTTTTTTTATTTTCAAAAATAAAGAAAGTATGGATTGATTTAACGATTACAGTACGTAAATACCAAATATCAAAAGTTTTCTCTACAGTTTGAGATCTGTAAGAAATTCCTTCCTAGTAGAATTCGTAACGGCATACAATTTTCCCAATCCAAATAATTAAGCACCTCATTTTCTTGCAACGATCTCTTCCCAAAACGATACACGCTTTACCTTTTTCTTTTTTTCTTTTGTTAAAAATACTTTTCTTTATAAAATATATATTATATACAATGTTTTCGGGTTATTATATGAAACACTAGCTGACCCGCTGGGCGTAGTTCATGCTCTACGTCTATCAAATTGAAGGCTAATTAAAGTAGTTTTCAAGTCTCCATTCTAGTGGCAGAGTGGAGATGAAATATAGTCTATGTTACTCAGACAGAGGCAATTAAGAACTCTAAAAATGGCAGAATTTTTGGATTCGGTCCAGTATTTTCCAGGTTCCCCGATTTGTTCCAGTTCCCGTTCCGTTCTCCTAAGGGGATGAAATATTTATCTAGTCTATGTAACTTGGGAATAACACCGTATTGAAATAGTGAAAATCGTATTGAAATCGGTGCAGTAGTTATTTAAATCCCGTTCCCGTTCCGGTGAGAAATGCTGAATTCCCGCTCTCGTTCCTGTTCTTATTCCCGTTCCTGTGGGAATTTAAGTATGAAATATAGTCTACGGTACTCAGGAGTAATGAAGCACGGTGAAAGAATATTTGTTGATAGTTGATATGACAGTTACACTGAGATTGTGAATTAATATATAATTGATTAGTTATCGAACGGAACTATAAAACTAAGGTAAATGAAAAATAGGGGTTGGTGACAAAAGGGTGAAAATTTACAGTTGTATGTATTTTGTAGTGCCATATTGTCAAAAATAATCATAACCCTTATCACTTAGGGGTATGAAAAAAGGTAATTGCCGATTCTCCGACCTACTGAATATGCTTATAAAATTTCATAAAAATCGGTCAAGCCATTTCAGAAGAGTACCATACTCCACTAACATTGTGGCACGAGAATTTTATATAAACAAAGACTGTGTTTAATTTTTGTTTTCTACAAAAATTGTCCTAAGAAATACACCCAAATTTCGCTTCATTTGCAAGATACTGAAAAGAAAAACTGATACTCCGATTTGCACCCCCAAAATCAATAGAAATCTGGATTAGCCGATTCTTGCAATAAAATTCCTTTCGTACTGTCTTTAAAATATTAGACTTTTAATTTGCTTAAACAAAAACTAGGACATTTGGTTGTTTTTTATTTTTCATTTTTTTTTTATTTCTTTAACAAAAACGTTAGATAATCTCAATATGCTTGTTTCAACTACAAGCATATTATCATCAGTATATCAATAATATTCTATTTAATTTAATTTAAGGATTTTTTATTTTTATTTATTTAGTGCAAAAATGAAGAAAAGTTGGAATGAATTAATGTAAGGTACGTAAATACCAAATATCAAAAGTTTTCTCCATAGTTTGAGATCTGTAAGAAAGTCCTTCCTAGCAGAATTCGTAAAGGCATACAATTTTCCCAATCCAGATAATTAAGCACCTCATTTTCTTGCAACGATCTCTTCCCAAAACGATACACGCCTTACCTTTCTCTTTTTTTCTTTTGTTAAAAATATTTTTCTTTATAAAATGCCTAAAAAACGGTACCAATTGTAGGTCCGATGTCTTAAGTACGACTCTCCAACTAATGGCTTTAACTATTCCAACAAAACTCCATATTCAGAGAAACCAAATCAAAATTTCACTATTACTAAGCGCCAATACATTCTGGAAAGTTCTTTACTTCTTTTACAAAGCAAGAAGAAGTTAGCAATTTTCTTTGGCATTGTAAAGAGCGGTTGCTTAATATTTTGGCTTTTATTATAAATTCTTAAGTAAAGTGCACTTGCTTTTTAACAACAAGTGAAAATTAAAAAAACGATTGTTAATTGATCAAACGATTTTGATAACATTTGTTCGTTTGTATTGCGCAAGGTTTGTATATTTTATTAGAAGAGTTTGAGTGAAAGTAAAAAACTTTTCTCAGTAGTAAAATCCTCTGAAATCAGGTACACCTTCTTCAGAAAATGATTCGATGGTAAAAAAAAAAAATCCTTTTAATCCTACAATATTCAAATAAGCCGAATAGAGCTGAGAGGGAAGGGGTCAAGACTGAATATAAAATGTCCTATAATCTATATCGAACTTGTTTTCATTAATTTCTACTGTTTCTGTATATTATACACTCGCAACTGAATTTATTTTCGCAATCAAATTGGATTTTGAAAATCACATATGAAACTACTCCTCTTTAAAGTCCATTTCTGCCATAGCAAACTATAGGCCTTCATACGAAGCTACATAGTGGACAGTGGCCTATAAAAAACATATGAAAATGTAGTTTATTATTTTCTAAGCTTTAAAGTTTCCTCTTTTGAAGTGGAATCAAAAGACTTAGTCTATTTTGCCACAACGCAGCGATATCTATCCCTGTTTGTACGACCAACTAGACTTCAAAAGCGGTTGAAAAAAAAAAAAATGCGATTGTAATGCACAAACTCACAAAAAGATCTCAATCTCTCATGTTTAAAAATATCCATTTACAGCAAATGCAATTTATAATTATAACTGATGACCACCAATGAATAAATCGGATATGTCCATGTCCAATGTCCAAACCAGCAATATTGCCTCATCGTAGGTACACCACAAAGCACTTTTGCATAATGTACGCACCACAGCACAACCACATGCTAATCATGCACTCATCACTAATCATCCAGGTGCGGCAATTAAAATGCGTTTTATCGGGAATTAACGTGACAGCCATTTCAATAGTCGAGCCTTACGCGACATCCATAAATCAAACAGTCTTCGCATATATAAATAGCTTACTCCAATTTCAACACCATCGACTATTTTAAACCAATCGCGATGCCAATCAATCAGCGGCGAACAATTTCAACTATTCCCGCCACTTCCTGCGACCGCAGGGCGCAAAATCAGAATAAGACACCGCGCCACTACCGTGCCCGGTTTACGAATTAATCAATGAACCACGACCAAAGTCCAGTCCTTGAATTACCACGATCCTTCACTGCTGCAATGGCTTTCCCATTGATAAACTCGAGAATCACGCAAACAAGTGCTGAGCACCCAACCAACTAAACAGTGATGCAGAGAACGAGGCAGAAAGTAGATACGTACATATAACGACTTGGGCCTGAGCAATGAACAACTCATATTGCCGAACGTCCACCATACGGTGCTACACAATAATCGCCGTTGGGGGTCTGTGTGTCGGTGCAACAACAAACAAAAACGACGAAATCGCGACTAGAATTATTATCATATCATTTCTTGCTAAACACCTCGTTAGATGATTGCATTCGTCTTGCGAGATACGTCGCAATGCCCAAGTCTCTGAGCCCCGAGCCCTAGCCCGCGCCCTAGCCCTAGCATTAGTCTTGGTCCAACCAGACCAGCCCATGCAAACAAGGAAGAAATATTGAAAACGATATCCGAACGTTTAAGCGAACGAATTGTGACATTGTGGGTGGTCGTTGGTTTATTAAAACATTTGTCGGCGCATTATCCGAGCCGGAGCCGCCATCGCCAGTGTGTGTACTTGGCAAATGAATTGCATTTGAAAAATATGAAAAGGCATTCATGGCCTGGTCCAGCTTCATACAGTTGCCACTCTCTTAAAGCTCACAGGCCCAGCGAGCACACGAAATCACAATAAAGTATCGTATTCTGTATACTATCGTCGGGATCTTGGATTGGAATAATACGCGCAGTGTTTGACTATACGCCAAACAAATCGCAATGGTCATTAGTTGTTGCCAAGAGAGACCGAGCACCATGGAGAGCGAGATCGTTCCCGGTGCACAATTCAATCTACGTCTATCGCCGTCGTAATGGGTGGCATTAAGCGGTGTACTCGTGTAACGATTCCGGTGGTAGCCGCTGGACCACAATGGCCTGTGTCTCTACAACAATATTTCTGTGCATCGTAGGTACAACACAACAACAGAACAAAATCCATTTCGATCAAGAAAAAACAAATTTTCGAACAATGAAGTCGTGCGAGCACGTACGAGATTATGTAAAATCGCATTATCGGGCCTGACATTTGGGCTAGTGGTGGAGTGGAGGGAGCATCCTGTGGGTATCTTTTTCTGGATGATGATTCTTCCTGAAGAGCGGAAGCAGTGCTATCTGACATTGCAAGATACAATTGAGCATCATCATAACAATAAAGCAATAAAGGCTGTGTTGGCTTTGAGTGTGCCAGTTTAGTAAAACGGAGAGTAGCAGTCTAGGAAGGCCCAATTGACGTGGGTGGCATATTGGCGCATTCATTGGATATGATTATTAGCTTCTGTGCGCTGACTACACGATCTTGTGGTTGTGTTTCTTGAAGATATGGTTTTGTGTGATGCAGTTTGATCCTAAAAAAGGATTCCAGTTACACGTGTTAGTATGGCTTTAGATTGCTCTTTTTGAGTTGTTTGGATTTTGGTAGAAGAAAAGTTCTTCCTTTGGGCTCTAGTGAATTAGGTGCAACGAGAGACGAGTATGCGAATCGTTGTACCTATTTTTATGTTTGGTATAAGAGGTATTCATGAGGAACAGTCAGCATTTTTTAGTCAGGAACAATGTTATATCTAGAATTGGTTAAGTTAAGTGCACAACACACTTGATTTGAGTAAGGTTTTGTTTTTTGGCGAGTACTCTTTTTTTAAATTAGGTAATCATAAAATTTATTGCCGTCGGATTCTCTATAGTAGTGCCTTTATTCATTTCTCATCAACCTCAAATAATGCTTTTGGAACGAAGTTCCATATCGCGCGTTGTGAAAGGGGGCTAGACGGAAAAAATTCTTACGAAAAGTTGTCACGACACTTTTTGCTATAGTAAGCTATTGTAAGCTGTGCGGCGTCGCATGTTTCTCTGTCTGTCTGTCTCTCTCTCTCTCTGTCTTATAGAAAGCAAGCCAGATATTTTCATTTCTATTTCGCATTGAACAGTGTTTTGTCGCGACGATTATTTTTGTTGAGTGTATACAGGTTTTTTGTAAATAATAAGTAATAAAAAAAATACAATTTTATTACAAAGCCTTCACTAATTAATCGAAAGGAACTTCGTTTTATCCGGTTGTCCCTTGACACCTCTCAAGTTTTTTAATGCATTTGCATACTTATTAGACTAATTAACGAAAGCTTCTTAATGACCGTCAGTACGGCTTTCGTAGCAAACGGTCCACTGGTGATTTGATGGCTTATCTCACCGAAAAGTGGAACCAATCTTTACATTGTTTTGGAGAAAGTTAGATTATTGAGCTTGATATTTCTAAAGCATTTGATAGAGTCTGGCATCAGGCTCTTTTATCGAAAATGCGTGCTTTTGGTATCGATGAGTCTCTTCTTCGTTGGATTAGAAATTACCTTTCCGACCGTTCAATACAAGTTGTGTTAAATGGCTTCAAGTCTGATACCCACTTCATAAATGATGGTGTGCCCCAGGGCTCCGTTTTGTCTCCGATTCTCTTCCTCATTTTCAATAATGATCTCTTGTCTGAAACTTCTAATCCACTTAACTGTTTAGCCGACGACTCGACCCTCAGCTTTTCATATTCGTTTCCAAATTCACTTCCCTGCTCTTCGGATGTGGAACTGGAACGGTTGCGTATGATAAGCTCATTGAATTCTGACCTTGACAGCATTGTTGCATGGGGTCTTATGAACCGAGTAGAATTCATTGCTTCGAAAACTCAATGCTGCCTTTTGTCGTTGAAGTTTAACATTACCCCATTGCCATTATCCATGAATGGTACCTGCATCGAAGAAACCGAAAAGCTGTCAGTACTCGGTATGTGTGTAAACGATGATCTTCGTTGGAATGACCACATATTTGAAGTCGCCAAAAACGCTGCTAAATGCTAAGGCTACTTGAGACGATGCAGGAAGTTCTTTATACCCCTTCTTATCTGACTACAATTTATAAGGCCTTCATCCGCCCAAAACAGGAGTATAACTCCCATATCTGGTCAGGTGCTTCTCAAACGTCTTTGCGCCTACTTGATAGGGTACAAAATAGAGCGTTAAAATTGATAGGTGATAGTTCAATCGTAGAATCGATAGATTCTCTTGGACATCGTCGAAACTTTACATATCTCTCTCTTTTTTATTTGCTTTTGCATTCCTTCCCTAAAACAATTTAGCCGCAACACTCGCCTCGCTAGGAATGCTCATCAGTTCTTCCTTGAGCCCAACTTCGGGCGTACTTTTTTTTTTTTTTTTTTTTTTTTTTTTTTATGTTGGAGGTTTTTAAAATACCAGCTGGAGCACTCAGACCTAAATACCGGTCCATTGTACTACCAGATAGCAACCTTCTATTTGTTATAGCTTTCCAGATGTTCGGAGAAAAGCCAAAAGACGCTGCCATGATAAGGAGCCTAAGTTACCAGCTCTCACCATGTCTGCGCCGAGTATCTGTAACCTCATGCGAGAAAAAGCAGGACATTCACAGAGGAAGTGCTCTGCGGTGTCCTCATCTTCTCCACAAGATTCACAGAGTGTGGTGTCGCTTAAGCCTAACACGTTTAAATGCTTGGCAAAAGAGAAGTGCCCGCTGGCAACGCCAATAAGCTTTCTACAGTCTTTTCTGCTACGAGCTAGCAAAAATGTTGCAGTCTTCTTACTAGCGTTGGGGAGCATGCGCTTGGTGTGCCCGCATCCAATGGAGGCATGCCATCTACGATTTTGCTCTTCACAGATCCAATCGTTGATTGAAGCTCTCACTGAGGATGCTGGCAGACCTAGCGACGGTTCAGGTCCTGAAAAAGCTGTCTGAGATCCCTGCCTAGCAAGTTCATCGGCGACTTCATTTCCAGTTATGCCGTGATGGCCCGGAACCCAAATGAGACGTACAGTCAAGTATAAAGATTCTTATTTTAGTCGCACCACCCGAATGTGGAATGCTCCTTTAAAATCCTCTCCTATTTTCCTAAATGTTCGCACTGTGTTCTATAACATTACAAGGGTTGTCATAACACCTTGATGTGTGCGCTTATTATACTTGGTGATTTGCATAAGGTATTACAAAAATATAGGGCGTGTAGGTTGGACTTAGACAAGCAAAAAATCATATGGGAGGGGGGAGGGGTCCATTTTCCCCCGTTTAGGGTGGAGGGGCAATTTAAGAAAAAAATCGCATAAAATCGGAAAAAAGTTATTTTAAAACCACGGTAATATCTACAGAGTCGTGCTATAGCATTTTGAAAAGCCAAAAACCTATACATTTATTTAAATTTTCAAATAAGTTGGTCAAAAAAATAGTTTTTGAAATATTAATCTTCAAAGTCAATATTTTGAAAAAAAAAAACATAATTTTTTTTTTCAAACCATTTTTTTCAAAACTTTACATAATTAAGTAGTATTTTTCTGGCTTATTTTCAATGTTCTTATTTAATTTTGATCGAACACAAAAAACCGGATGTCAAAATAACTTGTAGTTTTTGAGAAAACCAAAAATTACAAATACGACTTTTTTCAATATTTTTTTTTTAAGTTTATCTTTCGTTATTTGATTCTTAAGTGAATTTACGAAATTAAGGATGAATTTTCTCTTTACTTTTTTTCACTTACGAATCACTTAAGAATCAAATAACGAAAAAAAAAATTTTAAAAGTCGTTTTTGTAATTTTCACCCTATCTTTTTGTAATACCTTCTGCAAATCACCCTGTATATATACAAACTAGCAAACCCGGCGAACTCCGTTTCGCCACTAGATGGCTTATTTTACTAAAAATCTAAGATAAGAGGTAAATAAAAAATTGGACTGGGTATGCACGGCTTTGAACGCAGAAGTAGTCATTACTTAAATGACTGTACGAAAAGTGTAAGTACGAAAAGCACGACAGTCTTGCGTGGCCTACACAAAGCTTTGATCCTACAGAATGTCTTTGGTTGGCCGTTGCACATGGCAAATACGACCTCTATTTCTTCGTTAAACCAAAGTTGAGAGTCTTTTTTGAGCTTTCAATTTTTGCGGGAACAAATTCATTGTAAGTACAGAAATTATTGATTTTTCTCTATCTATAAGGCAAATACTCCAGCTGGTGAAAACTTCAAATTTACTAATTGTTTCGGCATTAATTTGTAGTTAGTTTTTTATCAGCTGGAGTATCCTACGAACCTCGCTTCTCTTATGTGAAGCAATTAAGTGGGAAAGCTGCGATCCTTTCGAGATCCCGATGCCGGAAAAGGAAGAAGAAGATGAATTCCTCCAATTGTTTTTTAATTTTCTTCTTTGATAGGGGAAATATGTGAGTCTCTGTCTTGAAAGCAACCACGATTGCGGGATATTAACTCATCTCACATTTTCGGTAACATTACACGAACAATGTATTTTTGAAGCAGACAGTCAAGTCAGCTCAGCTTCAATTGTGAATTAAGGTTTTGTATACTTGGCATCAACTAGTTTGTGTTTTGTGTGAATTCTAACTCACGGAAAATGAAAACATAGATACCGAAATGAATATTCCAATTGGGTTCCAGACTTAACATTTCAACAATTCAGGTTCACATATCACTTTTAGCTACCGACATCATATGTATCAAAAATTTTCTCTGTTACCACGTCTACATATATTTTTTTTCCAGGACTTAATTTTCTGTAAGATTAATTGGTGTTTCGAATCCTAGTTGCAGACACCCTAGACAAAACCCTCAATTTTTTTTGTTGAACAAAAAGCAGTCATAATAAGTTAAATTAATATAATCCTGCATGTAGCCGCAATACGTCCTCTGCATTTCTCAATATCTGTGCTGCTGTTTTGTTTTTAATTTTTCTTTGTTCTAGCAAACACAAAAGAACATCCTTCAAATATAGCCGCCCACATATATAATTCATATTCAACACAATGTCCTTATCCAACCATGCTAATGGAAGCAAAATAATTTAAAGTGGCTGGGGGACAAATGTAATGACAAAACAAACGAAATGCACACATATGTAGGGGGTCTCACCAATCCCCCAATCCCCCACTTCAATCACAAAACACATTACACTCTAGAAAAATAAACGAAATTATTTGGAGCTGTGTTTTGTTTGGTAACTTTGCACTGAGCAAAAGTTTTTCCCTTGCACTCACAGATAATACACAATTTTAGTATATTATTAAAATTTCACAAAGGTCCTGTTTTCAAAAATACCTCCCAGCTCATCCGAGTAGCTGAAGCTGAGTGGGTCTTAATTATGAAAATGTGTAAGTATAAGTAGGTATATGTTAATGCGGACTAAATTCAATTGGAGTTCCTTTTCCTGTTCTTTTTAAAAAAATCAAAAACAGCAGCCAACGCAAATGAAATATTTCGCTAAATAGATTTTTTCGTATCGTTTTTGTGCTTCGAGGATACTTGGTGCAGGATATCTACGAGACAGGACTATACAAAACTGCCATGATCGCAAGAGGTGAGGTGGGGCGATACATTGCTTGAATCCAAAGCACGACAGTGTGCGAGGAGAAGTTTGATGATAATTTCAAATGGTTAAATATCTCGACTATGTTCAAGCTAGAGATGGGAGAGAAATAGCTCGGGAACAATGTATACCACACAATTAGGCACCTTATTTGTTTCATAGAAGAAAGGAATTCTGGAGCTCATAGATTGTGTTTGTGAACAAAAGGCATGGGCGAAATGTGTCGTTGGCGTTGCTTTCAACTTCCGCTGCCTCAGTGCTGTATGGTGTATGGTGTCGGGCTAAAACAATGCTGAACTGACGACAACACACATGACAAAGTTTTGTTGGCTTCAAACGCGTTGATTTTTGTGGAAACGTGCGGCTGGGAGACTATGCCTGAGGAGGTGTGTTGTGTTTGCCGAAAAGTTTTGCCTTAAATATGGGAAACATTTTTGAAGTCTTTCACAAATATTTGCTTGGATTTCAGACATTTTTGTAAAGTTGTGGTTGCCAATGAAAGGGTTTTCCATCACCGTATTTGATGTTGAAATTAAAATTAAGGATTGTGCTTTGGTTGGATTCATCTCTTAGGGCAGGCTATACTTAAGCGAATGCAAATATGGTTGAGAAAAGCATCTACTTGCAAGTTGCAAATCATTCTTAGGTTTCAATTTAGATGTTACTTTTTTCAGTAAGGTGATAACTGTGGAAATAAAATGAAAAAAACAATAAAGAAGAGTTAAAATGCAGTGTTAATGATATAACGATGTGTAAGCCTTTAACAGTCAAAAAATAAAGTTTTTATTAGATTAATAATGAGAATACAACATCTATTCGAGTCGTCGAAAAGAGAGGGTTTCCGGTGATCCCTGCAGTTCGTGACTGGATCATCAGAAAACTATAAAAAAGAGATCAATTGTTGAAAAATCAAGCTTCTACTTGTCCTGTCGGCGTGGCGGAGCGTAGCTCAAGGTCTACCGTGATCTAGTGTATAGGATAGCATGATTTTAGGCCATTGTACTTTCATCGATATGTCCCAAACTTTGGAGACCGTTGATCGGGTACTGTGCAGCCAATTACGACAATCAATAAAGATTACCCATGCGGGGTTTGTCTCCGGCAAGTCGACAACAGAAAATGTAAAGATCCTAAACATTGTGATTCCTTAGATTTTGTACAATTTGTAGTTGACATAAAAAAAGCAGTCGACCGACAACCACGAGATCGAATATGGGTGGCTTTCAGACAGCGAGGAGTTGCAGAGGCCTATATGCGGACGATTGAGGATATGTAGGAAGGAGCGGTCTCGAAGGTTAGATGTCCAGCTCGAATCATCGCATTCCTGGTTAGAGTAGGTGTATACTAAGAAAAGTCTAAAGTTGTCTGCTCTTCATTACAGCCCTTGACTACCTGCTGGTAGATTAAGTATACAGAACCAAAGTACGTCAAGTTTTGTTTGCTGGAGCCATCATAGAAAAGGATTCTATATCCGTGCCAGAAGAACTTAACGTATAGATAAAAGTTTGAGAAGGAAGTATGGGAACATACGAAAAGACTTTGTATGTATACCTATTCCAGTCATCTATATGAATGGCAACATGCTTTGCAAGCGCAAAAAAATCAAACGTCAATTTTCAATAGTGAAGCACCTTATGACGACATCAATCATCGAGTAAGTGTAGGGTTGATAAATTTGATAAAAAAACTCCCTTATCTTCTGTTATATAAAAAAAAATGCTGCTTTAGCAGAAGGAAATACTCTACACCACTGTTGAACGTCCAGCACTCACATACGACGATTCACAATATTGGCAAAACTATGAGAAACATTAGGAACTGAAATGAAGATGACTCGTATGAGATCAGGAGTAAAAAACTTTATCATATCAGTAGTTCCAAAATTTGTTGAAGCCTTCACGTAGAAAAAAAAACTCCTGGAAAAAATAGAGATCTAGAGAACAACGTCAAAATGGCAATGTCAAATGTAGAAAAGGCAGATGGAAACACTTCTGGTACAGACAATTGCAACAAAATATACGTTTGGATGGCCTCAGACATTTAACGATCCAAGACCGGGAAATTTTGCAGACGCATTCTAAGGTCAACGCTGCGTACCCGACTAGTGGGAGAGCTGTGATCCCTTCGAAATCGCGATGCTCGTAACGTAGTTAGAAGTTACTTTTTGGCTTAACAGATTACATGGAGCTCTATAGAGTTATAAGTAAAACCGTATGTAGTATTATAATGCTCAAATTAAAGTTGCCTTTCTCGGTCTAGTCGGAATTTGGTGATAAAATATAGAGACATATTTTTCTGCTTGATAATTGTAAATATGGGGTAAGGACCGCAATCTGAAAATAAATTTAGCTTTATTAGACTAAAATTAAACGAAAATGTCAAATAAAATTTTTGGAAGTGAAACTTCTTATGCCACTTGCGAACATAAATGCGTAACACGCACATTTCACGCGGATTATCGATTGCATACTTTTCGGCAATGCTCGCAATTCGTCATTCAGAAAGACTACTTAATTGTAGTGAAATATGTTCTTCGGTTGAAGTTTGCATTATTTTCGGAGAAAATCAAATTGAAACTACTTCTTTGTTTTTTTTTTTTAATGCGTTTAATATACATACATATTTGCAAGTCATTTCTTAAGAAAAATCTAAAGACCTCTTAAAATTCTGCTAAATAGTTTTTCAATTTGTGTCATGTGTGTGAAAATCGTGTCTGTACTTGCAAAATTAATTTCGATTGCTTCTTTGAAAGTAGTGTTGCTGTGTTTTCTTTGCTTCTCAAATGAAATAATATAAAATAATTAATAAATAATAATGACCTAAATTCGAGCGAATTTCAGGCTGTTATTAGTTTTGTAACTAAAAATCAAAAAAAAAGTATATTTTTTTCATCACAAAACTAATAAATAGCTTTTCCGATCGCGGTTTTACTGTTTTTATTCAAAAAGTACGTTGGCCGTCATGTAGTTTCGGTAAAAATGCACAACTTGCGTCAGTCGGAATAAAAAAAAAAAACAAATATAATAAAAATAAAATGTTGTTTATACTAAATTATAAATTGTTTATATGTATAAAAAATTTACTTTTAAAAGTAAGAAATGTCTTAGCCAATAAATTTTTTTCTGAAACGTTTCCTCGTGTGTTTTCAAATGGCTTCGCCTCATTTATGGCATCATGGCTAACCTCACATCAGTTTGCAATCAAAACATTGAAAGCACAACAGTCCATTGTTGATTTCAGTGACGTTGAAATCAGGATAGTTTTCATTGTGTTTTGCGATAAACAAAGAAGGAAACGGAACAAAAACCAGAAAATAAACAACAAAATTAACCGAATGTATGAGCATATTTGTCTGATTTTCAAATTATAAAAAAAGGTGGTTTCTTTCATAAAATCTAAATAACCATTTAATGACAGTTGTTTGTTTGCAGTTTTCTCTACGCAGCTTTGTACTATTTGTACGGTTCTTTAAATCAGGAATTATAGTGATAACAGTGACAAAGACACGATGGTTTGCAATTGCAATTTGATGAATATTTGGTAAACATATTTCTACAGTTGTATACCATCATTAGATCTGAAGAAAGCGACCGCTTACATACAAGATACTTTAACTGTGCTTGAGAAGAAAAGAAGCGATGCTGATTCTGTTTTCGAACGGTTGTTTTCTGAAACTGAAAATCTTGCAACACAGTTGGGTGTCGAGTTGAAAGTACCACGCGTTGTTTCTCGTCAAAAACATCGAGATAATCACCAAACAGAGCAAACCCCGGATGAATATTTTAGAAGAGGAGTTTAAGTTCCCCTTTAAGACAACGTTTTAACGGACCTCAACGAAGGCTTTCTCCAGACGTAATGAAGCTTTTTGGGTTGAGAGTTTTTCTGCCTCGGACTTCCTATACAGAGGAGGACATTGAAGAAGTTAATCTCGTAGCAGTCATGTACCAGAAGCTTCTGAACACTCCTCCTGCAAGCGTCATTGCAGAATTTGTGTTGTGGGTAGCAAAATGGAACCGAATTGTTGAAAAAGGCGGTGAACTTCCTGATTCGGTTTCTGCCGCCCTTGATGCGTGTGATAGAGTTATGTATCCGGCTATTCATACCCTGCTTCCTGTTACTGCAGCCACTGCAGAAAGGAGCTTTTCAACTCTCCGTCGCCTCAAAACTTGGTTGAGATCGACTATGGCAGAAAACAGACTCACCGGTCTTGCATTGCTACACATTCATCGCGACATTGAATTGGACATCGATGCGATCATCAACAGATTTGCGAAACAAAATAGAAGATTGGATTTTGTGTTAAAAATTATTTTTACTTAAAACTTGTAATCAAATGTGTTGGAACTCAAAACTGCGTAGTACGCAACCATTTGGGTTTCATCATATCTTCATAATATATTTTTTATTTGTAACGAGAGCTGTGATGTGAACGCTCAAGTCCGGACGTTCACTGGACGAAATACGAGTCTTGCGTGGACTGTCTACTCGCTTGCTGAATGGCCAGTTCCCACGATTCGCACGTTCCCACATCGCAGCTCATCGAATCTTACCATTTGTTTCGATTTATTCTTTCTTTCTACTGTCGACATCCAAGCAATAAAGATTGTAACGATTTAACTGTGCATTTGATTTTGAGTTATTCATTGTGGAAAAAATTGTGCATATGATTTTGAGTTATTCATTGGCGACCGTGACAGGACACTCTTCTTAAAGTTTTAAGTGTGCCTGTATTAATTAATTGAATAATTAATTTCGTTAAAAAAAAAAATAAGTCAGTAGAATCAGTGTTCTGTTAAAAAAAAAAAAAAAAAAACCAAAAAAAAATATGTCGAACGATGAAGTGTTTCCAGAAGGTCTTGAAGAGCTCTCTGATCTTCAAGATGCAACGGGGAAAGAAATTTTGGATCTTGTCCGCAACTACGGTAAGGATGGCCAAACCCGAAAAACGAAGGATAAACTGTTACAGAAAAGGGAAAGACTAGAAAATCTATGGGACTATTTCGACACAAACGACACCCAAATCCGTGACAAGTATTCAGATAAACCTCATCACGAGTATTTCACGAAGGATTTTTACGAAAAGATAAAAGGCGCTTATGAAAATATGAAAGCGGACATCATCAGTCGCTTGAGCAGTCTGCCAGTCCTGGACGCAAACCAGACCATGGAGAAGCCACCAGCAGCAACTCCATCAGGATCATCGGTAAAACCAGCAGCAGCAGCAACAGAAGCAGACAAGATGAAGATGACCAGAACACTTACGACAAGGGATAGGTATAAAATGTTGTCAAGGCATTTTCAATCCTCATTGGATAATTGCAGTACGGAACTAAAAAATACCTATCCCCATATGTTCGAAATTAAAGTTAAGAACCTAGTGGATAATTTTGAACAATTAAAATTAGTTTTTCAACGCGTGGATGGCGATTTGGAAGAAGAAGATGTCAACATCTACTTTCATCTTCAAAAACAGCTAGAGATTCGACTGACTGGCTTACCAACAAAGGGTACTACATCGGATCATCAAATGGCAATTGCTTCTTTGAAGCTACCAAAAATTGAACTTCCAAAGTTTGACGGATGTTACCTTAAGTGGCGTCAGTTCTATGATTTATTTAAACCAATGATCCTTGAACAACCGATTTCGCCGGCCCAGAAACTGTACTTTTTGAGGACTAATCTAACAGGTGAAGCACTCAGTTTGATTCAAGGATTTCCAGCGACAGACAGTAATTTTGAAGCAGCCTGGAAGACACTGATGGATAGATATGACAACAAACGGCTACTTTTGTGTGCACAGCTCGAAAAACTATTGTCCCAACAATCAGCTTCGGGAACTGCTTCTAGCTTGCGGAAATTGCATGACAACACAAAGGAAGGAATTCAGGCCCTGATCAATCTAGGATTCGCAGCCCATGACTGGGATCCAATAGTCGTCCACCTTATCCTGAAAAAAGTTGACAAAGAGAGTAGGACCCTCTTCGAACAGTCCCTAGATGACCCAAGGAGCAGTCCATCGCTATTAGAGTTGCTGAAATTCATCGAATCTAGGTTTCAAACGCTTGAAACCATCACGCATTCCGATGAAAAAAGGAAGACAACCGCCATAGCAATAGAATCCAACGGCTGCGTGATGTGCAGCTTAGGTAACCATAAAATATATAAATGCAAAAAATTCTTGTCTCTTTCAGGTGCTGATCGTGAGAAGTCTGTTCAACGAATCGGAATTTGTAGAATTTGTCTGAGATCGGGTCATACTCACAATTCGTGCAACGCAAGGGGGTGTTTTCTTTGCAATGGCAAACACAATACATTGTTGCACTACAAAAAAGAAAATAAATACAATTTAAAGGCAAAACCAATTTCTAATGCCAACACTATATCTTCCATAGGTGATCGAAACCAGCAAATAAAACAAGGTCAAGGGGTGGAAGGTCAGTCGTCAAACGCAGCTAGCACTTCCAGATCCAATCACCGTAGCATTTATCTAGCGACAGCATTAGTTAACGTAAGGTCCGCATGTGGGATGTGGCACATTACTTCCCTGTCGTGCGTTATTAGATTCTGGATCACAAATCCATTTTGTGACAGCAGCCTTTGCACATGCTTTAGGAATTCAGAAGCATCGATCCCAAACCTCCATAAGTGGGATTGGAGGGCATGGAACGCCAACACAATTTGCCGTAGAACTCTCATTTCAATCGCGAAATGGAAGCTTCAAAGGCAATATTGAAGCAACGATCTTGGCTAAGATAACTGACTATAGGCCGCATGACAGTCACACTGAATTACGTGACCTACCTGCTCACATACAGTTGGCAGACCCAGGATTTATGACAAACCAAAAAATAGATTTGCTGATTGGTGCTGAATTGTTCTTTGATCTTTTACTTCCAGGAGAAATCTTTATTGGTCCTCAACTTCCACTACTTCGAAACACGAAACTGGGTTGGATTGTGGCAGGTGGTGCTCAAGGTACCAAACATAATGCTGTATGCAGCATTGCCACAGCAACATCTCTTTCAAAAATCGAAAAACTTGTAAGCAGATTCTGGGAGTGTGAAAGTCATGATTCTCCAATTAAACGGATGAACAGTGAAGAGCGTAATTGTGAAGACTTCTTCAACTCGACTACACAAATTCTACCCAGTGGAAGATTCATGGTAAGTCTTCCGTTCAAAAAAGATCCATCTTCCTTAGGAGCATCCTTTGAAAGGGCACGCAAAGGGTTTATTTCACTGGAACGTCGACTGGAACTCAACAATGAATTACGTCTGCAGTACACACAATTTTTATTGGAATATGAACAATTGGGCCATATGAGTCAAATAGAGAACTCGGATATTCCACAGACACACTGTTCCATCCCGCATCATTGCGTTTTGAAACCAGAAAGCTCGTCAACAGCACTGCGTGCAGTCTTTGACTGTTCAGCGAAAACATCCTCTGGAAGTTCTCTAAACGATGTTCTGGGAATCGGACCAACAGTTCAACCTGATTTGTTTTCAATAATCCTTCGATTTAGATTAAAAGGATATGCATTCACAGCAGACATCAGCAAGATGTATCGACAGGTTTTACTTCGACCAGAAGACAGAGCTTTTCAACTTATTCTTTGGAGAACAAAAAATGATCAACCTCTGAGGACTTATAGGCTCAACACCTTGACTTATGGTTCGGCCTCCGCTCCATACTTAGCAACTAAATGTCTGGTTCAACTTGCAAAACAATACGAAAATGTTCACATAAACGCATCCCAAACAGTAAGTCAAAACATTTACGTGGATGATTTACTTGCTGGAGCAGACTCAGTGTCAAAGGCTAGAGAACTCCTTGAGGAGATTATACTACTTCTAGAAAAGGGTAAATTTGAATTAAGAAAATTTTGTTCTAATAATGAAAACATTTTAAAGAACATCCCTGATGCACATAAAGAAAAATTGGTAAGGTTTCATCAGTCTGACGTTATTAAAACCTTGGGATTAATTTGGAATCCAACCATTGACTATTTTGGATTTGGTTTTAATTCTGAAAAATTTAAAACGCCAGAAGCGACTGTGACGCGCAGAAGCGTGTTATCTGACCTCGCTCGTTTATTTGATCCTTTAGGTTTACTGAGTCCTGCAATAATGCTTGGAAAGCTTTTTGTTCAAGATTTGTGGAAAACGAACTTCTCGTGGGATGATGAGCTTCCTTTGGATCTCGCAAGTAAATGGAAGGATTATATTAATCAATTTTTTGACCTTAGAAGCATCAGGATACCAAGTGTTGCTAATATCAAAACCCAAGGAGGTGTGCTACAGCGAGCCATTCATAATTTGTGCCCTTTGCCGGTAGAAGAAGCGAAAAAATATCATACAACTGTCAAGACAGATCATCCAATTGAGAAAGAAGAAAATCCTCTATTGACAGTTGAAGCAGACTCAAACAAACATGCAATATCCAGGAAATCCCAAGGTGGAAAAATAACAAAGGGACTTGTGTTAATATCTTGTCTCTTTGCATTTTTTGTAGCACCAATCAGTTCGACAAACATAGACAGCCAAGTGGTAATAAGCAACTTAGATAATGCTATTGGAATTTATTTCGAAGATATGGGAACACTGCGAGTAGCCGACAATTTTTGGAGTCTTTACGTTTACTACAATCTGACCAATTACTGGCTTGAATTGAGCGAAACGAAAGGGTATTTAAGGGAATTAGAAAAGGCTTGTATGGCGGATAAATCGGAGAGAATTTATCACTGCAATTCGACAATCGACATTCTTCGAAAAAGAATAATAAACATTGACCAAAAGAACGATCTTATAAACGGGTTCAATACTACAACCCAGAGTTCAATGCGACATCGTAGATCTCCATTTGATTTTGTTGGAAGCGTAGCGCATAGTTTGTTTGGTGTGCTAGATCAGGAAGATGCTCAACATATTCAAAATCAAATTGAATTGGCAAATAAACAGGATCAACACTTATATTCTCTCATCCGAAAACAGAGCTCCATTGCAGACTCTACGGCAAATATACTGAGGCGCAACTCATTGGAAGTTCAAAATGACTTTAACACATTAAATACATATTTGACAAAAACTTTCAATACAATTGGAAAACAACAAAACGAAATTGTGAATAATCAACATTTTCTTGCGCTCACTACGTATTTAAGTATGATGCTTAATAATTACGAACGCACTCAAGATGTCCTGCTAGATGTTATCCTGGACTTAAATCATGCGAAAATCAACCCGCAGATAATAACACCAATGCAAGTAAGTAGTCAGCTGCAACTGATTCAAGGAAATCTACCTTCATCGCTGAGGCTGCCCAGTGTTTCGGCCTTGGAAATGTTAAAACTAATAACAGTCAAAGGACGGACACTACATGAAACGATTGTGTTTGAAGTCTTAATCCCGTTAGCCGAAGATCAAGAATTCCAAGTTTTTAACCTCATTCCATTGCCAATTGTTCACAACAACATGAGCCTACTCGTCGATGTAACATCTCCATACCTTGCGGTTACATTAGCAAGAGATAAGTATTTTGGACTCTCCTATATTGAATTCAATTCTTGTAAACTAATAGGAACGAGAAATCATCTTTGCAGACAGATTGTGCCTACTAGAGTTCACTCCAAAGATTTTAAGGTGTGCGAAATGGCTCTATTAAACCACGAGGACAACGCTTTGGAAATATGTGATCTAAAGGAAGTGCCTCCACAAGATCATTGGTATGCGCTGAGGCAAACAGACTCTTGGATATTTTCGGTGATGAACAATGTAACAGGCCTTCTGATTTGCAATGGCCAAACAAGAAGCATTTCTCTATCAGGCACTGGAATGATTGGCTTTAACAACATATGCTCCCTTAAAATTGATACAAGGATAATTAATGGTCATTTAAATTTAAAGACTATTATAACAAAGTCATTTGTTCCAAGTGCAAGGCTAAGCAATTGGATCAGAAATCGCAACTTGACAGACGACCATTTTTCCCCCTTGACGGTAAGAAATAATAATGAAACAGATGTTAAAAATCTTTCACAGGAAATAGAAGACCTTAAGAGAGCAATGACTTCTGATGAACTACCACCCGCCAACATACATGATTTTCATCACTATGGCTTGAGCTACTTGTTGCTGGCGATCACCATTGGAATGATAGTAATTTTTTGCCGATATCGAAAACATCAAGCCGCACTACAAATTCCAATTCGGAGAAGAGGTTCTCGCTTTCAAGCAACTATTTAAATTGAAGGTTAGGAACCTTCAAGGAGGGGTGTATGTTGGAACTCAAAACTGCGTAGTACGCAACCATTTGGGTTTCATCATATCTTCATAATATATTTTTTATTTGTAACGAGAGCTGTGATGTGAACGCTCAAGTCCGGACGTTCACTGGACGAAATACGAGTCTTGCGTGGACTGTCTACTCGTTTGCTGAATGGCCAGTTCCCACGATTCGCACGTTCCCACATCGCAGCTCATCGAATCTTACCATTTGTTTCGATTTATTCTTTCATTCTACTGTCGACATCCAAGCAATAAAGATTGTAACGATTTAACTGTGCATTTGATTTTGAGTTATTCATTGTGGAAAAAATTGTGCATATGATTTTGAGTTATTCAAAATGTAAAGATATTAAGTAAAGCTACTATCCAAATATACAGAAATTGATACAAAAGTCAGTATTGTGTGAGAAATTTATTCAATTTTGAGTCAGTCATGTTGAGTCAGCCATTTTTTGATTGCAAATTCTCCATAGTGCAATAAAGTAAGTTGATTTTGGTCGCTTTAGTTTCCGTTTTTCAAGTTTATAAAAATTAGATTTTGTTCGGTTATTTTTTTTTGATTTTCAGTTGCAGTTTCGATTGGTTTAGCTCTATTTTTTGAAATACGGGCTGTTTTGGGGGGGTCATGACCCCTGTGACCCCCCCCCCCCCCTTGAATCCGCGCCTGCCTGCTAACCCATAGAGGTTCGAGGTTCGAATCCCAGCAGAGGCAAAATGCAAAAATGTTTTTCCACGGGTATCGCCTTTCGCGAGGAATTGGCAAGACCTCCGTTAATAAATTCATTGCCATGAAAAGCGCATTCTCAATGAGCCGTTCGGAACCGGCGAAAAATTGTAGGTCCCCTCCATTCCCTTACAAGGCATGGTTGTGAGAAATGCGCTAGGCCCAGGGGCTCCTCGCTCTGTTGCGCCACCCTATTTATTTATTTTTAAGCATTCCGTTACCAGTTACATTCCTCTCATGAAACAAATTAGCCAAAACTACCGCCTCGCTGTTAATACTCATCAGTTTTACCTTGAGCCGAACTTCGGGCGTACATATATTCATATTTTAGTCGCACCACTTGCATGTGAAATGCTTTGCAAGACTCTGTTTTGCCCACATTCCGATTCACAAAATTTCGAAAGCATCATTCATCGGTGTCTCCTATTGAATCCCTCCAATTTTCTAAATGCTAGCACTATGTTATAAGCCATTATAAGGGTATTCATAGCCCTTTGATATGCGCTTTGAGTATACAAAAAATATCTTGTTAGTCAAACCTTATACAAAATATTAATGAAAAGTCATTACCCTTTCTCCGCCGTCTCAACCATATGGTGCTATTAGTAGGTCCAATGGAGCTTCCAAATATCAGGCTTATAAAGTAATTCAAACACTTATGAATCCAGAAATCTCAAATTAAGTCAATGAGTTCAATGAAAAACTTGAATTCTATTGAAGGTTATCAATTTAAATTTTGTAAATAAATTTGTAAATAAATAAATCTGGCACGCAAATTATACTAGCCGCCAAAATTTATAGGTTTTAAATTCGGCCTTGAATTTAAACCATCTAAAAAGCAATTGAATAATAAATAGGAATCATTAATGTATATTTGTATAACAACCATCACAAAATATCTCTAGTTTCATCAAAGGCATTCGCCTTTGTTTCCGTTTGTATTTGCTGCTGACAATCCTTCAACGCATCAACCACGATCTACCTATCCCTTCGCTTCCCGTAGAATTGATGGAGATCTCTTGACGGCCAAGTAAGTCTTTTGGCGTTAAAGTTCATTTAAAGCATTTCCAAGACTGCATTCTTCTATGACAGTTTTCTTTTACAAATTGAATTCTGCCAAACATAAAAAGAGAAATTGATTCACTGAATTTGAACCAGGGAACTATTTTCTTCATAACTTAGCTTCAGCCCATACTGTTTGAAACCTTGGAACCTGTACTCAAGAGAATTGTTGTTTTAGCATCCTTTCCATAGTCCTAGCCCAAAGCCTGCTTGTTTTTTTCTGCAGTCTTCCTTGACGTTAACTTCATTATTTTCCAAAAGAATAGTTTCCTTACATTCTTTCATGCATATCTAACTATGGCTAATTAATTACCTATTGTTTTTTCTGCTATTAGAAAACTACATAAATGTTTCTAACCAAGAATTCTACTTCGGAAAAAGGAAACTACATTAATACAAGAACTTACCTCGATGGATGCTGAGAGTGCCTTAGGTAGTTGGATATTTAAACCGGAAAGCTCATGTAACATACCTATAGTGGGACTTCGTTCTTGTGCTTGCGTATTCTATTTCTAAACAATTCCTATTCTTCTTTTGTTCTCAATACGCTTTTACCTTGTTACTTCCATAAAAACCTTGGAAGTCTTAAAGGCCTGATTCAAATAAAATAGAAGCGAAACAATTAAACCATCTACCTTCAATCTTCATTCAACTCGACAACATACACACACACTCGAGCAGAAACTTGCACTTAACTGCCCTGCGGCTTTTAAGGAAAGAAGTGGTTTTAATTGCCATCTATTAACTATCTGTCAACGTACCAAATCCAGCCACATCAATATGCAATCAAAACTTAATTATAAATGGAATTGCCATATCGTACTGGGGCAACTAAGTGATGGACAAATCCTTGGGATTAATCCTCCCACATGAAGAGAGGACCTCGCAACGCAACCATAAGTAACCACAACCACCACACAACACTAATTAAGTGTAAGTCATTTTAGTAGCAAATATCCTTGACGTGTCGAACAACATGACAGCCAACACAGAATTTAGATTAAAAGCTTTCAAATTGAATACCTTACCCGGTCGTTCGCTCAGTTTGTCCCGTCTTGATAGTTTTGTAAATTGATATTTCCCACATGAGATCTTAATTTATACATATATATAGAGATGGAACCTTACCTTGAAAAAAGAAAATGCAGCATCAGGCAGAAAATATCTGAATGTATGTATCTACTTTTGAAACTGCTCCGAAATCATTAACGGCATTATAAACGAAGGTATTGCCAAGATAATTGATTGACAGATTTCAGTTTTGTCTTTTTTGATAGAACTAATTACAAATATAAATCGGACACTTTCCAGCTCATTAACGGAGGCTTTGATATAAAAGGGTCAGTTTTAAGGATGAAAAAAGGAATTTGAGTTAATTTTTGCAGACGCAGAGTAATTATAATTGATGCCTGAAGCAGTCTGTTTCAATTATCAAGAAAATAATTATGAATTAATACATTTATGTAAAAAGTAGTTGACCCACCCGGCCTGCCGCGCCAGCCGTTGGTTGCTCGGGTCTAACTAACTCAAAAATTGCCAAAAACCTAAAATTGTCAGGAACAACAGGCTTAGCTGAAGATTGTCTGAAAGTTTTTTGTTCACATTCACTTTCCCATGGGAGTATTGGGATGCTGTCCCAGGGATCCAAAATGAAATAGTCGATGCTACTATTACGGTACAAGAAGTGAGTCAAGCACTCAACTGCTTAAAAAAGGGTAAAGCACCGGGTCCAGACACCACCAATTTTATAAGAATGGCACGAACTTGCTGAAAATCAAGCTTTGCTACTTAATGGACAAAGTCTCTGAAAATGATATGGCACCGCAAGGATTCAAAGAAGCATTGATTTTTCCGATACACAAGAAAGGATCATTATAGCTTACCCAGAAAACTATAGAGGAATCTCGTTCCAGAATGCATCTTATAAAATTTTTACGCTCAAAAAGCGGCTATAGACGAATGGATAAGGCTGAATAATATCCTGAAAGAGTACCAGGCAGGATTCAGGCCAGGTTACTCTACATTAGATCAACTGTTTGTCCTGGGTTGGGGTCAAAATTCTGCCAGGGTTAAAATTCTTTTTTCAAAATTGTGCTTTGCAAAATTCTGCTTTTCAAAATTCTACTTTCCAAAATTCTGCTTTTCAAAATTCTGGTTTTCAAAAATCTGCTTATCAATATTCTGTCAATTATAAAGAAAAAGAAGGTTTGGAAAATGTAAAAAAGCGCGCGCTTTTTTACATTTTTCAAACCTTCTTTTCATTCATAATTGGCAGAATATTGATAATAATTGCATACTCTTGCTTTCTAAAGAATTTCAAAATAGAGAAGTAGTTTTTTGATTTCCTTATTTTTGCTATCTCTCTTACTCAAAAGAATTACATAATTCATTTAGTTTATGATAAAACTGTGATAAGACTGGAGATGCATTGCCAAGATTGCAAGACAATGAAAAGGCTTGGTATCGTCGCTTTCGGCTCAAAGTAATAGTTGCCCTTGCCCGTAGCTATGCCGGTGTCTATAAATTAATTGGAGACCTACGAAAGGAGCTTATCAGTGCCAAAACATAAATTGAGCGAACGAAGCATGGGGAGAGGATAAAGGAAAAAAGATAGAGTATAAAGGGCGCTTAACATTTTATACACCATCTTTTTCTTTATATATAATTGGCAGAATATTGATAATAATTGCAAGCTCTTACTTTCTTATCGCTCTCGTACTTTGTTTTTTTTTTTTCTGCAAACAAAGAGTAATATAAAAAAAATCAGAATTTTTTCTTTTAAAAAAACCAGAATTTTGAAAAGCAGAATTTTGGAAAGCAGAATTTTGTCAGCCAGAATGAAAAAAGAGCAGAATTTTGAAAAGCAGCATTCTCGTTTTAAAAGTAGAATTTTGAAAAGCTGAATTTTGAAGCCAGAATTTTGACCCGCTCCCGTTTGTCCTTACAAATTGCGGAATCGTTCCAAAATCAAAACCAAAACACTTTACACGTTTTTTGTTGATTTCAAGGCAGCTTTCGACTCCATTGAAAGAAATGCGTTGCTTTATAACCTGTACTTGAAGGGAGTATCACTTAAGTTTGGAACAGTCTTACAAAACCTATACACAGGGAACCAAACTGCTATTTGGAATTGTGAAGAGATGTCAGACGGGTTCGAGACAAAATCAGGTGTGAAACAGGGATGCGCCTTGAGTTCAACATTGTTTTCCTTATTTATAGATGATCTGCGCGATGGACTTCCAGGGGGTGTTCTTTATGCAAGTACATGCATTAAGGGACCGATGTTTGCGGATGATGTGGTGTTGTTAGCCAGCTCCTCTGAAAGTCTTCAACTAGTGATAAACCGGCTTGGAGACTACTGTAAGCTCTGGAATTAAACAGTAAACCAAGAAAAATCCAAAGCAATGATTTTTAAAAAAGGAGGTGGTGGAAGAAGTCGAAAGGACAAGTGGTACTACAATGGCGAAGAATTAGAACTGGTTAATGAGTTCAAGTACTTAGGTGTCCTTCTCTCGTCAAACCTCAATTTGAGTAAACACCCCAACAAAAGCAAAGGCAAAAGCTGCAATCAATGCGACGTGGAAAGGATGTTTTTCAAATGGTAGTAAATATAGAGTCTTTGAAGCAGTTGCTAAATCAGTTTTGTTCTATGGGGCACAGGTGTGGGGATATAAAGAACATGAAGCAGTAGAGAAGCTTCTACGGTTCTATATAAAACCAACTTTTCATATTCCTGCTAATGCACCAAATTATCTGTTGATGATCGAAACTTAAATATTTTTTTATTTATAAAAACATTATAAAGTTGCAGATAGATTACATACTGAAGGTAATGAAAATGGCGGATACAAAAATTCCAAAAATATCGGCGTTAAAAGCGGTAGAAAACAAGTCAAGCTGGTACCCGGAATGGATGGATCTGGCACTTCAATGCAAGATAGAGGTTGATCTTAGCATTGGAAATGTAGATAACTCCATCTTATAAATGTAGGTTCAATCTTATATCAGCTGGTGGAGAAAGTTGATGAACTGAAGCTACTGGAGTACAGATAAGGAGCAAAAGCTTCGGTACCTAGAGCAGTGTACAGTCGCTTGGACCACAATTTGATAGGAAAAAACTATTTCCATAGCAAAACCAGTGTTCAAGCTATATCAATGAGGACGAGATTGAGAGGTGAAATTATAAACCTGAATTACATACCACATGTCTGTGTGATCTATGCAACAGGAGAGAACGAGAAGATGTCCTACATTTCATTGGGAAATGTCCAATACTAAGTGAAGTCAGGCATCAGGTATTCGGAAAAAAAATACCTTTCGGACGAAAAAACTATAACGGAGTTGAACGAGCTGAATGTGGAAAAACTTTTTAATTTTGCCAAAAATGCGCTATCTTATAGGAATAAAATAAGGAGTGGGAACTTCTGATATAACTTACTTATTGTAATTATCATCATGAATAATAGTCGATCAGACGGCATAATGGCATGCATATACCTATGTTTTTGTATTATTTTAAAGTAGTAAAAAATTAATTTGAATAAATAAAAACTAACTAACTATCTAATCTATTAGGATAAAATACATGGTTTAGTTACTCGGGGATAATGAAGCATTATCTAATAGAGGGTTGCCAGTTTGGTCATTTATAGCCAAATATGGCCGTTTTTTTTTACTACATTTGATAATTTTTCAAACGAAATGAAATCAAAAACACTTCAGTTTTCAGTTTCTCAAAAATGAAATGTATACATAGAGCCGTTTTTTGTCGTGATGTAAAAAGTGCATTAAAAAGTTCGTTTTCAAGCCCAAGAACTGCTTTGAGGTTCCCACAATGCTTTTTTTTAAACCTCAAGTTTCATTAAATATCAAGCTGGGTGTTTTTTGAGTTCTGGGTTTACCATCAAATCGCCCAAAATTAGAACTAGGTTTTTATGTTAAACGCTCTTAGGTAATAGACAGTGAAGTGAGATGACACGTTTCTTCAAATGACCGGCATGCGTACTGACTTCATGATTAAATATTTTTTAAGAACCGAACTTTGGCAACTAGACATGACTGACGCTATAGAGCTTGTTTCTGTCAATACAGTCATACACGTCTTTTTTTCAAGATATCCCCTGTGCTGTAAGAATTTGTTGACGTTTGGGGTTTTTCGGACGTTCACATATATACAAGACAAGGGATGCGGCGTTGAGCAGGCGTATTAATCTATAATTAGTGCAATTCTAAGGTTCTCCATTCAGTTTCTCCCGACTAAATCATGCAAATGGTGCATTCTCCTTTCAAGCTTATCTCTAACTGCTTTGATGATTTCGGCGTCGAATGCAAATGCAGTTTTATTTGACTAAAAGCTAACATATGATTTCGGCAACATTAACTTCTTCTAGGACTCGAGAACGTCCTTCATGATCATCGTTTAAGTTCAGTTTGCAAAAATAAGTTTTGCAGATCCTCAAAAGTGACTGCACTTCTACTACTGGGCCATTCCATGGTGTATCACCCGAAACGCACACTTTTCGACTTATAAAAGTGTTGATCCTTTATAAAAATAAAGCAACGGAATGGCAAGGGCTGCTTTCATAATAGGCCCCACTATACCGTATGAAATTGAATGACTAAGCTCATATGCAATGAAATATGTCAACTTCGTCGAGAAATACTCATGGTTAGATTTAAAACTGGAACGTGTCTTGTCATTAAGGAGTGTGAGTACTCTACCCATTCAACTGTTTTTTTTTTTTTTTTGTTTCTAATAATGATTTTCAAATATGCTGTGATGAAGAAACTCTGTAAGAACACTTGGCTCCTACTCCGACACAAACCATTAATTTAAATTTCCTCATGTCTAATATAAGTACACTGCACATATGCATGTGTGCATGTATTATTCAATTACGATTCTATGGACTTTTCTCGTCATTCAATTATTCAATTATGTTTCTGATTGAAATCCATTTCCATTATTTTATTGTCATTGTCATAGACGGTGTGTTGATTGATTTTCACATTCGTTTCATAAGTGATCAGATCTAAACATCCTTTTTCTAATAAATCAAATTTTTTGACAAATATCAATAATTAGAAGCTATATGTCCATGTGGGAGTATGTATGTATGTATGCATACGTTTGTACGTTAAGTAAATTAATGCTGTTAACGTCACTCTTATCTTAATAAGCCCGATTGAAAGAAAAAGTACCCCTCTTAGACCGCCCATGTAATTAATAATACACACGCATATATTAACGTAATACCTACGTACATACGTATCCAACTTTTGCATTAAAGATTATGAAGAATATGATTTTTTTTTGACACAAAATCTCATCGCTCACTTCTCATAATGTGTTTCGAATTTTAAAAGGAAACGAATGCCGGCAATTCATTACGCTAATACCGCCACGCGTCATCTTGATAAATTGAGAAGTTTGATTAAAAACTTGGGCGTTATGCATCCACAGAGGCACTGCTGCTTGTTTTAAAATATAAAGGGATAACCACTGAGGGAGGATGTCCCATTCCGGGGTTGGAAGTTTTATTTTACACTTCTTTTTATATAGAAAACCAAGTTGAGCAATGTTAACAGCTTTGGTGCTATATTTCGCACCCCCAGAAGCTGCTGCGCTGCTACTCGTGCCCTATGTGTACACTGTACATATCATATTTCCATGTTCCTTAATCAACAAGTTTAGCTTTTGTGTTAGAAACCAAATGACGGGTGATTACTCATATTAATGTGTTTGGCCCTTGAATTTTGATGAATGGTTCGTTCGTGTTTCTACCAAATGCTGAACGGAACCAGAAGGAAGTTTAATTATTTTTTGAAATATATTTTGAATGGAATTAGTAAAAAAATTTTTTTTAGAAACTTCTGAGAAAGTTACAAAGAAAAATTTTATGAACCCAATTTTTAGATAATGGCTATGTTGAAATATGTGTTACATAATTATTCTTTAAAACTTACAATATATCTCCTTGCCACGTGATTATATCCTTTGACAAAATGCAGAAGTCAATTGCAATTTATTCGTTTACCTCGTGATTCTTAAGCCGTGAGGGTTAGGGAATCAAGAAAGAATGGGTTCAACTTAATTACAAAAGAGACTGCAATGAACGAGGATACTTTTGATAGAATCCATTAATGTTGAGAGTCTAGGCAATTTCAATACTTTTTGAAATATGAGTTTGGTGTTTGGAGTTGAACTACTATAATAGGTAACTGAGGTTGATCAAGGGCAACGGCTTCGTATCATTGTTGCAGCACAAGCTAATGCGCTCTCTGTATTCTATATATTCTACACATGTCGACGACAAGACGGTGCCGACCCGCGGATAACACTCATATATCTCCAAGCCTACATAAGACAAGTATTACCAATTTCATGTTCCATTATAGGTATGAAATTAAATAAATAAATTGCGCAACAAAGCTATGGATACCTCGGGCTTGACGCATTTCAAGGACCTACAATTTTTTGCCGATTTTTAACATCTAAGTTAGAAAGCGTTTTTCATAAAATTAAAAATAAATTGGATGGCGCAGCAAAGAGAGGAGCCCCAGGGCCTGACGCATTTCTCACAACCATGCCTTATGAGTTTTTTCTCTTTGATGCTTCTGGAATTCGAAGCTCCGACGTAGCAGGCAGACATGCTAAAAATTACTCCGCGCGCACCACTATCGTTAGAGTTCAATAAGTTGAACCATTTAGCGTTAGTTTATAACCGATTAATAAAAAATAACTAAATAAGAAAATAAATATAAAAATGATGGAAAAGCAAATTTGTAAATAGATAAATAATCTCGTATAATCCCAAGTTATTAATTGCATTACACCTACTTTACGATTTGATGTGGCAATTACAACACAGTACAGCTTATCCATTTCAATTATGGTTCCTACAATCGATTTCGTTGCAAAGACCAAATATTTTAAATCACGAGTAAGCTAAAGCTTCTTAAAACGGTGCAACAATAAATATTATAGTTCCCTTGCTTGTCGAAAGCTATTTAAATATCATTGCACATTTGATTCTCTTGAACATAGCGTTGAATCTCTCTCTCCTCTCTCTCTCCCTCTCTCTCTCTCTCTCTCTCTCTCTCTCTCTCTCTCTCTCTCTCTCTCTCTCTCTCTCTCTCTCTCTCTCTCTCTCTCTCTCTCTCGCTCTCTCTCTTCTGTCTCTCTGTTGTAGTGTACGATATATCAGGGTTCAGGGTTCAGGCCTTCAGGGTTCAGGGCGGCTGTGGTGCAGTGCGAGTGCGCAGTGGTAGAGTGTTCAGTAGATAGACCGGACGCGTGGGTTCGAATCCCACTCTGGGCATCTACTTTTCTTTCAGCCTCCAGTTTCATCTAAACACCGCAAATAAGGTTATAAGTGTGAAATAACAACCACTTTATTTCTCTCTACTGCACCACAAAAAATGAACGCTGCTACCCTGGTAGTACAATTGACCGGAAAATTAGGCAGGTCTGGGTGCTCTGGATAAGCATTAAGCCTCCTTTCTCAATAAGAAATAAGTCAATGGCAAATTTTGACACTGCACCTATATTTCATGAGCAAGTCTTTTTCAACTCTACTTTCTCTTCTTACTTCTGTTTCAATTATTTAATGTTGAGAATTTGAAGAGTTGACTTATTGTTTAAAGTTTAAACCATTTGAAGTTTTCTGTAAAGCGGTGAAAACTATGAATGTCTTTGTTTCTAAGATCACTTGGTTCGTTGTAATAAAGCTGTCCCTAGTGTAGGTACAAACTAAGGTGCATTTTACTAAGAGATAAAAAAGTTATGGTACGTTTTGAATCCATAGTTTTACCAGAACTTTTTGGTAGCCAGATAGGTGGTAATGTTTGTCCACCTGGAAATTGTCATCTTCATAGCACTTTGTTTTAGCATTACTTTACACGTAGAGGACGGTTGGTATGATAATGTTGACTCTGTTGGGTGACATTGGCATGGAAGTTCCTTTCCTGGCGAGTACGACAGCTCTACGACATCGACAGTTACAGTTCGTTAAAATATTGTCTGGCGATCTGAGGGTTGATTAGCTATCCGAGAAGATGTGGGTTTTTGACGACAATATTACGCTTTCTCTGAGCCATTATATTACCTTGTTATCCTTTGGAAACCCTACATTTGTTTGAGCGATTTATATTTATTTCATTTTGAAAACACATTTTGGTTTTTAGTTTTCGAGCCTCGTTGATCTGAATGTCAGGGGGAAGAAATTAATGAGTATGTCTGAGGCAACCGAAGGTGTTGAACAAAGAGCTCCGCTGACGCACAAGCTGATCGCTGGACTTTGCAAAGATTGTCACGATAGGTGGGTTTTCTTTGGCTGTCTACCCTCTTACGATTGATGCTGTGTACTGTACAGCCAGTGGGTCATCTGTGGTGATTTTCCCATTTTTTTTTATATTTGTACAAGCTTACATCCAGGCTACATTTTTTTTTTTTGTCAATTTTAGAGTTTGCTGAGAGCTTTGGCTATGTTTTGCTGCCACCGCAGTATCGTTGTCATTTCCGAATAAAATAAAAATAAATAAATAAATAGGGTGGCGCAACAGAGCGAGCAGCTCCAGAGCCTAGCGCATTTCTCACAACCATGCCTTGTGAGGAAATGGAAGGGACCTACAATTTTCTGCCGGTTCCGAACGGCTAATCGAGAAAGCGCTTTTCATGGCAATGAATACTAACGGAGGCCAATTCCTCGCGAAAGGCGATACACGTCGAAAAACATTTTTGCCTCTGTTGGGATTCGAACTCGAAACCTCTGGATTAACAGGCGGACATGCTATCCATCACAACACGGGTACCACGGGTCATTTCCGAATGCGATTGTTTTTAATTCCTCAGCTCCTAAGTCTATTTGAAGTTCGTTGACGACTATATAAGAGTACTCGATAGTAAGTGCCAATCAATGTATGGCAGTTTCTACCGATTGCTGTTCTGTGGAAAGAATAAGATTCGGTTTTATAGAACTTGGCAAATGAACATCAATCAGAGGCCCAAATTTCAACTCAAACTTGTGTTTATCTTCTCTTTGCTTCCTTTTTTGTTTCATACGCATTATTTCTTTCTTTTTTCCAAAGTGTGAGGTTATTGTTCACAATCGGGCCCAATTTAGTTTTCGACCCCGAATTTCAGTTAGAATTCAAATTCATATGCCGCGAGCTCGAGTATTCAATAATTTTGGCTAGATGCAAAGTTTCTATAATTTTTGTGTTAAAAGGATGCCAGCTGCTTTAAAACTATTAAAATGGAAAATAGTTTTATAGTTGCGAAGCTTAATACTCTAATGGTTTCAAGTAAAAATGAAAAAGAACTAAACTATTTCGTTTACTTCTTGTGCCACGATGTGAAATTTAACCGAAATATCTCGACCTGTTTTTTTCAAATTGGGTTTTTATTCTTTGTGTTTATAATTTTTCTTAAGTCTTAATCGCTTTCTTAGCGTATTTTCAACACAATGTCTTGGAAAAGCTAAGTACACTGTACACTACGAAATATGTAAATCGATAGAAAATTTTATTAAAATCTTTTCTGGTAAAACTAATTTTAGTCGGCATACATCAAATAGGAAATTTCTTCCAAAATCAATTATTGGATATGGCTATCAACCCCTATTCAATTTTATTTTTTCAGTGTTAGTATTTCCGTGATTCCTCGATTTATTGATTGAGAGCTGCGGTGTTCCGACCAACTATTACCACTTAAAGTCTAAACAATTGCACTAGTTGTTAAAAGCATCCAATAAATTTGCAGACAGAACTTTTTCAAATACTTAGGTGTGCATAGACAACAACTGATCAACTTTATCGAATTCGTTGGCTTTATCTTGGCAACACAATTAAATTAATGAAAACGTTCTAGTATGTACCTAAGTATTTTTCACTGGCACACGAAAACAAATGAATCATCTCGATTCCTTGGCACCCTCCTCCCATGCACTTACATGAATGTGTAAGTAAAACAACAGAGGATTACTTAATGAAATTGTGCGCAGAATGCGTGTCATTATATGATTACATTATACTATACCATCAGAACTTCGGCGCTGCTGATAGATCCCTGTCAATTAAATAAAACCCCTTCTCCAGCACTCACATCTAATTGTGTTGGAATCGATAAAACATAAATCAACAGATCTGATAACACAAATCGTAAAAATACCCATAAAGCGAAGCAACTAAATTAAAGTCGTAATCCCATTCCATTTGCCGGAACTCATCATCAACCATTGCAGACAACACCATATCCAGTTCATATAAATGGGGAGGCATGACCCATCCCCAATACCACTCGAACCAATTATTACATTATCCTTGTTTATAGATAAGCGCTTAATGAAAGCTGCTATAAGCGTTAAACTATGTGCGGAGCTAATTAACAAGTGTGTGTACACAATGAGCGAAAATTCGTGTAGATACAGTGCAGATATCTGACGGATGTGTATACATAAAACGCTTACGCTTCAGGCTTTGTTCGAAGAAGAGCTGTTGCAGTGTAAACAAGACCTCAAAATCGAAATTTATGTGCGATGAGTTTATAGGGGGCCTCCTCTATACTCGTATACATTCCATATAAATACAATCACATCGCATATGGTAACAAAGTAAACAATTCATGTGATAATCGTAATTAGGAGATAAGTGATGACAATTCCTATTATTGTTTTGTTGAATAACGTTTATTTATTAACAATACGCTGTATTCCAACCCGATTTATTGTTTCAATGCTGGAATTGATATAAAATATCTTTGGGAGTAGTGTGAGAAGTATCCAATTAAAAAATCAATTTTACATAATTTATTTTTCCCCATTTGTTCGTAGTTGTTGCGGAAAAATGGAAACAAAATGAATATTTATGAGCTGTTTAAGCTTTACATATTTTTTTCAGCTTACAAGCAATCACAGCAAACATGAAAAAAAAAAAAAATATGCATCTACCTAGTGAAAAACACAATTGACATCCTTTTCAAATTGAATCGATTGGTTTTGAATTTTATAGCACCAGATTCCAAAATAATATAAAAATAAATTTAAAGGATTGGAGGTAGATTGAGGATCAGATGGTTTTTTGTTTGTTTCTAATGTGACCTAAGAAAGAAGCATCCATCGGAACATTTAAGCCGCAGAATAAGGTGGCAGGAGAGGTAAATTTGAGTTTGAGGGATTGATTTTTCTCCCAAAAATCAGAGGGCGAATTACACCATACGTTGTCGAGCCATCTAATACAAGTATTTGGCATTCTCTCTTCAGTCATCGAATGAAATTCAATCGGACATTGGAAGTGCTCACAGATTATTCCTCAAATGAAAATAAAAGAAAGTTTTGTGACTTGTAACTATCCCAGTCAAAGCAAACTTGCTGACAAGTAACCAACTGATTCAAAAAAGATATGTATTGCACAAATCCGTTGAAACCGATCGGTTTCGTTGTCCATGTGAACATTCACCGACCGGAAGACAATCGCATCAAATAACAAGATTAATTTAAACAACAAAACACAAGTGCATTTAATGATTAAATTTTCTGGAGTTTTCACAAAAATTTGTTTAAAATCTTTTTTTCTTTTAAAATCTGGGAGCACAGAACGGGGTCGGCCGTCCGCTTCGTTAAGTTGCCGGGCAACTTAACGTTAATTAAAAAATATCTAGGGCTAGCATTTACTTTCTTTCTAAAATAAATAATTTTTATATTCTTGTCGGCTTGAGCAGTGCTGACGGTTGTTGCCTGTAATGGTGATAGGCAGGGTTCGATGGTGGCTTCGATCCTGGAAGCCGTTGTAGACCCCAGTTGTTGGATTGGTTTCAACCTCTGTTGTGCTGCGTTCCTTTTCCTGCAGCGATGTAGAAGTCTCCGAAGCTGTCTTATATTGATATTCGGAATGCTGGATCCGTTACGGATAGCACCTGGAGATATCAGGGGTTGCCTTACCTGCAATATCCTAACTAATATTATAAATGTGAAAGTCCCTCTGTCTGTCCGGCTTTCTATGTTACCGTCTCCTGCCCAAACTACGGAACTGATTTAAATTAAATTTTGTACAGAGATAGTCTAGAACCTGAAGAAGGACATAGGCTATACATTTTATCCCTATATTCCCACGGGAACGGGAACGTATACGGGAACTTAGAAACTACAACACCGATTTCAAAAATTTTTCCACCATTAGAATGCTTCACTATCTCAGAGTAACATAAACTTTAATTCATCCACATATTCCTACGGGAACGGGAGTCCTTACCAATATAATAAGTGTGAAAGAAGCTCTGTCTGCCCGTCGTTCTATGTTACCATCTCCCGCCTAAACTAATAAACCGATTTAAATGAAATTTTGTACAAAGATTGTTCTGAACTTAAAGACGGACATAGGCTTGTATTTCATTCAAATATTCCCACGGGAACCGGTCCTCACTATTATTATAAATGCAAAAGTAGCTTTGTATGTTCACCTTTCTATGTTACCATCTGCCGCTCAAACTAATGAACAGATTGAAATTAATTTTTGTACAAAGATTGTTCAAAACCTGAGGATGGACAAAGGCCTTATATTTTATCCCTATATTCCCACGGGAATGGAAACTTTTACGGGAACTTAGAAACTACAACACCGATTTCAAAAAATTTTCCACCGTTGGAATGCTACACTATCCCAGAGTAGCATAAACTTTAATTCATCCACATATTCCTACGGGAACGGGAGTCCTTACTAATATAATAAGTGTGAAAGAAGCTCTGTCTGTTCGTCGTTATGTAACCATATCCCGCCCAAATTAATAAACTTATTTCAATGAAATTTTGTACAAAGATTGTTCAGAACCGGAAGAGGGACATAAGCTATATATTCTTTCCCTATATTCCCACGGGAGCAGGAACGTAAACGGGAACTTTGACACTACAGCACCGATTTCAAAAACTCTTCCACCGTTGGAATGCTCCATAATCCCCGAGCAACATTTACTTTTACTCATCCCCATATTCCGGGGACGGTCATCATGTTTCCACGGGAACGGGAGTCTTTACCAATATTATAAGTCCGAAGTTAAATCTGTCTGTCTATTTCTCTTTGTTTCCATTAACCGCCCAAACTATTGAACCTATTTACACATATGAATTTTGGTACAGAGACGGTCTAGAACCTGAGCATGAACATATATGTTATGCAATATGTTATATCCCTGTATTCCCATGGGAACGGGAACTTGAAAATGCAACACCCATTTCAAAAAATGTCCACCGTTAGAATACTACAATATTTCCGACTAATATAAACTCTAAGTCATCCTCCGGAAACGGCCATCATTTTCCCACGGGAATGAAAGACTTTAGTTGCATTATAAATCCGAAATTAACTCTGTCTGTCTGTTTTTCTTTGTCTATATTTACCGCCCAAGCTATTGAACCGATTTATATGAATTTTGGTACAGAGATAGTCTAGAACCCGAAGATGGTCATCCTTACTAATATTACAAATCCAAAATTAACTCTGTCTGTTCGTGTTTCTTTGGTACCATCTCCCGCCCAGAAAACTGATCCGATTTGAATTGATTTTCATTCAAAAATAGCCTAGAGCTAGAGGAAGGACATGGGCCGTAAACGGGAACCTTAAAACTGCTGGGTCGATAAAAGTTCTTTCACTGCGAAGTAACTTCTGTCAAACTGTCGAAAATACATTTGACCTGAGAAGAAATGTCTATCTTGATCTTCAAATAAATATTGGCAATCGGGAATGGCTGTGTGAAAGGTCGATTTCGGCGCCGACTAATGAGATAGTTAACCATATAAACTAATAAATTATGTTTGACGTATTGGGGGATGTTGTCGAATGTCTATCAATAGATAATATTATGGACACTGAGCAAGCCACATCATACCCTATAGAGTTCCTCAATTTCTTAGGATTATTAGGAGTGGCAGCGCGTTGGTGTTCCAGTAATGCAATAATGAGTAATCCATAATTGTAAACAGCTACAAATTACACATCTGGGATGCGGCATTATAAAAACTTTAATAATGACTGGAACGAAAAAAGGATAAAACGTTTTGAATCCCCGTTTTCCTTTAATTCCCACTGATTGGTCATTATAAATAAGGCTCAGACGCTTTAAGTTGCAGGTGTTCGCTTAGAAAAAATCCCGAGGCAACTTTATGTTGCAGAATCACGTGTATCAATCTATCAATCCCACAAAATCTTTTTATTTTGCAAAAGATGGAAAAAATAAGAACGTCGTGTGCAAACATATACTTAAATAAAATAATATAACAATAGTTTACCAAAACACATGAATGTGTCTTATTTGCAAAATAAGTAGCCTAAAAAACTAAGAATGCTGCCGAAAGTCACTATTCCAAGCGGACGAAGTCGCGGGCACAGCTAGTTATATTAATAAAAGGCATGGGATGGGACGGAATTTTCATCAACATTTTGGTGCTGAAGGAGTAGATATTTGTCTATTGGGAACATTTTTGAGGTTTCGTATAGCCTTTGATTGCTGTAGTAGGGGACTGAATTTGGTTTTCTGTATACAAAGATGTGAAATAGCGAAAGCCTACGCTCGAAAACTTGCGCTTTCTTCTTGTATGTTGGATTTATTGTGTGTCACATAGGGAAGCAATAAGTTAGTATGGAATAAGTTGCTTGTAAAGCAGAGGTTTCGTTGGTGTTTCGAGACCACTTCTTAAGAGGACGGGAGAGCTGAGACACCGTTTGCCTTGGGAAGAGTGTGTTTATCATGTTGCTTAAATTTTAACCTTTCAAAGAAATGAACTCCTTGATTTTTAATACAGCAGTGGTTATTGTGCTATCGGGGACAGGAGCTTGTATTTTGTGGCTATCCTATTACTTTTAATAACACCACCTCAGTGAATTTAATGTTTTAATTTCACCTTAGTGAAATTGTATTTTCTTAGTGAAGTTGTATTTTCTACAAAAGAAAGAATTTTGCTTGCAACAAAAAAAAAAAAAAATTAAATCAATCTAAAGACACATCAGCTGCATCTGTGAAATAATAAGGAGTTGAAATGTAGTAGTGAACATTCGGTTTTACTATTTCAATTTAAAATAGCTGAACGAAACCTGAGAAAGTTATCTGAAGTTGGTAACTCACTCATTCGATGACTGACACGATAGAGTGAGTGATCACTGTTGCCGAATTGCAGCACCAGTTCACTCATTTTTATTGCTACCATTTTAATGGGTGTCCTATGGTGTGATTTCGTGTCTATCATGTGAAGTGCACCTTCAGCGCGATTCTATGCAAAAGTCTCAAGTGAAAACGTTGTGACCTGCTGAGAACCACATTACAATTTCAGTGTTCAGTGCAAAGTTGTGACTTGACTGAAACGTTGTCACTCGTGAAGTATCAGTGATGTCGGGCAAAATCAGGCTGATAGTTTAGTTTTGTTTATAAAGATGTTAGCTGGTATAAATTGACATAGATTGCAACTTCATATGAAATAATTTAACTCGAACAGTTTGAATTTGTTTTTCGTTTTCAATGCATAGGCAGTAAACTTGAACGAAGTTTACTCGAGAGAAGTTTACCTACTCCTGTTAGAGTTCTTACAGAGTTCTTATACGTTTCGTCTGTATAAATGAATTTACAATTAAAGGGGTTTAAGAACTTTTACCTAAGCAGTGGCTCGTAGTAATAAATAAACCAAGAGACGCTGAAATCCGCAAAGTACTATAGTAGGGGAGCCCGAGCCGCTAAATTTGCAGTTACTAAAGCGTCATGGGGACTTATTGGATTGTGAAGTTTACGTTCTAAAACGAAAAAAAGTGTAGGGCAGTTTTTCATTTCAGTGGGGCGATGGGCGTGTATGAGCTTTTGAAAATGTAAAAAAAAACAGTTAAATTGAAATACTCGAGCGCGTCAGATTTTCATAGAGTATACGCGCTTTGTCTTTCTGATAACGGATATATATTAATCTGACGATTGACTGGGGGCAAATGGGCGTAAACAGAGGTTAAAAAAAATAAAAAAAAAAATTTATTCGAGCGTGTCAGATTTTCAAAGTGAATGTTAAGTGTACTCTAAAAAGTGTATATTTCAATAATCTGACAATTTGAGTGGGGCGATCAGTCATGGCTGATTTTTAAAAATGTAAAAAAAACACGTGACCTTGAAATACTCGAGCGTGTCAGATTTTTATACAGATTGATCAACTTGATGTCTTCGTCCTCCAGGATGATAATCTGACAATTATATGGGGGCGTACTCTTAGTCTGACAATTTTAAAGTAACAATTCTTTGTTGTTTCTATTTTTTATTACTGGATGCAATCAAAAAATATGTACACATATTATGTATTTAAAAATTTTGTATTGAAATTTTGTTGAAAATACTTTAAAAAAAAATCCTGAAAGTTTGAGCCCTTAATATTAATTTTAAGTGCTCGATCAAGAGGTGTGAAGATTTTCCATTGAAAATATATGGAAACTCTGATTTTTTATTTTTAAATTTCTATAACTCAGCTGCATTTCATGGGATCGCTTTAACCGAAGATGTTTTTTTCTCAAAATTGAAAGCTCTACAAAAATGTTCTTTTTGGCAAAGTCGTTACTCATACCGGGAAGGTGGTACGGGCCACTTAACCAGATTTTTGCATAAAATTCACGTTTTGTCGCAGTTATCTCGTAAATCACAAAAGCTACAGAAAAATTGTAAATTACAAACTTGTAGAGAATTTAGTTTTCTACAAAAAAAATCTTATGGACCAATTGCTAATATCAATATTAACCGAGATATTAACCATCATATATTATACATTTCACTGACGATTTTACCTCAATCGCCCCAACCAAAATGTCAGATTATATGTTTTCCGTAATCCTGATAAAATTACCTTCAAAATAAAAAAAAAATTAATCGCGCTCGAGTATTTCGAAACATCGATTTTTTTTTACATCTTTGTGACTCGCCTACTTACGAAGGCCCCGCTGAAATTGTCAGATTATTGAAATATACACTCGTCTCGATGTAATCAACCTACCATCTTTTAATCTGACGCGCTCGAGTATTTCCGATGATCGACTTTTTTTTACTAATCTGACGGGCTGCTCTCAGCGAACGCCCCAACATTTAGGTTTAATAAATGGTAGGAGTACATTACATGGTGCAAGGTTTCTCCCCATATGATTTTCTGACGCGCTCGAGTAACGCGCAAAATCCCCTCTTGGGCTCCCCTACTACTACTCACCTAACATGAATCTATTTTGAAACAACCATTGGAAGAATGATGCTATGCTTTGTATTTATAAGACGTCGTGTCGCTTACTTTTCTTATGCGTTAAAAATACCACCATCTTCTTTATGTGGGTTTTGTACATTTGAGAAAGAACAGAAACCCAAAAAAAAGTTTTTGAGGTGCAAGGAAACTAAAAGTCAGCAATTGGTTTGTGGATTTTTCATAAAGGTATATACTTTCGGGAGGAATTAGCAAATTCTCTGGAATTAACTACACTGCCTTGAAAAGCTCTTGCTCCCTTAATCGCTTCAGTGGAAGCTTGTATTGCCTCTCCATTCCATTCACCATAGATATGGCTGAGTGAAATAAAGTAGGCTCATAAACAACCACAACACATTTCGGAAACGGCTCTAACGATTTCGATAAAATTGTATGTGAAGAATTAAGTGTAGTGTGGATAATTGACAAATTGTAAGTAATAGGGATCCCAACATTCATGCCATTTTTTAGCTAGTTGCAAATTAATGTAACCTTACTCCTATTTTTGAAGATTATTTGACTGGACTATGAATACTTTTCTCCTTTATGGATTCTGCAACTGGTGTTGTCACGTTAACAGCAACGTCACAAAGGTCGTACATAATATGAAAAGTACGAAAACTGACTCCTGAATTTCTGGTAAAGCTTCTTTATTGGGATGCCGTCGGTAATATCACGTCTGCCTGTTGAGCGGGAGTTCCAGATTTGAATCCCAGAAACATAAAATCGTTTCTTCGCCAAAATCGCCTTCCGCGAGGGATGTAGGTACAAGTTTTTCGATAGATTACACTGCCATGAAAAGCGCTTTCCAACTAAGCATTAGGAGTCCCCAAAAATGCACGAGCTTAGTTGAACAACCCTATCTTTATTTACTTATGTTTTAGTCAATTCGAATAACATTTCTTATGCAACCATTTTATTATAAAGGTCCTGAATCTCCTATTACCAACTGCTCTTTTATTCTAGTAATCCTTGAAACTCATGTTGTCTCTTCTCTCACTGTTTCGGTCCCTCGATTTACTTCAAAGAAAACATTTTTAGTCATTGAATTCAAAACATTATAAACCATATTGCCATGTTCCTCACTTTATCCAAAGCTCTCATCCACCATTGACCCTGAATCGAAAACATGCTTCATTATATACAAACGCTGCTGGTGTGTATATTTTAATGAAGCAACAAAATCATGCAAACAAAAGCAAATTTACAAGGTCCTTGCCTCAGGGGGATGCGTCGAACAAATTCATGAACAAACTCAACAAACATCATGCATAACATCGTCATCACAGGCGAATACAACTACCGCCACCTCATCAATATGGTCGAGCATGTCATTATTAAAACAAAAACCATTACAACGCAAAGTTGATTCACCATACTAACCCACCCACAACTGCCATTTGCTATTGAGCTTTGTAAACGTACCGTGTACACCTATTGTAACGCTTCCGGCCATTCAGCAAAACTACACATCAGGATGCATGGGATCCTCTGATTCTGTGTTTTCCGGTCGCAACTATAAGTACACAAGCAGCAGGCAGCAATAGTGGCGCTAGAATGGGTGGTGATGCTGCAAAAACATCATGTTACATCTATTTATCATGTTCCAGTGTCATAATTGTTGAATTTATAATTAAAATTTCATTGGGATCGTTTCAGCCTTTGCCCAACATTCCGACCGACCAACCAACCGGCCGTCTATACTGTCGCACATCACAACAACCACCAACCGCATCCAACTATGCCAGGATAGAAGACTACATAATTATCCTGTCGCCTGTTGTATGCGTAGAGGCGTGAATTCAACTGTGGTGGGGCTATAGTGAGTGGCTAGGATAAACAAAACAAAAAATAAGTTAAGTGGTGTTTTTCAACTGGGTTTGCCTATATGGGTGTTAATTGTGGGAACATGGCTTTATTATACTCAAATTTTTACTTGCTCATCAGATGAGCACGACATTGCAAAGTGACACCTTTGCCTTGTCTAAGATAAGACCATGTAAAAACGTGTGTCCCAAAAGTATAAACCATCCCTTAAGCCTTTCAAAGTTGTATGCATTGACTTAAATTATTAATTAAGGCCTTGATACCTAAAGAAAGAGATTGGATTGTTTTAAATGTCGTCAATGTTGAAAGAAATTGGGCTTCCCTTTCCAAGATTTAGCATTTTTTGGATTTGTAACTTTTCTAGGCCGCTTGAAGCAGTCTTTTTTTTAATCGCAACAGCTTATAGTTCTTAAGCCAAATACTTTTGTGGAAAACTGCATCAAGATGTTAGAATGATTCCTGCAGTAAGGCAAGGCTTATCCTTATTCCTTACTCAAACTAATGAATACTTTCGAACGCGAACTGTTAACTGCGTCGACGTTGCCATCAATCAAAAAGTGAACAGCTTTTGTTCAAATACTTATCCTGTTTAAATCCACCTGCACCTTGGACGCAGACATTCTTATAAATTTATCGTTCTTCCAATTAGTTTAATATTGCACCATCGTTTGTTAGTCGACCTTATCACCATTAGCGAATTCTTTTTCCCTTCTTAGTAAGAATTTAACACGAATTTCTCTGTAGTGTTTCATAGCCCTTTGATCTCTGAGCAAACAAACCATCTGGCTGCCATTCAAAAAAAAAAAAATAACAACTCAAAATTAGCCCACAGCTCCTTATTGCGCCGAACTGCCACGCGTGCGTGTAAACAGCCTATGTAGAGAGAAACTCCTTCAGGTGACATTTTTTCACACCATTCCACGAAAAACAAAGAGTGTTAGCAAACTGCCGTTGCCGTCAAAGATCTTTATTCGAGATAGAACAACGAACACTGCCCCTGGAAACACATGCTCTCGCCCTTAATTGGTTATTTATTGATTCCTACAGCAATTTTAATGATAGCACACGCGGAGCGTTCCGCATCCCTTTTTTTGAAAGATTTCTGATTGAAAATTATGATCGGAAGGCCCCAGGCCGATGGACGTGCGTACGTATTATCTTGATGCGAAGGCGATTAATTGAATTAAGTTGAAAACAAAAGGCTTGGATTATGCGGTTACTGACCTCAAAACCTAATAAGGAAAGCGAAACTTGTGAAAGGATATACATAAATACTTTTTAGATCTGTCAAACTTTGTTTGTCCAAATTTGAATTTTTGGCAATTATCAATTGGATGTTAGAAGTGAGGCACACTTTGAAGAAAAAGGTCCTTTCTAGCCTTTAGCTATAGAAGTTTTCTTTCATGGCTTTATATACCTACAATAGTGTTCCTTTTTTTTTAAAAAAAAAAAGCTTGAAGTGCCATTATGAATACAAAATATTCCTTTTTAACACACAGCCGACAGGCTATAAATTAGACAGAATTATAATGCCTTAAGGAAGCATATTAAATCAGAAGAAAACATATACCTTTAAGCAGGACTACAAATCAAATTCATGTTCCCTTAAATCCGTTACACATCTCTTCGTATAATTTGAATTCACATTCATATTCTGATTTTTTAACCACCAACCAATATTGCCATCGTATATGCGAGTGGCCCAACAAACAAGGAAAAAAAACAAGCCACACAAAAAAAAGTATAAAGAAGGAAAAAAAAACAGGCCAAAAGATAACATCCCTTTGGCGCAACACAAACAGGATGAAAACAACACCACGATGCTATGCTATAACGTCCAGGGGTAAAATAAAACATAAAAAACGATGTGACCGCACAATCCTAACATTAAAATCGCTATTAAAATCACTTTTCGTATCTGAAGATGATGCCAATCGACAAAAACGAATGAAAAAGCCAGCATCCCCCTAAGTGCGGCTCATGTGAAATGAGCAACAAAAATGATTTATACTTGTGCCAGTGTATCTATTGTGTTTTGCAAGAATCCCTTTTTGTTTACCTACTCTGGCAGCTATTCTCTTTTTTTTTTCGTTTTTATAAACGTGTGTAGGCACACATATAAAATATATTAGTTAGGTATAGGTACAGTGGGCTCCCCATGCCCACTCAATTCGACACCACTTTCAATGGCAATAGTAACGATATTCGAACCCAATGGGGATTCGGACATGTGTAAACAGCAGAGATTCAATCTAAAAAGGACGATGATCTGTAGTGGTGGTCGGTCCTTCTTTTGAGAGAATATTGAAACATACGTCGCGCGATTTGTGATTGCTTCTGTGCTAAACGACATCACATAGGATTAAGTGGATGAATTTCACCAGCAAGACATTTTTCAACGGCAGATAATTTTCAATCACTTTGCTTGGTGTTAGGTACCTGTGTTAGGCCTTCATCCGCCCAAAACTGGAGTATAACTCCCATATCTGGTCAGGTGCATTTCAAACTATTTGATAGGGTACAAAATAGAGCGTTCAAATTGATAAGTGATAGTTCAATTGTAGAATCGATTGATTCTCTTGAACATCGTCGAAACGTTACCTGTCTCAGTCTCTTTTATCGTTTTTTTTTTTTTTTTACAAACAGTGCTCTAGTGAAATAGCCAGTTGCATTCCTCCTTCCTGAAACAATTTGGCCGCAACACCCGCCTCGCCAGGAATGCTCATCAGTTCTACATTGAGCCCAACTTCGGTCGTACAGTCAAGTATAGAGATTCATATTTTAGTCGCACCACCCAAATGTGGAATGCTCTACCTGGCCCTGTTTTTCCCCTGCATTACGATTCACAAAGGTTCAAAAGCAACGTCCATCGATGTCTCCTTTCAAATTCTCTCCTATTTTCCTAAATGCTCGCACTGTGTTCTATAACATTATAAGGGTTGTCATAACCAATTGATGTGCGTGTTAATTATAAAAAAAAGGTACGCTGATTGTCTTAAGTTACGAAACTATGAAATGATAAAGTTGAGACAATTGAAGAGAAGAACGCTTTGAAATCTAAGGACTGCAAAAATGCAAACTACCATCTAAATTCTAAATAAATAAAACAGAGTCGGGTTTCGTTCGATCACTTAGAAATCGAGAGCAGCTGGACTGACTTTCATAATTTTTAAATTGATATATTTTTCCCTGTCTCTTATATAGAAGCGTTTTTATTCAAAACATTGAATTTTCACTAGAACGGGAATAAAAAAAACCCTCATTAATATAAACTATGTTTTACACCCTTACACATTAACGGAAACGGAAACGAAAAACTTTCAGTCGATGTTCATCATTCCTGACAATTTTTATTTTTCAATTGCTGAAAATTTTACTTAGTTCCAGTATTGTGACAAACAACTGCCTTGCAACCAAAAAAGTTTGGCCGTGTGTAGACTCAAAACGCTCGAAGAGTTTGTTGGCCCTGAACCGTCTGTATCTAGGTTCTACCATAGGTGTTCTTACGGGACACTGTCTAATAGGAAGACACGCCAAAAGACTTGGTGTGTTTTCCAATGATTTCTGCAGAAGCTGCATGGACGAGGAGGAGGAAGAAACCGTTCAACACCTTCTTTGCTCATGCCCTGCACTACTTCATAGGAGGAAAACTCATCTCGGTGAATTCTTCTTCGATGATACTAGCAACCTAGCTTACATAACCCCTAAAAGTCTTTCAAAATACATTAAAAGTTCCACGTGGTTCGACTAGCAGGTGATTAACCGGCTAGTCCCGTAATGGAAGATTAATAAGTGATCAACTCGTTAATCTTACATCGGGTTTCTGAGATCAGTAGGTGATTAACTTGCTGATCTCTGTGGTATCACAGCATTGAGCATTGAAATGTAAAACCTTTTTGATTTAGCCTGTCTCTGACTTAGAAACTTAAGTCTTTCTTTTCACAAACTCCTTGGTTCCTTGTTCTATTAGCGTCTAGAAACGTATTTTTTTTTTGGGAGATGCAAAGAACTATTTACTGTGTATGATTTGAAAAGACCTTTTGCATGACTTCAATATCTCCCGTAGACGTGGAGTAAAGGTAGTCATGTCTGCCTGTTACGTGGGGGGTTCTTAGAGTTCTTCTTAAGTAAAAGAAAACGAAAAATGTTTTCCCACGGCTATCGCCATTCACGGAAAGTTGGTAAGTTCTCGCGCATGAGATTCACTTCTCGATTAGCTGCTTGGAATCGTCAACAAATTGTTGGTCCCTTCAATTCCTCACACTCTAAGCCCAGGGGGCTCCCCGTTCTGTTGCGCAACATTACATATCTACTTTTATAACTTTTCCTTATTCTATGAAATTTGGTGCCTCGAAGTTTTCAAACATTTTTTTTTGTTCAACCTTTTTTTCAACTTTTAACTTCTCAGCTTAACGCTGAAATTCACCTCTCTAAAAGTACATATGTATTGAATTTTTTTGCTTGTTGTCTCTGCGAAGAGCTTCTGGAGTGGTCTTTGGCAAGGATACAGCAGACTCTTTATTCCTGCTGTTATTACTCCCAGGATAAACCTCAGGGGTCGACGACGCTGCCGGCTGTTTCTCCTGTATATCAATAAGCGATACATTTAATGGGCATTGGGCATATCTGCTTTCTATAGGTAGGTAGTTCCTCTCAACCCCCTCAAGCGATTCCTTAAGCCATCTAATGTTTGCAGTGTGCTTCCGGTTTCTATTTGATTTACTCCCACTCTGGAAGTTTCCTTGGAATTGGTACCATCACCCACCCACACTTAGTCGTGGCCCTGTTTGTGTTTATGTAAACACAATCATCCCCCGGGACCGAGGACATAGTACGAGCGTACAACTGAATATGCCTTCGCATTGACTTTCAAGTGTTTGACTTATGTGTGATTTAGTCAAAAGGGGGCGTAGTCGTCCTCGACGGGAGTAAAAGCACACGAACAGGTTGTTTGACTCATGTCGACTTTGTTTCATTCACATTTTACTAGTGTTGGCTGGGCAATAAGGATATGTCGTCCGTCGGCCGGCGCGCGGTGGCGGTATGGCAATGGCATGAATATGTGTGTCGGAATAGATAGGTACTTAATCATTGGGTAATTGTAACCTGATCTATTTGCATGTGTGCGGATGCCACTCGAAGGCAATATAATAATTACTTCTCTGCAAGTGTATATGATGACGACCTGGAGTAGCAGCCATTTGTTTATTCAAAGACTTTGACTGATTGAGCCAACATTGGTAGTGGTCGTCCTCGTTGGTAGGTACGTGTGCCACAGAGACAGAGCCCATCAACTTCAAATGTAAACTGAGAAATAGGCAAATAAATCTCAATTAGGTCGGAGTTTTATATCCCAGACCTGAACCCCATTGTCCCGCACCGCAACCCGCGCTATACACAAACCAGTTGGCTGATGGGTATGTTTCTGCATCGTAAAATAAATTTTTATTAAAGAATTTTGATGAGGAAGACCCACGTTAAGTGAATGTTTACGCAACCCTTCGGGGTCCGCAAAAGGTGGGCTTTTAATTTCCACAAACATTTCACCTGGGCGCATAACCAGTAACAGTTACCACCTTCAACCCCCAGCAACAACCCTATTGGTGTTGCTGTGTTGGTAGGGGTGCCTTGATTCCTGTTATGGCTTGTTTAATGGCCCAGTTAGCAGTTTAGCTTAAACGAAAATGTTATACTTGAATACTCGTTTACTTGAGATTAGGTTAAGCAAAATCCCATTTGCGTTTGTGTCGTAATGGGTTGGTCCGATCCAATTAAGCGGTGAAAAGGGCAATTTAGAGAGCTTAAAGGGTTGTTTTTGTTTTAACTTTCACATTTTCGGCCATTTTTTTTTTCTTCCTTCACTTTCGTCTCGTTAAAATAACGTCATTAATAAATCATTTCTTAGGGTCATGGCTGCTTGCTGTGTTCATTAGGTATATTCATGTACGTACATGTTTGCAGCACTGGACATGGACTGGACATGGGCAGCGGACATTGTCATGCAAGCTCACATCGTTGACCACGCAATTCTTTGTGTATAATGCATAGCTATACTTTTGGTACGAACATATGAGTTTCTAACAACTAGAATCCATTAGGATGAATGACGGCAAGGAACAAAGAGGGTCGTGTCCTTTTTCTTTTTGTGAAGTGAATTCAAACATACTTACATTGTATACCTATTACATAATATGTGAGTTGATATGTTGGAATTCGTGTGATGCGTCAAAATGGACACATCACATTTCGGACGAATGGCAGGTTGTCACTTGAATGACCAGGTGGTGGTGTTGGTTTGTCGGTTTCTTCCTCCGTAAGTAATTTTGAGTTTAATTTATTCATCGAAAGTGGAGACCATTTCCGACCATAATGCTTTTGTGGCCTCTGACCAATTTGCACTTAAAAAATGGTTTTTCTTCTACCAATTTGTGTTTGAGTATGTTTTTTTTTTTCAGTTGATTTATCTTATGCAATATTTATATTTATAATAAGAGAAGCAGTGTTTGCTTTGGAGGGTATGTACCTACCTACTTCAAATTCATGTGTCACTATTGAGTCTACAAAAATATCTTTTTTCAAATCAGAATCGTATTAGCTTTTGTAGAAGCAGTGATTAGCTTGAATGGATTGAATGAACAATTGAAGCAAAAAATGGTTTTATTGCATTTGACTAATTACTATTCACTTTTTATTGCTTTCCCTGCAGGTATTAGTTTTTAAATTTTTTCATCCCTCAAATTGAAAACACCTAGGTACCTACAACTCATTGCATTTCAGATTTATTACATTCAATGATAATCATCTGATGAGAGAGGGATATGCATTTTTGATGTAAAGAAGATTTAAATAAGAAAGAAAGGATCTGAGGGTATTCTTTGAACTAATGTTGTGTGAAGAAATGTTAAATTGATTGAGAGCATGTTTAGTTATGTACATAATATGTTGTCTTACATATGACCAATGACCATTGATCTTTAAATCCGACTCCTTGCAATCTGTCTGTGTCATCAGAGATTCCATTAAAGGGTCACATTTTGTTTTTGGTATAAAAAGTCAAATATTATATTAAAACTCTTTACTGCCTTGAAGATACAAAACAGTTTCTAAAATTTTCTTATGAAAATATTCAAAAATTTGCTATTAGAGCGTCGTTTCCGCCGAACGCTCAAGAAAAAAGTATGTGCGCGTCAGGGGCGAACGCAGAAAAATTTTTGGTGGGGATTTTGAAAAAATATATTAAATATTAACGAACAATTTGTTTTTAACATTTTTATGCTTTTTTTATACTCTGTATTGATTTATAAAATACATTGCTAGGAGGAATCCTAACTTATATTATAACTGTGTAATGTGTAATTCTGTCTGTCCAGCTATCTATGTTACCGTCTCCCGTTAAACTACTCAACCGATTTGAATGAAATTTGGTAGGTACATAGATAGCCTAGAACCTGAGAAAGGTTTTAGGCTATGCATTTTATCCCTTTATTATAATGAGAACGGGAGCGTATACAGGAACCTAGAAACTACAGCACCGATTTTAATAATTCTTCCACCGTTAGAAAGCCTCACTATCCTCAAGTAACATAAACTTCAACTCATTTCCATATTCCTTCAGGAACAAGTGTCCTTACTACTATAACAAGTACGAAAGAATCTGTCGCCCAAACCACTGAGTCGATTTAAGTAAAATTTTATACAGAGATGATCTAGAAGGACATAGACTTCAATTCATCCGAATATTCCCACGGGAACCGGTCCTCACTAATATTATAAATGCAAAAGTAGTAACAACTGAACCAATTCAAATGAAATTTTGTACAGAGGTATTTTAAGAACCCAAGAAAGACATAGACATTATGTTTTATCCCAATTTCTACGGGAACGTTAACGAGAACTTAGAAACTACTGCACCGATTTCAAAAATTTTTCCACCTTTAGAATGCTACACTATCACCGAGTAACATAAGCTTTAACTCACTCCCATATTCCTATGAGAACAATCACCATGTTCCCTCGGGAACGGGGGAGTCTATACTAATATTCCAAAAATTCCAAAATTAAATCTGTCTGTTTTTTTTTCTTTGTTCCATTATTCCCATGGGACTTACTTGTGCTTATTACTTCTACTAATTCTATTTGGCAAAAAATGGCTTATTTATGTTCATTCAAAATCGCCTTAAAATGAGCCTTAGTGCCACAAAAAATGACACATGAATTAAAATGCAATTGATTTTAACTTCAAACTTTATTAGAATCACTCCAAATTTAGAATCAGACGTTTTATAAACTTAAAACCTTGCTCTAACTCATTTGTCGTTTCGCATTCGCTTGACATTTTGTTTTTCTTTCCGAACTAATATTTGTCCTGAAGCAAATATTTCTGGTGAAAAATTTTCATTACGAATTTTCGTTTTCAATCAAATTGTCTGCTATTTTTACCAGAGTTTTTTTTTCCATTTTAGGTCTGTTACTTCGATTCATTTCCCTAAACTGTCAAAATGTTGGTACTGTTCACATTCATTTTCACCAAGTCCATTTTCAAGTTTTCACTAGTAAGTGACCCCATTTTAAAGTTAGAGTCATGTTAACAAGAGCCGGCACTCTCTCTCAAAAAACGCGCTAGCTATAAATTTTCGCTATTGGTTCTAAATAATCTTATCGTAATGACTCCAATGCTGGTGATTGGCAGCTCCAACGCTGGTTAATCCTCAGTAAAATGTTGGCAAGTAAGTCATCAAGTATCAACATTCATTACTGGCGTCAACAGCTCAATCGCTGGCAAATCAGCAGTCTAATACTGACAAGAGAAAACCAAAAAGTCCTCAAGAGTTTAGTTAGAAATTGGGAATCTTTGGGCACACTACGTTATACCTCTGGGTTTCCTTAAGTGTAAGTATAGCCTGTACGAATTATCTGTTTTATGGCAGTGAGTGGAAAATGTAGTGTAACATCATCAGCATTCGTATTCAGTGGCAGTAGAATTTTTAACTTGTTTAGAAACTAAAGCTTGGAAGGAAAAGAAAAAATAAAAACAAACATTTTACAGAAAAATTAAAATTCCGGTCTCTTAATTTTTTCTGTAAAAATTAGTTGCAATCGAAGAAAATCCTTTTTCCAAGTCCTTGTAGATTATATTTTGAAAACCTGTATTGAATTTCATGAAGATCGGTTGAGTAGTTCTCGAGAGATCTCGATAACCGATTTAAATACACTGTTTCAAAAAAAACGTGTTTAGAGATTCAATGTGTGACTTTTCCGGGCTGTGCTTCCGAAATTATTATTCTATTAACTAGAAAATTTAGGAGAATATTCCAGAGATAACTTTCAAAAAAAAAAGAAGAAAATAATAAAAACATGTAGCCCAAAAAGAACAGGATTCTGTTAAAAGGGACGGAAAGGGGTAAAAGAAAACAGGGAGAGATTTTGCTGTGGTAATCTTTTTTCAACTCGACTTAATGTTTGACTGAAAGTGGGCGCACATGGTGTAATGGTTAGCATGTCTGTCTGCTACACGGAAGTTCGAGGCCGCAACCTTAAAAACATGTACTAAATTGTTCTTTCGGATTTTGCCCTTCCCGAGGAATTGACAAATTTTCTGGGAGTAACTCAACTCCAATGAAAAAACTTTCTTCAATACAGTTCACTGTTAATCCTTATTCTTGTCCAAACATACGCGACCAAAGATCTTTCAGAGAATTATAAGCCATCAAACAAATTTTTACCGCTCAAAAAGGTGCGGATGAAGCTAATCAACCCATACTTGAAAAAAGTATTACAAAAAGAGGGGTTTTCTACGCTGAGCAAACCTCCTCCACCCTCTCCCTCGCCACCTGCCAAAGGAAATGGTTATACAAAATGCCATGTTACCGCGAACTCAATTTAAAACAAAATCATTAAAGTAAAAAATTTTCTGCTTTTCATTTTCTTCTCACCCATCTTTTTGTATCTCCCTGAACTGTTTCCAAAGACGATAAAAAGTCTCAGCCAAAATCCAAATCAAAACACTTAAGTGACTTTACATGAGAAGTCATGCAATACCTTTGAGAGCATTAAACTTACACACTGGACACAACTCATGGTTAAAAAATTTCTATTACACCGGCTTGTAGGTTGGAGGTACTAGTATCCCACTAACCATAGTTTGATTTTGTAAAACATACAAAACGAATTTAATTCACAAAAAATAAAAGAAACTACGAAGCAGAAATGAATTCTCCAACCACGAGATAAATAACTCGTTAAATTTAATTGACTAGCGCAATAAACTAAAACGTTTTAACAAAACGTAGGCGGTGTCGAAAGGGTTATTCGGTCAAACTGGGCAAAACTGTATGCATGCGCGTTACATACCACCTATATCGTCTTTTTAACGAACACTCTATTCCCCAGTAATTATTTATTATTACTCTAACAAAACAACGCTATGGTAGCTAACATCATAAAAAATATGCAAATTTGAGACACTGTCAGTCATCTTGAAATTTTATTGCACTTTGTTGTGTTAACTCCGTTAGCGTTCGTCCAGCAACATTTAAGTTTGTTTCTTTCTATTTTTTAACAAAAAAAACTGTATCCAAGTGAAAACCTCTGCATAAGCCATTTGCAACGGTCTGGTATTTTGGTAAAACGGAACTGGCGTTGCATGCAATAAACTGCTTTAGCCGAGAAGCACGGAAACAAGCCACATATCAATCAATGCATTGGCCCTAAATTACACTGTTTTGCAAGTCGAAACAGGGGTTAATTGTGGGTGCAAGAAGTGTTTCTTACGTTGTTCGCTGACGGAAGTTAAAATCATTTTGCAACTGCCTGGGTTTTTCTTTGAACGGACTTTCGTGGAAGCAAAATTGTGTTGTTGGTACATGTGTCAGCAGTCAGCGCAAGAAAGTGATTTTTCCATTAGTGAGGGTTGGAACATCTGATAGGCAATGAAGGCCGTTCACCTTTATTGTGCTTCCTTAGTGATTATAGCTTGGGTACATCGAAAACTGTTATAGCTCGAAGAAGAGGGATGTTACAAAAAACTTTTAGAAGTTAAACGCAGGTAATAGTTACTCGTTGGATCAAATTTATTTTATGAACCATACGCGATACGACCTCATACTGCAAGAGTTGACTTTGACCAATGGCCAGATAGTTAGGGCTTATTACCCACGTGTACATAAATAAGGGCAGATTAGCGGTACTACAGCAAACATTAGTACCGTAGTTAGTATGTACACGTAAGGCCACTGATGTCACATAATGAAAACGCAAAAAATGCACCCCTGGTGAGTTTAAGTTGCAGGTAGTTGTAAACATAGAAGAAAATATGGTCACATAAACAAAATTTTTTAGTTTTGTAAATATTAAATAAAATTAAAAAAAATGCGGTTTCGCAACAGAGTGGGGAGCCCTTAGGCCAAGTGCAATGTTCTCAACCGTACCTTATAAGGAAATGGTAGAGATCTACAATTTTTTGTCGATTCGTAACGGCTAATAGAGAAATCGCTTTTATGTCATGAAATTACTATGGAAGGACTTACCGGTTCTTAGCGAAAGGCGATACTAGCGGAAAACACTTTTTTCCTTGAAGTTCTGGGATTCGAAGGTCAAACCTCCCATGAAACATAAAGACATGCTAAAACTACGCCATGGGCCTACTTCTCAGTTATTGTAATTGTCATAATCGAGCCCGGTGCTCAAGCAAACGGTAAAATTGTGCAGAAATTGAAGAAAGATCAAGCTTTCCTGATGTCGTAAGGGTTATGTTTATGTATCAGCGTAATGCACTCTCATTTCAAAAAATTTCTGCCGCAAGTGCTAGCATATGATTCCAATTTGCGGCTACCGCCAATTTGGAGCGATATAATGATACCGATATTTTTTGACCGATCAATAAAGATCAGAACTTGAACGGTTTTTGGTTCAAACAAGACGGGGTAAGAAACCAAGCCACTTGAAAACAATTATTTATAATGATAAATTGCGACAGAAGTTTCCTGGGAGCTCAATTTCACGTTTCGGCGAACAAATTCATAAGATTCCAGACTGTTATATTTTTTCCATGAAGCTACGCAAAATACCAGGCTTATTATGGCAAAATCCACAGAAATGCAAAACCCAATCCTTACAACGATGTAAAATTTTTGTGGCAATGTATTGCTGCATGTGTTTTCCTTCTTGTTAAAGATCTCCCAATCTAAAGCGATTTTGGATTTGCTTCATACTTTTGTAGTTGTCGCGACGGCAGAGATATTGGCAACTGCATTTCTGTAGTTACGTATTTTCCATTCCAATGGGAAAATGGGGATGAAATATAGTGTATGTTACTCAGGGGCAATGAAGCACTCAAATATTGAAAGAGTTTTCGGAATCAGTCCAGTACCTACTTTCAAGTTCCAAGTAATGTTCCGATTCCCGTTTTCACTCCCGACTGTTGGGTTCTTGTGTTTTCGACCATTTTTGTTCCAAATTTCAATAAAATTGGCTCAGTAGTTGTTGGAAACACAAACACAAAATTCTCTTTTTACGTTACCTTGCCCGTTTCTACGGAATATACGCATAAAATAAATATAAATAAACCTTCGTCTTGGTTCACTAAATCACAAAATCCGTTGAGCAGTTTCAAAGATCTAAGTGACATCCAAGGCGTCTTTACCCTTTTGGAGGCCCTGGAAACTTTTCGAAAATGGGGCCCCCTGTATGATAATATAAAAATCTTATGTTATAAAAAAATCGCATAACTTTGAACTGATATTTATTATATGTATTTAATTTAAAACTATAAACATAAACAATGTAAGAATAAAAACAAAAAAATAAATACTGCATATCAAAGTCCAATAACAATAATAACAGAAATCTAGATAAGCTAATCAGAATGCAATTTAAAGAACAATATATTGATATGCAAAAAGGGACACAGACTATATTTTTTCTGATGAAAGAGAGGAGTGTTTATTGAAGGAGTCTTTTTCTGCATTTGAGATTAGCAAAATCAATGATCACATCTTAAAATTCGATGGTTCTGAGGATGTCGCTTTCTATGATCTCAGCGACAAGCTTGTCCATCTTTCTTGAATCATTGTAGTTCTGAATTCGTTTTTTATTCTTTTTAAATTACAAAAGGAACGTTTTTTTCTGCGATGACCAATCGCCATACTTTAAGCATTTGGAGATTCATCTTCAATTTTATTTGTTTGGAAAAAGTGTAATAGAACTTTACATATGGTCAGTGTTTTCATTTTAGTGTCGACTAATTTTGTAGTATTCTCTTAAATTCAGACATTTAGCATGTATTTTTTTTTCATCAATTTGGATTTATTTGCAGGGATACTGCCTCATTAATTTGTATATAACCATGTTCGGTATATCAATATCTATTTCTGGCGGTCTCTTATCTTACACTGAAAAGGTTGGCTACGTTTCTTAATTGTATAGTCACAGAAATAGATATTGATATACCGAACATGGTTATATACAAATTAATGAGGCAGTATCCCTGCAAATAACTTCATTCAGCATGTATTTAATCTCTGTTCACATCACAAATTAAGTTAGCAAAAGATTTGCAGTTTTTTTTTAAAGCCTTCTGAATTGAGATTTTTTATTAGAAAAAAGTTAAGACTTTGGCCAATCATTGTATACGAACCTAGTCGCTGTTTCAAATGAACGCTTAGAGTGTCGGCAATGGAAAGGATAGCTTAAATTTTGAATCTTTCTTTCCCAGTCAGAATTACTCAGGGTTTCCGTCAAAAAAGTCTGGCATGAGCTTGTACACCTCGTACTTTCCGAAAGGTCCTTGTATTCGGAATCCGGGTTATTTTATCTAGCTGATGATTCAAAACCATATCAAAATTGTCCCTGAGCCCAGTTATAAATTCATTGATTGCACTCAGCAGATTTATTGCAACCCCCAGGGTAATATTATGCTTTTAAAGTAATGTACTAGTTTTATTAATACAATACAGAGTTCCAAGGTTCTGCAAGTATGGCAAAGTGCTTCTTCTCTGGCATCTCTTGACTGTCCTAAATCGTTGGCGATGGACATCAAAGCTTCTTCAATATCTTGATGGCCGTTATAAGGCGGGTAGTGCATCAGCTCGCGCCGGGAAAGACTTTTTACAGCATTTTTTTTGGATCTAAATGAGCAGTCTACACACTCCATCGATGAGAAGATATAGAACAAAACTTATGCAATTTTTGAATAATGTCAAGGAATAAAGTTGTTTCTTAAAGATTGCAAAACTTTCTTATAGTGTCTTCAGTAAGTAAAACGGTTTTATTGACTTTATATCTGCATTGTCAGCCATTACTAAAATGGTTGGTTGAAATTTTCTACGACTTTTGTCCTTATCATCACAAACGATCACTTGTCTGAGGATTCTTATCCTCTTAACTGTTTAGCCGACGACCATCTGCTTCTCATATCCGTTTCCAAATTCACGTCTATTCTCCTTGGACGTGGATACGGAAAGGTAACGTATATGATAAGCTCATTGAATACTGATCCAAGAAACTGAAAAGCTGAAGATGATCTCCGTTGGAATGATCAAATATTTGATGTCGCCAAATATGCTGCTAAATGCTAAGATTTCATAAGACGATGCAGGAAAATCTGTCACGCCTTTTGATCAGGCTAAAATTTATACAGCCTCCCTATACATCCGCCCAAAGCTTATGCATAACTCTCAGGTACTTCCTAATCATCTTGATAGGGTACGAAACCGAGCGTTAAGATTGATAGGTAATAGTTTATTTCTGGAATCGATTGATTTTCATAAACATCGTCAAAACAATACTTCTTTTATCGCTTTTTTCACAAACAGTGCTCTAGCGAAATAGCCAACAACCCCCGCCTCGCTAGAAATGCTTATCAGTTAACCGCACTATTTTGCTAAATTCTCGCACTACGCACTGTATTTTACAATTTTGTAAAGGTATTTATAGCCCATTGATGTGTGCGTTAATAAGAAAAAGAAAAAGTGGAGAAAGCTGTGAAGCTTATTAGATTCTGAGCGTTTTGCCAAGGTTATGGGATTTAAAGTGTCATATATAGAACTTGATAAATAATGGTGCAACGCTCATACTTGACTTTTATATGTAAGTTGTGCTGAGAAAGCGAATCGCTTGACACAAACACAAAAGCTTACCATAACACCTCATCCGTACATATCGTATTGAGGTTTTTCTTCTGTTTTGACATGAGGATATTATAGAATAAGCTTTTATTTTCGCAATTTACTCAGAACTGCTCTTATTGGCATATTTACAGTTGATGAAAAAAGGTAATATACTTCCCGGCAACACATTTTTTTTAGATAGGTTCACATTGCACAAACGTACCTATAACGGAGTTAAAATGGTAAGTGAGGTGTAGTGCACCTCATTTTAAATACTCTAGTATAGCTCAGAAGCATAACAAGCATAAGATAAAAAATGCAATTAACTTTGTAATAAATGTTGGGGTTTTAACGGGATGAATAAATTTTATTTTGTTTTGTGTGTATTTTTTTTTTCTATCCACCGGACCGACCTCAGTGTGTTTAATTTTGCATCCGATCCCAGAACCTAGACATTGTTTTAGCTGTTTTTTTGTTAACGTTAAACAGCACCCATTAACATTTACGACCATTCCTCTCGGTAGTTTCTTCCCTGACATGAGTGAGACCTACCCTAACCGCGAACCATTTCTTTTTTATTTTTTGTTGGTGTCTCTTTGTCTAACTATAAACATTTTGTGTAGATACAATTTAATTGCTACTTTCTCTTATCTCATAGCGTTTGGAGAGCGGTGTTTCGTTTCTGTTCTTTCGCTTCTACTCATTAATTTGATGTGTATAGGTATTAGGTATATGTACTTATTTCCGTTTTATCTCGAATTTTTTATCATTTTGCCTCCTTTTTCCGACTTTTCTTCTGGTAATAATGTGTTTTTAGTTGCTTGGTGTTGGTAAGCGTTTTCAAGTGAGAAGACTTAACTTTGATATACACTTGAAATGCTTCGCTCTTACATAGACGCAAACTCTATAAAAACAAGAAATCACTGTCTTAAGTCATTCAATCTGTTAGCTTAGTCATCGGTGTTCTGAGAATAAGTCATTCAATACCACCTCACAAAAGGGCAGATTCTTAGTTCGCACTTTAATGAGTTTTCCTACTTTCAATATTTAGCGGCGACATACAGTGGGATATTTTTGCGTGCGAGGTAATAAAAGGTATAAAAATGTCTTACAATGGGACAGCACTCATAAAATGTCAATTAAATGTAGTGCGTCCACCCTGTTTAATGTTCTTTCTCCGAATCGCGATAAACTGTAGTTCCTAGTTGACTGCTACTTGTATTTGTTTTAATGAGAACTCCCTTAAGTTTTAATGATTTACGTTCGCTGGCTCGTGAAACTCACCTGCAACCATCCGAGGTGTGCCTCTGTTAAGGTTAATTGCCACACGCACCCGGTTTGATCCCACTCAGCGGAAAGGGACATGATAAGACTGAGCACAAACACTAATCAAATTCAAAATTAAATTTCTAATTTGAAAACAGATTCTCACATCAAATACTTTTGTCTTCCACTTTTTAAATCAAAAACAAAAGTTAACGCGGTATGCTTCCATGAATGGACACGACTGCTCTTTGCCACTTTTTAAACAAAACTGTTAAGGTTTATATCATACAACAGAAGGATCATATCCAATTCTTAAGTCAGGATAATTGGCAGCGATCTGGCGTGAATCATCTCGAAACAGATGCATCACGACCATCCAAAGACAGAGACAGCCAAATAAAGACCGAAACAAAGGTACGAGAATGAGTTGATCCTTATACTTAAAGCGGCATCGGATTCATTCGGGGCTGTTAAGTGGTGTACCTACTCGTAACACATCAGCATTCTTTTTTTTGGTTTATAGACTATGGCAGTGTTTCCCAAACTTATTTTTCTCGTGGACCACTTTCAAAATTTTACTGGTTTCGGTGGACCCCCTGCTGCTACATTTCTACCACATTCTTAAAGTCACCAAAAAATAAAAATTTTATCGCTTCTGAGATCTGTCCCTTTATTCCGATAGGTAAAATAAAAACGAAAAATGTTATATTTTATAACACTTAATTTATTAAAAGAATAGAATTACAAAAAAAAAAATTAATGAGGTAATATAGATTCAGGTCATTTGATGGAGTGTCAGCAAACGATCAATGTTTGGCTTTATTTTTGTGAGCAATAACTGCAAATCCCCCCGCTCTGTGATGTTTAATTTGCTTCTTTTTTTTTTTTTTGTTAAGAGGTTTTCAACGGCACTAAAACTCCTTTCGCAAGGTATGACGAGGGAAAAGCTATTCAAAATTTCCTTGCGATTTCCCACAGTCCAAGACATTTTTCGGGTATTTCTGCTTGCAGCCACAATGTTTGGTATCATTTTCTAAATTTCACCTTCAGCTCCTCATTGGTGCTTAGCTCCAGCAGCTCCGTTTCATCAAATGGATTTGTGATCCATGGTGGTATATCCATTGTCAGCATATCTTCAAACCTGGTTTTGAAGTCAGCATGCAGGGCACTTAAATGTTGACTGTAGGTATGGTTATCCTCATCAATACATTCTATTATTATAGGTATCAGACCGCAGCCTTTGTCAGCACGCGGAAATAGAATTACGGCTTGTAAAGGAACCAACTAATAAACCGCTAAGACAAATTGATGTACTCAGTATCGAATACTGATCATATTTGTGTAGGAAAAAATAAAAGTCGAAATCCCAAAATTGTCCATAAAAACGATAGCTAACATTTCATCAAATCAAAGAGTTCACGCGCTCCGTGTATTTGCGTATTTTTTGTCTGTTACTTCATTGTTAAAACGTGACAAACTGGCATCGAAGCTCAAGCCCCGCTCTTCCGAAAAGGAATAGTTTTGATAAAATAGTTACTTCAAAATCAAATTAAAATGATTGTGAAATTACGATTTTATAAAATTAGTAGTTATTTGCAAGAAAAATTACAAAATCAATTGCTCTGAAATATTGCTTATTCGGCCTTTTTAGAGAGGCAGTGCTTCTCTCGTGAAAAAATCAATTGAATAAAAAGTGCTGTGTTTGTTTTCAAATCGAAAGAGTACAATCAAAATATCTGTAAGTTACTAAGTTACCTTTCTATACGAGCAGTTACGATCAAACGATTAGTACACGTAAAAAATATACTTAACTACTATATAAAAAAAAGGATATTTACTTTTTTTTAGCAAACACTGATGATATAAATTTTCTCACACATTTTTTTCGAAATTCATTAATAAAACATTTAATTGAAATATTATCTCATTAGTTAGGTACTTAAAACAATGTAGGCAGCAGGCCCTTATAAAAACTATGCTTACATTTTTGCTCTTTACTATCAAAAGCAGATAAATTTTCGTGGACCCCCATTAACATCTTATGGACCCCCATTTTTTGTTCACGCCTACGTAGACCCCCAGCAAGTCTCCCTGGACCACTTTGGGAAACACTGGACTATGGCTTTGCCATCTTTCGAGACTTCCGAGAAAGGTAGTTGAAAATTATCTGTTGATGGTTTTAAGTGCAGGAATGATGAATTTATTATCACATCACGGAGTGTGGTTATTTAATTCTTCTTTTTCTTTTTATTTTGTTTTATCTGTTTCAAGACCTCGTCAGGTGCGACCTAGACACTGGTGCTCAGTGAATCAAGAAGGCGTGTGTAAAACGCGTTTAACCGCGATGTTTTCATGGAGATAAGTGGTGCCTGTCATCCAGTTTGATTGCTCTAGTTAAGTTGTAAACTCTTTTAGAAGGTTGTGTATGTTGAAGTTAATTTTTAAGGGTCGCCGCGTAATTACCAGTTGGCGTTAGGACATTTGACGGAAACTAGTAATTTTATTAGACAGTTTACATTTTGCTCGAAATACGATAAATGAATGTCTGCTGATTCATTCAATCGTTTATATATGCAACTGATTCGCATCATGGTGTTGCTATGGTCAGTGGTGCTCTTTTTGAAGACGCTGTTTCCAGGGGCGTAGCGAGGCTCCAAGCCATGGGGGGGTGAATTTTAATGAAATGCCGACTAGTCTTCAGAATTTGCCGACTGCATCAAAAAATAAATCTATATACATATATAAAATAGGATGTATGTATGTTTGTATTTATGTCCGTTATAGACTGGTTTCTTTTGAGATTTTCAGGGTAGACATAGTTCAAACCAGAGATGGTTCCTTTCAAGGTTTTATCTCCATACTCCCACAGGAACGGGGTTGGGAACGGAAACCTAGAAACTACTGAACAGATTTCAAAAATTCTTTCGCCATTGCGATGTCACATAATCCCACAGTAAAAAAAACTTATATTTTATACCCATATTCCTACGGAAGCGGAAGAACGAGAAAAGGAACCTTAAAACTACAGACTCGAGCAACACCGGGTGGCTCAGCTAATAAATAAATAAAACTATTTAAAAACGTAAAAGTGTTCATTTCACAGAAATTCATTTATTAACATAAAATCAGTTTATAATTGCAATATACCTAACGATATAACAACAAAAAAATTAAAAGTATTTATAAGAAATAATATTACAATATAGTATTTGGTATGAGAAAGAGCACATATTCTTTGATTTTAGTCTTTAAAAATTTTATCATTATTCAAAAAAAAGTTCATCAATTGGAATTTTAACTCTAACTCTCCGGTGTTTTAATAATGCCCATTTGTTGACGACCTCACTAGGTCGAATATTATCAACAACATCCTTTGAGGAATACAGAAGCATTAATGAATTTAGCCTATCACTACCCATCGTCGTACGCAAATAATTAAGAACTATTTTAAGTTTACTAAATGACCGCTCACAAGAAGCCGACGTCACAGGAGCAGTTAACATGTAGCAAACTAGTTTAAAGGCTAACGGAATCACATATCTTAATTTGAATACCTCTTTGACAATATCATCGAAATTTGAGAATTTCTCACAAGTAAAAAGAAGAATTTGCTGTTCCGATAAATAGCAGTCCACATCTTCTTTAAAAAAAAATGGATCTAATTCTATGATAGATTTGACTAGTTCTATGTTGGCATTTGCTCTGGAAGCGGGTATTTTAAAAATTTTTAAGAAAGGTTCAAAAATGGTAAAATTATCTGTCAGATTATCTTTAACGTGGGAAATAAAAGTTTGAAAAACCATTTTGAACTCTTTTCTATAAAATGTTTCTAGATCAAATACAAAAGCAGTTTCAGAATTTTCATCAATTCTCTTTGGTAACCGACGCGTTCTATGATGTTTTAAAAAATCGTTTTCGGGACTTATCTTTAGTTTTTCAGCAAATGAAGAAGAACTTTATATCAAAGCATTTAATTGAACGTCATCATCGTTCATTTCTTGAAATGACTCCAATGTGCTTCGAATCAGTAATGAAGCGTCAAAAACGTTTAACTCTTCCGCCTCTAGACTTTCGGTCAAATTTTTAACTTTAAACATGACATATTTGCAAAAATATAACGAACTAATAAAATCAAAATCTAAGATTTTTTTCAAAAGTCCAGAAGCAGAGGTACGATTATTGTTATCAAAAGAACTGGCATCGCTTTTTATTCCTTCTAAAGCATTTACAATGCCTTCAAAGGATATCCACACAGCTTTTACTGTTTCAGCTCTAGCAGTCCATCGAGTTTTTGATAAATTTTTCAATTGCAAGGAGTTTTCAATGTTTTTGAATTTTTCTTGCATACACTGAAAACGTTTTGTACTACCATAGAAAAAAACAAACAATGCTTCCAAAGTATTAAAAAAACTCTTTGATCAGCACGCTTGAATTGCATGCTGTTTCAACGAAAATATTTATACGATGCGCTTGACATGGAATGTACGAAATTTTCTTACCACATTTTTCTGACAATTTTCTCTGGGTACCATTATACTTCCCGGACATATTTTTGGCAAAGTCATAGGATTGAAATACAATATTCATCACAGAAATACCTATTGATTGAAGTGTAGATATGATTTTTTGTGCCAACTCTTCTCCAGTCTTCTTTGTTAAAACGACATCCATTTCCAAAAGGCGTTCAATAGGAACAGGTTTCTCTTCGGTTTGGACTAAGTATCGAATGTTGACAGCAAGTCGATCTTGATGCGATGAGTCAGGGGTTGTGTCACCATTACAGAAAAAATACCAGCTTTATTGATCTCATTCACGATGATTTTTTGAGTTGTAGTACCCAAGAGATCAATAAATTCATTTTGGGTAGTCGGACTAAGATACGTCACACCTCGCGGCCTTTTTGAAGGCCCGTCCAACCACTTTTTCATTAATGGGCAATGTCGTGAAATTAGTAAAGTGATTTGTGGAAAATTTCCATCGTCCTCATCGGACTCCTTATGACCACGAAAAGGTAATCCCTGCCTTCCCAAAGTTTTCGCAACATCAACTAAAATTTGCAGCACTTTTAAATGGTACGCATTTTCTTGTTCTTTTTGAATGCTTTGCTGTCTTTCAGCTTTGTCCAGCAAAACGTTGACGTGAGCTTTTCCATTAACCAATTTTCCTTCTTTTTGTGTACCGCGACTCTTCATTTTGTGCCACTGACGAACACCCACCGATACCCATTCCGGATTAGCAAATTGTCTTTGAATCCCTTCTGGGAATAAAATGCAAACAAAGCAAAATGCAGCATCTTTGTAAGGACTGTATTCCAAAAAAGAATAATCAGAATACCATGTTGGGTTGAATCGGCATTGTTTGTATGAAGGTATATCTGCATTGGTTGGAAAAATGTCAAGCTTCGGCTGGTATGGCTCAAGAGAACATAGAAACTTACGTTCATTGGCAGTCGTTTTTTTCCGTTTACCAGGGTCACGGTCTATTAAAACCTCACTTCCAACATGAATGTAATGAATATTCGAGAATGGTATCCGGATAGCTTGTTGTTGTTGTTTACGTGTTAAACATTTAGCAAAGATGCAAACCATTTCTGTCAAATAGAGAAACCAAAGCTATCTGTGAATTTTCGGTATACCTCAGATACCTTAGCGAACAGCTGATACAAACATATAGAAAATTTATTTTTATTTCTTTTCATGTTGATTTTTTGTTTTGGTGTGCATTTATTTTAGCATAAGAGTCTTTTAAAACGTATGGGAAATCGAAAAAACTAAGTTATAATCCTCTAGCAATGATATTTTGAATGTTTTTCTGTTTTCAAAAGTCGAATTTTAATATTTCACAGCTGTTGTCTGCAGCAATCTGGAAAAGATATCTATATCGTTCGAAAAGATATCCAAGATACGGCTATCCGAGATAGGCTATCCGATAGGTTCTCGAACGCACCCAATGTGTTTTATTTCGTTCTAGTTTGTCTTCATTTTTTGCAATTTCCAAAAGATCATAGCTTTCTTTGTGGATGCATGTGAAACAATCAATTATATCGGCAAAAAACTCGGCAATATTTGGCACATCTTTGTTCTTCAGGTTGTCCAAGATCTGATTGACTCGATCAAAATTTGTCATAGATTCTCCAACTTTGCCAGCAAACGAAACCCAATTAGGAAGATCAATTTCAACCTTATTGGGCAATGAACTCGAATTTAATTGGGACAAAATTGCCGATTGTGAAGCAGAAGACGTTGATGTTTCTGAAGTTGACGCTTGCGATGGTGATGCTTGTGATGTTGTTGATTGGGAAATTGATGCTTGGGAAGTTGATGCTTGGGAGGTTGATGCTTGGGAAGTTGATGGTTGCGGAGAAATTTGAATTTCAACAATGTTTTCAAGTAAAGCTGGTGAACGAAATTCGGCTGGTTTTTCTTTTGCAGCAGAAACTTCAGGATGAGTTAGAGGCTTAGGTTGAACAACATTAGGACATGATGATGATGATGACGGGACAGCTGGGACTAATTTTTTTCTTTTTGAAGCTTCGAACATGTTTCCCACTTCACGAAACCACTCTAAGCGATTCCCGATCTCAAAATGAAAAGTAGTTCTCAAACTGTGTTCTAAAAAGTACTAAAACGTTCTAAATGGTAAATTTTGACAGTTGTCTCCCATTTTTGCAATTGGATTCCAATTGGATTTTTCCGCACTTGAGTTCTGCTGCCATTTTTCATTTTCATAATTGAATTTTTTCACCGACTCATACGGCAATGAAAAGAAATTTATCATATGAAAAAAATTTGACATTTGAAGTTGGATTTTCACTAATCGAGACTCGAATTTTCGGTGAAGCTGTGATAAATGTTTTCACCTCACAGCTTCACAGATCGGGAATTGACCCCCAGGACCCTGATTATAGAATTACTAAGTTGAGACAAAAACGATTCCATTCGTGTCTTTCTGGTTGAGATCACTCGAGTCGGCATGGCAGTCGGGAAATCTACTTTGTTTTTCTACCTTAATTTGCCGACTTGTTATTTTTTTTGGCAACAAATCCAATGTCACAAACACTTCCAATAGTGTCTTTTTGGTTGAGTTGACTTAACTCGACAAATCTACTTTTTTTTTCTTCCTCGATTTGCCGACTCGGAAAAATCGTGGGGGGGTGCTACACCCCCCCACACCCCCCCTCGCTACGCCCTGGCTGTTTCAAAGTTTCACATTACACAGTAGGTTTTTTTTTTTAATTCGTAACGAACGAACTTTTATCAATCATGTGACATGTGAACTTATGCTGCTTCTGCTTGTAAGTACTTCTGTTTGTTGTACAGGGAATTGGTTGGTACTTCAGATAATACGTAACAAGTCTGTAGCTGAGTCCATTCTGTTTGTCGGTGGATATGAACGAAACTGGTTTTGTTAAATGAAAACGCAGAAACAACACGAATACCGTTCCATACAATATGCGTTGTTTCAAAATATTAAAGTCATAATTTTACAGTCGTATTTATAAAATTTCCTTAGAACATCCTTAGACAGTTGTCCAGCTAGAAGGTGTCTAAAGAGTTGGACAAGCTTTAGCCAATTTTGTATTTATAAATGCATTCTAACAGTTGTCTAAACAATCCCTAAAACTGTCAACTTCGAATGAAAAACTAAATGGCAGCGTTCATGATGTATCCGTGCAGTACCATTGTCAGTGTTTTGGCATACGTGTACAACAACTATAAGGCTCTGAAAGAGAGTGGCGTAGGACTTGAACTAGACCGAAAAAACAGCTGATTTGACTTTGTGTTACAGCTTTTCTAAGTCTCATAAAATGATCAAATTTGTGCAATTTATAAATGGAATTGTTGAAAGTAGTATTTTTGCACCTCAAACTACTTAATTTTTTCGATCTTAACACTCTCAACAGTGTTTTATAACATGTTCAACAAAATTGTTTTTTGCTGTATCAATGGTCACTTTAGCCATAGTTTAGACAACCAATTTCGGTGTCTAAAGTTAGACATTTCTTAGACAGCGATGAAAGTGTTTATAAATACGATTTGGACTTGGACACTGTTCTAAGAGCTGTTGGTCTCCTGTTATTTATTTATGTTATGATAATTTCGTTCACTTAAAAACAATAAGGAGATAGAGTTCATCGAACCACTTACAGGAAGGATCAAAGAGCTTATGAATCAGCATGATCAAGTATATCGACGTTGGATACGTTTCCACCTGGGCTCTACTTCATAAAGATTGACAAGTGACAATTCTACAAATTTGTCTTAGTTATCTGACAAATTTCCATTTCTTATCGTATTGACAGGTCGCATATGACAATTTTGTAGTGAAAAATTTGTCGCTCTCAGACTGTGAAAAATTTGTAATGACAATTTTGTCACTGTCAGATAATGATATAATTGTCGTTACATTTTTGTCAATGTTATATTAATTTGTCGAGATAATTTTTTCATTGTTATATTTTGACAAATTTCTTGCAATGTGCACAGGAAACTGTATTTAGCTACAATATTATTTATCTTTGACTACCAACCAAGGTGTTGATTAATACATATTAAACTCCTAAGAGAAAGTATATGCGACGCGAAATTCTTCATTAAATTGAAAATTAATGAATGCAGGAAAATCGTTGTTAATTCTATTCTTAAAGATTCGAGGACGACGTATTTCGCGAACTTGTGTCTCGGACTCATCGCTTTCACTTGAAAAAATAATATTCGACATTTTTAATTCAACTTGTCACTTTTCGACCTCAACTCAATTGCCTGTCACAATTGTCAGTTACGTACTGACAAAATTGTAATTTGTATAACTTTTTCTGTTCAATAAAAATATTGTCACTACAAATTTGTCAGGGAATTTATGACAATTTTGAAAGAAGCCCTGCCAATTCTTTGTCATGACAATTTTTTTATGAGACGAAATTACGACAATTGTTGCAGATTTTCCGACAACTCTACAAAATTGTCAATTGTTCTATCGGACAGGATTTAGACTATTACCAAGTTGTCATTTACAAATTGTCACCTGTCACCTGTCGCAATTATCAATGTTTATGAAATAGGGCCCTGGTAGTCCTTCACACTGATTATTAGTCTCTCCGTAATGAAGGTACTCAAGAGTTCAATGCTTCTAAGAAACTTTCCACCTACTTAGCTCTAACGCTGACGGTCGTAAGGTGTGGTATAATATGAGGAAACTTAGAATCTGAAAGGGAAGAAAAATTTTCCAAAAAGACAAAAACATGAACTATATTAACTTTCAATTTTTAAATGCTCCTAACTCAGGACCTCTAAGGGAATATCAGACTCAAGGCCGATTATACACACCGGTGCGGGTGGCACGAATTCAAACTTTAGTTATTCTGTTCAAAGTATATGGACGTTGTCGACGTTGAAATAACTTCTTCCATATTTTGCCCATATTTTTGATACAATCCTCACCTCAGGAATGAATTCTCAGAAGTGGAAACTAGCGAAAGTGGTTCCTATCCCCTAAAATTCAACCTATGAAGAATTTAAACCTCTCTCTATAGTCCCATTCCTCTCTAAAATCTGGGAAAAGCTAACTCAGAAACAACTAAAGAACCCCTAACAACCTTTTTGTTCAAATTCAATCCGGCGGGTTTCGTTCTCAACACAGCTGCACAACAACAGAACGTCCAGGGTCGTCCTACCTAACTAATCGAAAGCAGGCAGTTAATATAAATAACAATCTCTCAGGATTTCTCCCCGTCTAAATGAGGAGATCTGCAGAAATTGATTTTCACAGATGATATTCAACTTCTTCATTGAGTGTGAAATTGATGTATGAATGTGAAATTTTCTACAACTGTGAGTCTGCTAGTAAAACTTAACTAAAGGTGGCATTTTATAGGACTATATCCGATACATATACGGCTTAAGAAGACATGATAATGTCCCATAAAATCTGCCGAGAAACAATCTTAAAATGTCTTTTAGTGATTTTATATAGTTTCGAACTTTTGTACCATTTTTAAAAATCTTAAGATACGCCAACCTTAATATCTTTATGAAAAACTCCGATTCCCAACGTCAAGTAGTTCCACAGTCTTAAGTTAGACACTTTTTCATGTTTTGCTTCCGAAAACAAAATAAATCTTAAAATTTAAATCTTATCTTGTCAAAAGAAAGCACCTGACTTCTAGTTCTTTTAGTTTGGTCTTGCCTCGATATTGACATCGACTAAATCTTATTAATATGTGCTTTTCTTTTAAATGGAGATATTAACTCACCATTTTTGTGTTCCAAAATATCTGTTAATCCTAACGATCGTATTTGAAGACATCAAATTTTTAAAGGAGAGCAATTCAAGAACTAATTATGCTTCCCATGAATGTTTCAATAGATGTTCAAAAACATTTATTAAATATTTTGACTTGTACAATGTAAATATGAATAGAGAAAACTTCCGGAGAAAAATCCTAAATTGAATGATGTTTGAAGACTCTTCTTAACTTTCTTTTGTATAGCAAATCTTTTATATAGCAAATCCGTTTTATTAATGAAAAATAATTGTTTTTATATTAATACGTAGACAACAAATGTATTTTATTTTATTTTCTATGCAGTGCAATGTTTGCTTTTTATAAATAAGGTTGTCCTACTTTGGTATAATAAATTTAACTTAACTAATTCGTTTTCTTTCTCTCTTTTTTATCTTCATTGTAAACCTTTATTTCTTATTTCCAAAAATCCAACCCTTCTTTTAAACATTGTATGAATTTGAACAATTTGTTAAGCAGTAAAATATCAAAGGCTAATAAAACTTAATCCTAGTATGTTAGTTATTTAAGAAATAATTATAGATTTATTGCCAGCTTTCATCATGTCGGGGCAAGAACCTCAGAAAATGAAGCATAGTCACTCACAAAGGGTCTCATTATTTTCCCTAAAAAATTCATTGTTGCTTGCCATCTATAGTTGTAATCATTGATAAAAGCCTTCAAGCAGATGGATAGCTGTTTCAGGTCCTTAAAATTTTATCTGAGATCCTCGCCTGTCATTCATGGAAAACTTTAAAAGTAGTAAGAGAAGAGTAGAGGCTTTAGCACCCCTAGGTTGTCCTAACAGGATCAGTTATTTCTTTATATCCAGTCAAAAGCACTTCTTTCTGAACGATGATGTGAAAAAGAAGGAAGTTCAGCGGTTTTTTTTTTTTGTATTTCAGCATTAGTTTCAGAGACTTCATCTTTACGCTCTTTTACTTATGCAAGTGTTAATGGTCAGGTAAAAAGGCGTTAATCGCGTTCTTTGGCCAACTTGTGATGAACTTTCATATCCATTCCAAGACCATAGTTAAGACCCTGGCATGAACTAAGGAATGGGGATTCTTTTAGAAACATTCAGATTGCATAGAACATAGCTGAAATCACCGAAGAAATCCAATTCACAGCAGGTGTACATCAAGGAAGCGTCTTGAGTCTATTGCTCTCTACGCAACAGTCCCTGCTTTCCACTCGCAGTAACGCCGAAATGGAAGAAGTGGAAGAAAAAGAATAAGAAATAGAAGGATAAAGAAGAAGAAGAAGAAGAAGAAGAAGAAGAAGAAGAAGAAGAAGAAGAAGAAGAAGAAGAAGAAGAAGAAGAAGAAGAAGAAGAAGAAGAAGAAGAAGAAGAAGAAGAAGAAGAAGAAGAAGAAGAAGAAGTGGTCTTCAAAAAACTCTGATCACTACAACCAAAGTGAGCACTGCTGTTGTTTATCTATTCATACCAAAGTAGAATCTATTCAAACATTCACAGAGTTATGCAAATTGGGGCAGAACTGCAAATGTTTGTTGTGCTTGCCATATCATGTCAGCCTGTAAAAAAAACAATTTCGACAAGTATTTGCATTATTTCCTTTTAATTATTTTTTCCTGGGTTATCTTATAAAACGTGTTGCCTTCAATCGAATGATAATAATTACAATACTATTTCCATGTCTCTTCCTAGCCGCTCATAATCCAATTATAAATGTGACATTCTTATCAAAACCACGACACGTGCATCTTTAACATATCCAATGAAAATATTAATAACAAACACCCTTCCGCGATGACCTAGTCGTGCGGCAGCAGTTTACTTACTCACACCCCCAACTCTATGGCATATCTTTGAATAACTGTTACACATGCATTCGCAGTATGTACCTATCCTTTTGCGCTAACGCAATACCAAAGAATGCCATAAACAAATATTAATCTACTCTAATCTGTCATTTAAAAGTCACACGCGTGAGAACTGTAAACACAAAACTTCTGAAATATTCAAAGTTGTTGCAAGTACACGTAATGTTTGTACATCCCTTAGTATAAGGGGATGTATGATATTGTAAACAGCAAATCATTTACAATGCTTTGCGCTTGTTCATTGGGCCATAGTGATCGGGTTCTTGAAGCTAACTTTTTGCTGATGAAATTTCAATATCAGTCTAAGCCGCAGCACGTGACCGCATTGATGGCTGATCCTTGAAACGGTCTTGTCCTGCAAAAATAAAAGCCAGAAGTGACTTCAAAGATACGAAGAGAAAGCCATCGTCGAGGGATGACACAATTTCTCATTCATGACGGCTGACTGAGTAATCCAGTAAAGGAGCAGTCACTTAACTGCTCGGTTCGAATCTTTCATTTCTATTCTATACCGTAGGTATGCACCGGCTACTTTGTAACATTAGAAACAAAAACAAATACAACCTACTTGGGGTTGGATTTCGCGTGCGGGTGCGGGTGCGGATTCATCTATACCTATGCAGTCAAATCTGGTTTATGCGGCAGGCAAGGGGTTCGATTCAGCTATCAGCTCGCTTGCCCTGGCTAATAAAGTCGTGCATAGAGCCGTGTGTCGACGCATTCGTATTATAAACAACGAACGACGTTTCTTGTTTATGCAGAGAACAGCGATATGTTGGGACTGGTAAACACAAGGGTTGACGTTGAACATTGCGTTCGAGGTGATGGGAATCTCGTTATTATGGTTGAACAAACGAATTTTGAGAAGGGTGATTTGATATAAGTTGAGTTGTTTAACTAGGTTTACTCACCCGTTTTATATGAAAGCCCGAAGTACACAAGTAAACATTTTCTTTTAGCTCAGCGAAATGTGCAATAAAATATTCATAATGGGAAAATCAACTAAGCAAAGAGTAAACATGATGAGGTTACAGTTACTTACGTGGACATTTGATGTATTAATGTTTGACAAGTTTTGGTTTGCCTAACAAAAGATTTGATTACAATGAGTCTTTGATGTTGTTGGTTAAGATATTGAAAAAAGAAGGTAGGTATAAGGTGCTGCGGAATATCTTTGTGCATCGGAGTTGCTTGCGCTGTAAGCCTGTTACTCCCCTTTAAAATCTCCTTTTTCTTAGGTCTTATCACTTGACTTTCTGCATGCGACTACAGCAGATTTTTTGTATGGTTTTCTTTGCAGGAAAAAAAAAAAATTACACAAAAGTTCTGGAGCAAACGCTTGTCAAATTTGACATCGATTAGAGTTATGCCTATGTTTCAAAACGACAAGAAATAAAGCGACTCCATAGAACACTTCAAATCGGGATGAACATTTTGAGAAAAATTAGTCAAATTTTGAGTGAAACGTAGAGTGGGTAGGTAGGTTTTGTTTCTCAATTGCCTTCTTAACCCAAAGAAGCAACGGTTGGCAAGAGTTATTCTCCGTTTGACCTCCGCACTGATGTTGTTTTCCGTGTCTATAACGGATCCTAGGTAGACGAAGTCATGTACTACCTCGAAGTTATGTCTGTCTATTGTGACGATTTGTCCAATTCGTCGATGTTCTGTGTCCCTGTTTGATGACAGCATATACTTCGTTTTGTCCTCATTTGCAAAAGCAAGTATGACATCACGCTTTTTTATTCCCATTACGTCAATATCGTCTGCATAGGCTAGTAATTGTTCAGACTTTTGAAAGATTGTTCCTCTGGTGTTGACGTTTGAGTTTCTTACAATCTGTTCTAGTATGATGTTGAAGAAATCGCATGACAGTTTGTCGCCTTGTCTAAAACCTTTTTCGACATCAAAGGTCTCGGTGAGTTCTTTACCGACCTTGACGGAGCAGCGTGAATTCTCCAAAGTCATCCTGCATAGTCGTACGAGTTTTGCAGGGATGCCGAAACTAGACATGGCTCTGTACAGCTCGTCTCCGTAGATACTGTCTTACGCGGCCTTGAAATCGATAAAAAGATGGTGAATATCGATTTTACGTTCCCGGGTTTTTTCCAAGATCTGCCGTTATGTGAAAATTTGGTCTATTGTGGACTTCTCTGGTCTAAAACCACATTGATAAGGACCTAACAAGTTGTTAACGTGGGGTTTCAGACGTTCACATATTACAGCAGACAAGATCTTATAAGCGACGTTAAGGAGGCGCAATTGTGGGGGTCTCCTTTCTTTAGGATCGGGCAAACGATACTGAGGTTCCATTCATCGGGAATGTTTTCTTTCGACCATATCACGCAGATCAGCTGGTGCATGCTCCTTTCCAACTGATATCCAGCTGCCTTGAAAAGTTCGGCATCAAGGCCATCTGCACCTGCAGTCTTATTTGATTTAAGTTTGCATATGGCAAGCTTAACCTCTTCTAGGTCGGGAGGACGGCATTCTTGATCATCGTCCAAGCTGAATGGGGCAATCTGCCTGACAGCGGAATTTGTGTCTTCATCGCCGTTAAGCAGTCTGCAGAAATGATCTTTACAGATCCTCAGTAGCGACTGTGACTCTTTAACTATGTTCCCCTGCTGGTCTTTACAGGCTTGAATTCGGGGTTTACCACCCTGGCAGGATCTTTTTACCTTTGGTAAAACTTCCAAATTTCCCTTCTTATTTCCTCAAACGAGCGCTTCTTTTTCTTTTTGAGAAGCAAGAAGCTGGCGGCATGGGATTCAAGGATAATTGAAGGGACATGTCCATCCGACATGTCACATGCGAAACAGCTCGTGAAATAATTTAGATGTTCAAAGATGAATTTGGTGAGCAGCTTATCTCTCGAAATGGCCCAGTAAGTTGGCCCCAAGGTCATGCGATTTAACGCCTCTTGATTATTATTTCTTGTGGATTACCACACAAGAGCGTAAGTTTATTTGATAAGCCGAACACGATTGAAACCTTAGCAATAATTTGTCTTCCGTTCCTTCGGATGGAACCGCGGACAAAATTTTCATGAAGTTTGAATTATGATGCAAGTTTGGGTGTTCTATTTGATTTAAAAAAAAAACTGCACTCTTTATTTTTAACGATGAAACAATAAAAATGTTTGTTGTACAAAAGAATAATTTAATTTTCAATAATTTTTACATTTTGCTCAAATGTGCATTTGACAAACGCACAAACTTTATCATTCTTATTATTATTTTTCTTTCTCATGCCCTTGCTTAAACTGCGACTTAACCGCGAGAGTATTGTTAAGAACCTACATATCGTCAATTGCTTCTATTCATTTATGAGAAAATATACAGGTCTTCTTTCAACGGTGCACCTTCTTTCCGATTATGTAAACGACATGTATTTTTTGTTGTGTTTGGTTATGATGTCGAAAATAATAGCATAGGTGAATATTTTTAATTTATGTAACATTTTCCTTTCAACTTCTTGATCTGAATGTACCTTACAAACCACAGATAAGCATAAACATATTTTCCCAGTTAACTTATAACAAAAATTAGCATACAACAAAGTGTAGCACGACCTATCGCTTTACTTAGTTTTACCATCTTAGCCTATGACGATTTCTATAGAGACAACTCAAAATGCGGTAAAAAGGTTATTTTTATTTTTATTTTTATTTCGCACTCCATATGAAGGTGACCGGAAATGTTGCAAAAGCAAAATATGCGTGAAATGAAAGTATCAAGTGACTGCATAAATCATGAAAGATGGTTGTCAATGTGCTGAGCGCATTCGAAAGTATATTTGAACGCAACAGAATACTTTTTTTTGTAACCATTTATATCAGTCTATGGTTATGCTATGGAAGCTCTAATTGAATTATTCAGCATTTAAACAGATTTGCTTAAGTTATTGTGTCGTCTACATATTTTAGCGGAAGGAACATTGAAGACATCAGCTACAAAAAAAAGAAGGAAAATCAAAAGTGTTTGGTATGCATGCATTTAGTGTTATAAGTGAAAATCATAACGCGATTGATCAAGCCATGTTCAGAAGGCATTTTTCCGAATAGTGCAGCGGCAGACGGCAGTCAGTTATTTAATTTCGTTTGTTTGCATTTAAATACGAAAGATTTTTTCACTTGAACAAAAAATTTAATCATGTAAGCCGAAATATCAGCTAAATTCTTTCGGAGTTTCAGAAATCGGAACTCAAATTCAAGTTTTAAGTCCAAGGATCAGGGTTCTATTGAAATGATAGGCGTGATTTTTATGGTCCTTAACTTAACACCCCAATAGCTTATGTACTTCAACTTTATATTTAACTTAAAATTAAATTTTAATTTTAGTTTTAATCTTACTTTAAATTTAACATTCAATTAAACTCTAATTTTAACTTTATAGTCAACTTTAAATTTAAAGTTGAATTTAACTTTAAATTTAACTTGAAATTTAACTTTAAAATCAATTTTAAATTCAACTTTTAATTAAACTTTAAATTCAAATTTAAATTCAACTTTAAATTCAACTTAAAATTCATTTTTAAATTTAACTTTAAATTCGACTTTAGATTTGACTTTAAATTTTATTTTAAATTTTATTTTTAATTCAACTTTAAATTTAGCTTTAAATTGATCTCTAAATTCAAATTAAGATTCAATTAACTTTAAATAAAATTTAAAACTTAACTTTAAATCTTAATTTGAATTTAACTTTAAATTCAACTTTAAGTATATCTTTAAATTCAATATATCTTTGAATTCGAAGTTGAATTTAAAGTTAAATTTAAAGCTTAATCTGAAGTTAAATTTAAAGCTTAATTTAAAAATGAATTTGAAGTGAAATTCAAAGTTGAATTTAAAGTTGAATTTGAAGTTAAATTTATAGTTGAATTATAAGTTAAATTTAAAGTTAAATTTAAAGTTGAATTTAAAGTTGAATTTGAAGTAAAATTTATAGATAAATTTAAAGTTAAATTTAAAGTCAAATTTAAAGTTGAATTTTAAGTTGAATTTATAGTTAAATTTGAAGTTGAATTTTAAGTTAAATTTTAAGTTGAATTTAAAGTTAAATTTAAAGTTAAATTTAAAGTTGAATTTAAAGTTTAATTTAAAGTTGAATTTAAAGTTGAATTTAAAGTAAAATTGAAAGTTGAATTTAAAGTTAAATTTAAAGTTAAGTTTAAAGTTAAATTTAAAGTTAAATTTAAATATGAATTTAATGTTGAATTTAAAGTTGAATTTAAAGTTAAATTTTAAGTTAAATTTAAAGTTGAATTTAAAGTTGAATTTATAGTTAAATTTAAAGTTGAATTTATAGTTAAATTTGAAGTTAAATTTACAGTTGAATTAAAAGTTGAATTTAAAGTTGAATTTAAAATTGAATTTGAAGTTGAATTTAAAGTTAAATTTAAAGTTAAATTTAAAGTTGAATTTATAGTTAAATTAGAGTTAAATTTAAAGTTAAATTCAAAGTCGAATTTAAAGTTGAATTTATAGTTAAATTTAAAGTTTAATTTAAAGTTAAATTTAAAGTTGAATTTAAAGTTAAATTTAAAGTTGAATTTAAAGTTGAATTTAATGTGAAATTTTAATTTAAATTTAAAGTTGAATTTATAATTAAATTTAAAGTTGAATTTATAGTTAAATTTAAAAATGAATTTAAAGTTAAATTTAAAGTTGAATTTAAAGTTTAATTTAAAGTTGAATTTAAAGTCAAATTGAGAGTTGAATTTGAAGTTAAATTTAAAGTTAAATCTAAAGTTGAATTTAAAGTTGAATTTATAGTAAAATTTAAAGTTTAATTTAAAGTTAAATTTAAAGTTGAATTTAAAGTTGAATTTAAAGTTGAATTTACAGTTAAATTTAAAGTCAAATTTAAAGTTGAATTTAAAGTTGAAATTAAAAATGAATTTAAAGTTGAATTCAAAGTTTAATTTTAAGTTGAATTTAAAGTTTAATTTAAAGTTGAATTTAAAGTTGAATTTAAAGTCAAATTTCAAGTTGAATTTAAAGTTAAATTTAAAGTTAAATTTTAAGTTGAATTTAAAGTTGAATTTATAGTTAAATTTAAAGTTAAATTTAAAGTTGAATTTAAAGTTGAATTTAATGTGAAATTTAAATTTAAATTTAAAGTTGAATTTAAAGTTGAATTTATAATTAAATTTAAAGTTGAATTTAAAGTTGAATTTAAAGTTTAATTTAAATTTAAATTTAAAGTTAAATCTAAAGTTGAATTTAAAGTTGAATTCGAAGTTTAATTTATAGTTGAATTTAAAGTTGAATTTAAAGTTAAATTTAAAGTTAATTTAAAGTTGAATTTAAAGTTGAATTTATAGTTAAATTTAAAGTCAAATTTAAAGTTGAGTTTAAAGATGAATTTAAAGTTGAATTTGAAGTAAAATTTAAAGTTAAATTTAGAGTTGAATATAAAGTTGAATTTAAAGATAAATTTAAAGTTAAGTTTAAAGTTGAATTTGAAGCTGAATTTAAAGTTGAATTTAAAGTTAAATTTAAAGTTGAATTTATAGTTAAATTTAAAGTCAAATTTAAAGTTGAATTTAAAGTTGAATTTATAGTAAAATTTAAAGTTTAATTTAAAGTTAAATTTAAAGTAAAATTTAAAGTTGAATTTAAAGTTGAATTTACAGTTAAATTTAAAGTTGAATTTAAAGTTGATTTTAAAGTTGAATTTATAGTAAAATTTAAAGTTAAATTTAAAGTCAAATTTAAAGTTAAATTTAAAGTTTAATTTAAAGTTAAATTTAAAGTTAAATTTAAAGTTTAATTTAAAGTTTAATTTAAAGTTAAATTTAAAGTTGAATTTAAAGTTGAGTTTATAGTAAAATTTAAAGTTAAATTTAAAGTTAAATTTATGGTCAAATTTAAAGTTGAATTTAAAGTTAAATTTAAAGTTTAATTTAAATTTAAAGTTGAATTTAAGGTTGAATTTAAAGTTAAATTTAAATTTGAATTTAAAGTTGAATTTAAAGTTGAACTTAAAGTTAAATTTAAAGTTTAATTTTAAGTTGCATTTAAAGTTAAATTTATAAATAAATTTAAAGTTGAATTTAAAGTTAAATTTAAAGTTGAATTTAAAGTTGAATTAAAAATTGAATTCAAAGTTGAATTTTAATTTGAATGTAAAGTTGAATTTAAAGTTGATTATAAAGTTTAATTTAAAGTTAAATTTAAATTTGAATTTAATGTTGAATTTAAAGTTGAATTTAAAGTTAAATTTAAAGTTAAATTTAAAGTTGAATCTAAAGTTGAATTTATAGTTAAATTTAAAGTTGCATTTAAAGTTAAATTTAAAGTTAAATTTACAGTTGAATTTAAAGTTGAATTTAAAGTTGAATTAAAAATTGAATTTAAAGTTAAATTTAAAGTTAATTTAAAGTTGAATTTAAAGTTGAATTTATAGTTAAATTTAAAGTCAAATTTAAAAATGAATTTAAAGTTGAATTTAAAGTTGAATTTAAAGTTAAATTTAAATTCAAATTTAAAGTTGAATTTAAAGTTAAATTTAAAGTTAAATTTACAGTTGAATTTAAAGTTGAATTTAAAATTGAATTTGAAGTTAAATTTATAGTAGAATTTAAAGTTAAATTTAAAGTTAATTTAAAGTTGAATTTAAAGTTGAATTTATAGTTAAATTTAAAGTCAAATTTAAAAATGAATTTAAAGTTGAATTTAAAGTTGAATTTAAAGTTAAATTTAAATTCAAATTTAAAGTTGAATTTAAAGTTAAATTTACAGTTGAATTTAAAGTTGAATTTAAAATTGAATTTGAAGTTAAATTTATAGTAGAATTTAAAGTTAAATTTAAAGTTAATTTAAAGTTGAATTTAAAGTTGAATTTATAGTTAAATTTAAAGTCAAATTTAAAAATGAATTTTAAGTTGAATTTAAAGTTGAATTTAAAGTTTAATTAAAAATTGAATTCAAAGTTGAATTTGAATTTGAATGTAAAGTTGAATTTAAAGTTGATTATAAAGTTTAATTTAAAGTTAAATTTAAATTTGAATTTAATGTTGAATTTAAAGTTGAATTTAAAGTTAAATTTAAAGTTAAATTTAAAGTTGAATTTGAAGTTGAATTTATAGTTAAATTTAAAGTTGAATTTAAAGTTAAATTTAAAGTTAAATTTACAGTTGAATTTAAAGTTGAATTTAAAGTTGAATTAAAAATTGAATTTGAAGTTAAATTTATAGTAGAATTTAAAGTTAAATTTAAAGTTAATTTAAAGTTGAATTTAAAGTTGAATTTATAGTTAAATTTAAAGTCAAATTTAAAAATGAATTTAAAGTTGAATTTAAAGTTGAATTTAAAGTTAAATTTAAATTCAAATTTAAAGTTGAATTTAAAGTTAAATTTAAAGTTAAATTTACAGTTGAATTTAAAGTTGAATTTAAAATTGAATTTGAAGTTAAATTTATAGTAGAATTTAAAGTTAAATTTAAAGTTAATTTAAAGTTGAATTTAAAGTTGAATTTATAGTTAAATTTAAAGTCAAATTTAAAAATGAATTTAAAGTTGAATTTAAAGTTGAATTTATAGTTAAATTTAAAGTCAAATTTTAAGTTGAATTTAAAGTTAAATTTAAAGTTTAATTTAAAGTTGAATTTAAAGTTGAATTTAAAGTCAAATTTCAAGTTGAATTTAAAGTTAAATTTAAAGTTAAATTTAAAGTTGAATTTATAGTTAAATTAGAGTTAAATTTAAAGTTAAATTTAAAGTCGAATTTACAGTTGAATTTATAGTTAAATTTAAAGTTTAATTTAAAGTTAAATTTAAAGTTGAATTAAAATTTGAATTTAATGTGAAATTTTAATTTAAATTTAAAGTTGAATTTAAAGTTGAATTTATAATTAAATTTAAAGTTGAATTTAAAGTTGAATTTATAGTTAAATTTAAAGTTGAATTTAAAGTTAAATTTAAAGTTAAATTTAAAGTTGAACTTAAAGTTGAATTTAAAGTTGAATTTATAGCTAAATTTAAAGTTAAATTTAAAGTTGAATTTATAGTTAAATTTAAAGTTGAATTTAAAGTTAAATTTAAAGTTTAATTTAAAGTTGAATTTAAAGTTTAATTTAAAGTTAAATTTAAAGTGAAATCGAAAGTTGAATTTAAAGTTGAATTCGATGTTAAATTTATAATTGAATTTAAAGTTGAATTTAAAGTTAAATTTAAAGTTAATTTAAAGTTGAATTTAAAGTTGAATTTATAGTTAAATTTAAAGTCAAATTTAAAGTTGAGTTTAAAGTTGAATTTAAAGTTGAATTTGAAGTAAAATTTAAAGTTGAATATAAAGTTGAATTTAAAGATAAATTTAAAGTTAAGTTTAAAGTTGAATTTGAAGTTGAATTTAAAGTTGAATTTAAAGTTGAATTTAAAGTTGAATTTAAAGTAAAATTTAAAGTTGAATTTAAAGTTTAATTTAAAGTTAAATTTAAAGTTGAATTTGAAGTTGAATTTACAGTTGAATTAAAAATTGAATTCAAAGTTGAATTTTAATTTGAATGTATGAATGTTGAATATAAAGTTGATTATAAAGTTTAATTTAAAGTTAAATTTAAATTTGAATTTAATGTTGAATTTAAAGTTGAATGTAAAGTTAAATTTAAAGTTGAATTAAAAGTTGAATTTATAGTTAAATTTAAAGTTGAATTTAAAGTTAAATTTAAAGTTAAATTTACAGTTGAATTTAAAGTTGAATTTAAAGTTAAATTTAAAGTTAAATTTTGAGTTGCATTTAAAGTTAAATTTATAAATAAATTTAAAGTTGAATTTAAAGTTAAATTTAAAGTTGAATTTAAAGTTGAATTAAAAATTGAATTCAAAGTTGAATTTTAATTTGAATGTAAAGTTGAATTTAAAGTTGATTATAAAGTTTAATTTAAAGTTAAATTTAAATTTGAATTTAATGTTGAATTTAAAGTTGAATTTAAAGTTAAGTTTAAAGTTAAATTTACAGTTGAATTTAAAGTTGAATTTAAAGTTGAATTAAAAATTGAATTTGAAGTTAAATTTATAGTAGAATTTAAAGTTGAATTTAAAGTTAAATTTAAAGTTTAATTTAAAGTTGAATTAAAAGTTGAATTTATAGTTAAATTTAAAGTCAAATTTAAAAATGAATTTATAGTTAAATTTAAAGTCAAATTTAAAGTTGAATTTAAAGTTAAATTTAAAGTTGAATTTATAGTTAAATTTAAAGTCAAATTTAAAGTTGAATTTAAAGTTAAATTTACAGTTGAATTTAAAGTTGAATTTAAAGTTGAATTTAAAGTTAAATTTAAAGTTAATTTAAAGTTGAATTTAAAGTTGAATCTATAGTTAAATTTAAAGTCAAATTTAAAAATGAATTTAAAGTTGAATTTAAAGTTGAATTTATAGTTAAATTTAAAGTCAAATTTAAAGTTGAATTTAAAGTTGAAATTAAAGTTGAATTTTAAGTTGAATTTAAAGTTTAATTAAAAGTTGAATTTAAAGTTGAATTTATAGTTAAATTAGAGTTAAATTTAAAGTTAAATTTAAAGTCGAATTTAAAGTTGAATTTATAGTTAAATTTAAAGTTTAATTTAAAGTTTAATTTAAAGTTGAATTTAAAGTTGAATTTAATGTGAAATTTTAATTTAAATTTAAAGTTGATTTTAAAGTTGAATTTATAATTAAATTTAAAGTTGAATTTAAAGTTGAATTTATAGTTAAATTTAAAGTTGAATTTAAAGTTAAATTTAAAGTTTAATTTAAAGTTGAATTTAAAGTTTAATTTAAAGTTAAAATTAAAGTTAAATCTAAAGTTGAATTTAAAGTTGAATTCGAAGTTAAATTTATAATTGAATTTAAAGTTGAATTTAAAGTTAAATTTAAAGTTAATTTAAAGTTGAATTTAAAGTTGAATTTATAGTTAAATTTAAAGTCAAATTTAAAGTTAAATTTAAAGTCAAATTTAAAGTTGAATTTAAAGTTAAATTTAAAGTTAAATTTAAAGTTTAATTTAAAGTTAAATTTATGGTCAAATTTAAAGTTGAATTTTAAGTTTAATTTAAATTTAAAGTTGAATTTACGGTTGAATTTAAAGTTAAATTTAAAGTTGAATTTGAAGTTGAATTTACAGTTAAATTTAAAGTTGAATTTAAAGTTGAATTTATATTAAAATTTAAAGTTAAATTTAAAGTTAAATTTAAAGTCAAATTTAAAGTTGAATTTAAAGTTAAATTTAAAGTTAAATTTAAAGTTTAATTTAAAGTTAAATTTAAAGTTGAATTTAAAGTTGAGTTTATAGTAAAATTTAAAGTTAAATTTAAAGTTAAATTTATGGTCAAATTTAAAGTTGAATTTTAAGTTTAATTTAAATTTAAAGTTGAATTTACGGTTGAATTTAAAGTTAAATTTAAATTTGAATTTAAAGTTGAATTTAAAGTTGAACTTAAAGTTAAATTTAAAGTTAAATTTTAAGTTGCATTTAAAGTTAAATTTATAAATAAATTTAAAGTTGAATTTAAAGTTAAATTTAAAGTTGAATTTAAAGTTGAATTAAAAATTGAATTCAAAGTTGAATTTTAATTTGAATGTAAAGTTGAATTTAAAGTTGATTATAAAGTTGAATTTAAAGTATATTTTAAAGTTAAATTCAAAGTTAAATTTAAGGTTGCGTTTAAAGTTTAATTTAAAGTTTGATTTAATGTTAAATTTAAAGTTAAATTTAAAGTTGAATTGAATGTTGAATCTAAAGTTGAGTTAGTAGTTAAATTTAAAGTTTAATTTAAAGTTAAATTTAAAGTTAAATTGAAAGTTAAATTTAAAGTTGAATTAAAAGTTGAATTTAAAGTTGAATTGAAGTTAAATTTAAAGTTGAATTGAAAGTTGAATTAAAAGTTTAGTTTAAAGTTTGATTTAAAATTAAATTTAAAGTTAAATTTAAAGTTGAACTTAAAGTTAAATTTAAAGTTACATTTGAAGTTGAATTTAAAGTTGAGTTTAAAGTTGAATTTGAAGTTTAATTTAAAGTTGAATTTAAAGTTGAATATAAAGTTAAATTTAAAGTTAAATTTAAAGTTAAATTTAAGTTTGAATTCAAAGTTAAATTTAAAGTTGAATTTAAAGTTAAATTTAAAGTTGAATTTAAAGTTGAATTTATATATAAATTTAAAGTTAAATTCAAAGTTGAATTTAAAGTTAAATTTAAAGTTGAATTTAAAATTAAATATTAAGTTAAATTTAAAGTTGAATTTAATGTGAAATTTTAATTTAAATTTAAAGTTGAATCTATAATTAAATTTAAAGTTGAATTTAAAGTTGAATTTATAGTTAAATTTAAAGTTGAATTTAAAGTTAAATTTTAAGTTTAATTTATAGTTGAATTTAAAGTTTAATTTAAAGTTGAATTTAAAGTCAAGTTGAAAGTTGAATTTAAAGTTAAATTTAAAGTAAAATCTAAAGTTGAATTCATAGTTTAATTTTAAGTTGAATTTAAAAATTAATTTAAAGTTGAATTTAAAGTTAAATTTAAAGTTAAATCTAAAGTTGAATTTAAAGTTGAATTTAAAGTTAAATTTAAAGTTAAATTTAAAGTAAAATTTAAAGTCAAATTTAAAGTTAAATTTAAAGTCAAATTTAGAGTTGAATTTAAAGTTGAATTTAAAGTTGAATTTAAAGTTAAATTTAAAGTTGAATTTAAAGTTGAATTTAATGCGAAATTTTAAGTTAAATTTAAAGTTGAATTTAAAGTTGAATTTATAATTAAATTTTAAGTTGAATTTATAGTTAAATTTAAAGTTGAATTTAAAGTTAAATTTAAAGTTTAATTTAAAGTTTAATTTAAAGTTTAATTTAAAGTTGAATTTAAAGTCAAATTGAAAGTTGAATTTAAAGTTAAATTTAAAGCTAATTCTAAAGTTGAATTTAAAGTTGAATTTATAGTAAAATTTAAAGTTAAATTTAAAGTTAAATTTAAAGTTGAATTTAAAGTTGAATTTAATGTGAAATCTTAAGTTAAATTTAAAGTTGAATTTAAAGTTGAATTTATAATTAAATTTTAAGTTGAATTTAAAGTTGAATTTATAATTAAATTTAAAGTTGAATTTAAAGTTAAATTTAAAGTTTAATTTAAAGTTGAATTTAAAGTTGAATTTAAAGTTTAATTTAAAGTTGAATTTAAAGTCAAATTGAAAGTTGAATTTAAAGTTAAATTTAAAGTTAAATCTTAAGTTGAATTTAAAGTTGAATTTATAGTAAAATTTAAAGTAAAATTTAAAGTTAAATTTAAAGTCAAATTTAAAGTTGAATTTAAAGTTAAATTTAAAGTTAAATTTAAAGTTTAATTTAAAGTTAAATTTAAAGTTGAATTTAAAGTTGAATTCATAGTAAAATTTAAAGTTAAATTTATAATCAAATTTAAAATTGAATTTACAGTTAAATTTAAAGTTGAATTTAAAGTTAAATTTAAAGTTTAATTTAAAGTTTAATTTAAAGTTCAATTTAAAGTTGAATTTAAAGTTGAATTTATAGTAAAATTTAAAGTTAATATTATGGTCAAATTTAAAGTTGAATTTAAAGTCAAATTTAAATTTGAATTTAAAGTTGAATTTAAAGTTGAACTTAAAGTTAAATTTAAAGTTAAATTTTAAGTTGCATTTAAAGTTAAATTTATAAATAAATTTAAAGTTGAATTTAAAGTTAAATTTAAAGTTGAATTTAAATATAAAATAGAAAAACGAAACGATATACGAAAACTCTTAATAATAATTTAAACTAAACAAACAAAGTTGAGATTAACACACATTAACTTGAGCTTTCAAATTGAATTTAAAGTTGAATTAAAAATTGAATTTAAAGTTGAATTTTAATTTGAATGTAAAGTTGAATTTAAAGTTGATTATAAAGTTGAATTTAAAGTAGAATTTAAAGTTAAATTTAAAGTAAAATTCAAGGTTGCATTTGAAGTTTAATTTAAAGTTAAATTTAATGTTAAATTTAAAGTTAAATTTAAAGTTGAATTGCGTGTTGAATCTAAAGTTGAGTAAGTAGTTAAATTTAAAGTTTAATTTAAAGTTAAATTTAAAGTTAAATTGAAAGTTAAATTTAAAGTTGAATTTAAAGTTGAATTTGAAGTTAAATTTAAAGTTGAATTGAAAGTTGAATTAAAAGTTTAGTTTAAAGTTTGATTTAAAATTAAATTTAAAATTAAATTTAAAGTTGAACTTAAAGTTAAATTTAAAGTAACATTTGAAGTTGAATTTAAAGTTGAGTTTAAAGTTGAATTTAAGTTTAATTTAAAGTTGAATTTAAAGTTGAATATAAAGTTAAATTTAAAGTTAAGTTTAAAGTTAAATTTAAGTTTGAATTTAAAGTTAAATTTAAAGTTGAATTTAAAGTTAAATTTAAAGTTTAATTTAAAGTTGAATTTATATAAAAATTTAAAGTTGAATTTAAAATTGAATTTAAAATTAAATTTAAAGTTAAATTTAAATTTAAAGTTAGTAGTTAAATTAGTAGTAAAATTTAAAGTTTAATTTAAAGTTAAATTTAAAGTTGAATTAAAAGCTTAGTTTAAAGTTTGATTTAAAATTAAATTTAAAGTTAAATTTAAAGTTGAACTTAAAGTTAAATTTGTTGAATTTAAAGTTGAGTTTAAAGTTGAATTTGAAGTTTAATTTAAAGTTGAATTTAAAGTTGAATTTAAAGTTGAATTTAAATATAAATTTAAAGTTGAAATTAAAGTTTAATTTAAAATTGAATTTAAAGTTAAATTTAAAGTTAAATTTAAAGTTGAATTTAAAGTTAAATTAAAAGTGAAATTTAAATTTGAATTTAATGTTGAATTTAAAGTTGAATTTACAGTTGAATTTAAAGTTGAATTTAAAATTGAATTTGAAGTTAAATTTATAGTTGAATTTAAAGTTGAATTTAAAGTTAAATTTAAAGTTAATTTAAAGTTGAATTTAAAGTTGAATTTATAGTTAAATTTAAAGTCAAATTTAAAAATGAATTTAAAGTTGAATTTAAAGTTGAAATTAAAAATGAATTTAAAGTTGAATTTATAGTTAAATTTTAAGTTGAATTTAAAGTGAAAATAAAAGTTTAATTTAAAGTTGAATTTAAAGTTGAATTTAAAGTCAAATTTCAAGTTGAATTTAAAGTAAAATTTAAAGTCAAATTTAAAGTTAAATTTAAAGTCAAATTTAAAGTTGAATTTAAAGTTGAATTTAAAGTTGAATTTAAAGATAAATTTATAGTTAAATTTAAAGTTGAATTTAAAGTTAAATTTAAAGTTGAATTTAAAGTTGAATTTAATGTGAAATTTTAAGTTAAATTTAAAGTTGAATTTAAAGTTGAATTTATAATTAAATTTTAAGTTGAATTTAAAGTTGAATTTATAGTTAAATTTAAAGTTGAATTTAAGGTTAAATTTAAAGTTTAATTTAAAGTTGAATTTAAAGTTTAATTTAAAGTTTAATTTAAAGTTGAATTTAAAGTCAAATTGAAAGTTGAATTTAAAGTTAAATTTAAAGCTAATTCTAAAGTTGAATTTAAAGTTGAATTTAAAGTTAAATTCAAAGTTTAATTTAAAGTTGAATTTAAAGTTTAATTTAAAGTTTAATTTAAAGTTTAATTTAAAGTTGAATTTAAAGTCAAATTGAAAGTTAAATTTAAAGTTAAATTTAAAGTTGAATTTATAATTAAATTTTAAGTTGAATTTAAAGTTAAATTTAAAGATAAATTTAAAGTTTAATTTAAAGTTAAATTTAAAGTTGAATTTATAGTAAAATTTAAGTTGAATTTAAAGTTAAATTTAAAGATAAATTTAAAGTTTAATTTAAAGTTAAATTTAAAGTTGAATTTAAAGTTGAATTTATAGTAAAATTTAAAGTTAAATTTATAATCAAATTTACAATTGAATTTACAGTTAAATTTAAAGTTGAATTTTAAAGTTGAATTTAAAGTTGAATTTACAGTTAAATTTAAAGTTGAATTTAAAGTTGAATTTATAGTAAAATTTAAAGTAAAATTTAAAGTTAAATTTAAAGTCAAATTTAAAGTTGAATTTTAAGTTAAATTTAAAGTTTAATTTAAAGTTTAATTTAAAGTTCAATTTAAAGTTGAATTTAAAGTTGAATTTATAGTAAAATTTAAAGTTAATATTATGGTCAAATTTAAAGTTGAATTTAAAGTTAAATTTAAATTTGAATTTAAAGTTGAATTTAAAGTTGAACTTAAAGTTAAATTTAAAGTTAAATTTTAAGTTGCATTTAAAGTTAAATTAATAAATAAATTTAAAGTTGAATTTAAAGTTAAATTTAAAGTTGAATTTAAATATAAAATAGAAAAACGAAACGATATACGAAAACTCTTAATAATAATTTAAACTTAACAAACAAAGTTGAGATTAACACACATTAACTTGAGCTTTCAAATTGAATTTAAAGTTGAATTAAAAATTGAATTTAAAGTTGAATTTTAATTTGAATGTAAAGTTGAATTTAAAGTTGATTATAAAGTTGAATTTAAAGTAGAATTTAAAGTTAAATTTAAAGTAAAATTCAAGGTTGCATTTGAAGTTTAATTTAAAGTTAAATTTAATGTTAAATTTAAAGTTAAATTTAAAGTTGAATTGAGTGTTGAATCTAAAGTTGAGTAAGTAGTTAAATTTAAAGTTTAATTTAAAGTTAAATTTAAAGTTAAATTGAAAGTTAAATTTAAAGTTGAATTTAAAGTTGAATTTGAAGTTAAATTTAAAGTTGAATTGAAAGTTGAATTAAAAGTTTAGTTTAAAGTTTGATTTAAAATTAAATTTAAAATTAAATTTAAAGTTGAACTTAAAGTTAAATTTAAAGTAACATTTGAAGTTGAATTTAAAGTTGAGTTTAAAGTTGAATTTAAGTTTAATTTAAAGTTGAATTTAAAGTTGAATATAAAGTTAAATTTAAAGTTAAGTTTAAAGTTAAATTTAAGTTTGAATTTAAAGTTAAATTTAAAGTTGAATTTAAAGTTAAATTTAAAGTTTAATTTAAAGTTGAATTTATATAAAAATTTAAAGTTGAATTTAAAATTGAATTTAAAATTAAATTTAAAGTTAAATTTAAATTTAAAGTTAGTAGTTAAATTAGTAGTAAAATTTAAAGTTTAATTTAAAGTTAAATTTAAAGTTGAATTAAAAGCTTAGTTTAAAGTTTGATTTAAAATTAAATTTAAAGTTAAATTTAAAGTTGAACTTAAAGTTAAATTTGTTGAATTTAAAGTTGAGTTTAAAGTTGAATTTGAAGTTTAATTTAAAGTTGAATTTAAAGTTGAATTTAAAGTTGAATTTATATATAAATTTAAAGTTGAAATTAAAGTTTAATTTAAAATTGAATTTAAAGTTAAATTTAAAGTTAAATTTAAAGTTGAATTTAAAGTTAAATTAAATTGAAATTTAAATTTGAATTTAATGTTGAATTTAAAGTTGAATTTACAGTTGAATTTAAAGTTGAATTTAAAATTGAATTTGAAGTTAAATTTATAGTTGAATTTAAAGTTGAATTTAAAGTTAAATTTAAAGTTAATTTAAAGTTGAATTTATTGTTAAATTTTAAGTTGAATTTAAAGTTAAATTTAATGTTTAATTTAAAGTTGAATTTAAAGTAAAATTTCAAGTTGAATTTAAAGTTAAATTTAAAGTCAAATTTAAAGTTAAATTTAAAGTTGAATTGAATGTTGAATCTAAAGTTGAGTTAGTAGTTAAATTTAAAGTTTAATTTAAAGTTAAATTTAAAGTTAAATTGAAAGTTAAATTTAAAGTTGAATTTAAAGTTGAATTTGAAGTTAAATTTAAAGTTGAATTGAAAGTTGAATTAAAAGTTTAGTTTAAAGTTTGATTTAAAATTAAATTTAAAGTTAAATTTAAAGTTGAACTTAAAGTTAAATTTGTTGAATTTAAAGTTGAGTTTAAATTTGAATTTGAAGTTTAATTTAAAGTTGAATTTAAAGTTGAATATAAAGTTAAATTTAAATTTAAATTTTAGTTTGAATTTAAAGATAAATTTAAAGTTGAATTTTAAGTTGAATTTATATATAAATTTAAAGTTGAAATTAAAGTTTAATTTAAAATTGAATTTAAAGTTAAATTTAAAGTTAAATTTAAAGTTGAATTTAAAGTTAAATTAAAAGTGAAATTTAAATTTGAATTTAATGTTGAATTTAAAGTTGAATTTACAGTTGAATTTAAAGTTGAATTTAAAATTGAATTTGAAGTTAAATTTATAGTTGAATTTAAAGTTGAATTTAAAGTTAAATTTAAAGTTAATTTAAAGTTGAATTTAAAGTTGAATTTATAGTTAAATTTAAAGTCAAATTTAAAAATGAATTTAAAGTTGAATTTAAAGTTGAAATTAAAAATGAATTTAAAGTTGAATTTATAGTTAAATTTTAAGTTGAATTTAAAGTGAAAATAAAAGTTTAATTTAAAGTTGAATTTAAAGTTGAATTTAAAGTCAAATTTCAAGTTGAATTTAAAGTAAAATTTAAAGTCAAATTTAAAGTTAAATTTAAAGTCAAATTTAAAGTTGAATTTAAAGTTGAATTTAAAGTTGAATTTAAAGATAAATTTATAGTTAAATTTAAAGTTGAATTTAAAGTTAAATTTAAAGTTGAATTTAAAGTTGAATTTAATGTGAAATTTTAAGTTAAATTTAAAGTTGAATTTAAAGTTGAATTTATAATTAAATTTTAAGTTGAATTTAAAGTTGAATTTATAGTTAAATTTAAAGTTGAATTTAAGGTTAAATTTAAAGTTTAATTTAAAGTTGAATTTAAAGTTTAATTTAAAGTTTAATTTAAAGTTGAATTTAAAGTCAAATTGAAAGTTGAATTTAAAGTTAAATTTAAAGCTAATTCTAAAGTTGAATTTAAAGTTGAATTTAAAGTTAAATTTAAAGTTTAATTTAAAGTTGAATTTAAAGTTTAATTTAAAGTTTAATTTAAAGTTTAATTTAAAGTTGAATTTAAAGTCAAATTGAAAGTTAAATTTAAAGTTAAATTTAAAGTTGAATTTAAAGTTGAATTTAATGTGAAATCTTAAGTTAAATTTAAAGTTGAATTTAAAGTTGAATTTATAATTAAATTTTAAGTTGAATTTAAAGTTGAATTTATAATTAAATTTAAAGTTGAATTTAAAGTTAAATTTAAAGTTTAATTTAAAGTTGAATTTAAAGTTGAATTTATAATTAAATTTTAAGTTGAATTTAAAGTTGAATTTATAATTAAATTTAAAGTTAAATTTAAAGTTGAATTTAAAGTTGAATTTACAGTTAAATTTAAAGTTGAATTTAAAGTTGAATTTATAGTAAAATTTAAAGTAAAATTTAAAGTTAAATTTAAAGTCAAATTTAAAGTTGAATTTAAAGTTAAATTTAAAGATAAATTTAAAGTTTAATTTAAAGTTAAATTTAAAGTTGAATTTAAAGTTGAATTTATAGTAAAATTTAAAGTTAAATTTATAATCAAATTTACAATTGAATTTACAGTTAAATTTAAAGTTGAATTTTAAAGTTGAATTTAAAGTTGAATTTACAGTTAAATTTAAAGTTGAATTTAAAGTTGAATTTATAGTAAAATTTAAAGTAAAATTTAAAGTTAAATTTAAAGTCAAATTTAAAGTTGAATTTTAAGTTAAATTTAAAGTTTAATTTAAAGTTTAATTTAAAGTTCAATTTAAAGTTGAATTTAAAGTTGAATTTATAGTAAAATTTAAAGTTAATATTATGGTCAAATTTAAAGTTGAATTTAAAGTTAAATTTAAATTTGAATTTAAAGTTGAATTTAAAGTTGAACTTAAAGTTAAATTTAAAGTTAAATTTTAAGTTGCATTTAAAGTTAAATTAATAAATAAATTTAAAGTTGAATTTAAAGTTAAATTTAAAGTTGAATTTAAATATAAAATAGAAAAACGAAACGATATACGAAAACTCTTAATAATAATTTAAACTTAACAAACAAAGTTGAGACTAACACACATTAACTTGAGCTTTCAAATTGAATTTAAAGTTGAATTAAAAATTGAATTTAAAGTTGAATTTTAATTTGAATGTAAAGTTGAATTTAAAGTTGATTATAAAGTTGAATTTAAAGTAGAATTTAAAGTTAAATTTAAAGTAAAATTCAAGGTTGCATTTGAAGTTTAATTTAAAGTTAAATTTAATGTTAAATTTAAAGTTAAATTTAAAGTTGAATTGAGTGTTGAATCTAAAGTTGAGTAAGTAGTTAAATTTAAAGTTTAATTTAAAGTTAAATTTAAAGTTAAATTGAAAGTTAAATTTAAAGTTGAATTTAAAGTTGAATTTGAAGTTAAATTTAAAGTTGAATTGAAAGTTGAATTAAAAGTTTAGTTTAAAGTTTGATTTAAAATTAAATTTAAAATTAAATTTAAAGTTGAACTTAAAGTTAAATTTAAAGTAACATTTGAAGTTGAATTTAAAGTTGAGTTTAAAGTTGAATTTAAGTTTAATTTAAAGTTAAGTTTAAAGTTAAATTTAAGTTTGAATTTAAAGTTAAATTTAAAGTTGAATTTAAAGTTAAATTTAAAGTTTAATTTAAAGTTGAATTTATATAAAAATTTAAAGTTGAATTTAAAATTGAATTTAAAATTAAATTTAAAGTTAAATTTAAATTTAAAGTTAGTAGTTAAATTAGTAGTAAAATTTAAAGTTTAATTTAAAGTTAAATTTAAAGTTGAATTAAAAGCTTAGTTTAAAGTTTGATTTAAAATTAAATTTAAAGTTAAATTTAAAGTTGAACTTAAAGTTAAATTTGTTGAATTTAAAGTTGAGTTTAAAGTTGAATTTAAAGTTGAATTTAAAGTTGAATTTATATATAAATTTAAAGTTGAAATTAAAGTTTAATTTAAAATTGAATTTAAAGTTAAATTTAAAGTTAAATTTAAAGTTGAATTTAAAGTTAAATTAAATTGAAATTTAAATTTGAATTTAATGTTGAATTTAAAGTTGAATTTACAGTTGAATTTAAAGTTGAATTTAAAATTGAATTTGAAGTTAAATTTATAGTTGAATTTAAAGTTGAATTTAAAGTTAAATTTAAAGTTAATTTAAAGTTGAATTTATTGTTAAATTTTAAGTTGAATTTAAAGTTAAATTTAAAGTTTAATTTAAAGTTGAATTTAAAGTAAAATTTCAAGTTGAATTTAAAGTTAAATTTAAAGTCAAATTTAAAGTTAAATTTAAAGTTGAATTGAATGTTGAATCTAAAGTTGAGTTAGTAGTTAAATTTAAAGTTTAATTTAAAGTTAAATTTAAAGTTAAATTGAAAGTTAAATTTAAAGTTGAATTTAAAGTTGAATTTGAAGTTAAATTTAAAGTTGAATTGAAAGTTGAATTAAAAGTTTAGTTTAAAGTTTGATTTAAAATTAAATTTAAAGTTAAATTTAAAGTTGAACTTAAAGTTAAATTTGTTGAATTTAAAGTTGAGTTTAAATTTGAATTTGAAGTTTAATTTAAAGTTGAATTTAAAGTTGAATATAAAGTTAAATTTAAATTTAAATTTTAGTTTGAATTTAAAGATAAATTTAAAGATGAATTTTAAGTTGAATTTATATATAAATTTAAAGTTGAAATTAAAGTTTAATTTAAAATTGAATTTAAAGTTAAATTTAAAGTTAAATTTAAAGTTGAATTTAAAGTTAAATTAAAAGTGAAATTTAAATTTGAATTTAATGTTGAATTTAAAGTTGAATTTAAAGATAAATTTAAAGTTAAATTTAAGTTTGAATTTAAAGTTAAATTTAAAGTTTAATTTAAAGTTAAATTTTAAGTTAAATTTAAAGTTGAATCTATATAAAAATTTAAAGTTAAATTTAAAGTTGAATTTAAAGTTGAATTTAAAATTAAATTTAAAGTTAAATTTAAAGTTGAATTTAAAGTTAGTAGTTAAATTAGTTTTAAAATTTAAAGTTTAATTTAAAGTTAAATTTAAAGTTGAATTAAAAGTTTAGTTTAAAGTTTGATTTAAAATTAAATTTAAAGTTGAACTTAAAGTTAAATTTGTTGAATTTAAAGTTGAGTTTAAAGTTGAATTTAAAGTTGAATTTATATATAAATTTAAAGTTGAAATTAAAGTTTAATTTAAAATTGAATTTAAAGTTAAATTTAAAGTTAAATTTAAAGTTGAATTTAAAGTTAAATTAAAAGTGAAATTTAAATTTGAATTTAATGTTGAATTTAAAGTTGAATTTAAAGATAAATTTAAAGTTAAATTTAAAGTTGAATTTAAAGTTGAATTTATAGTTAAATTTAAAGTTGAATTTAAAGTTAAATTTAAGGTTAAATTTACAGTTGAATTTAAAGTTGAATTTAAAGTTGAATTTAAAATTGAATTTGAAGTTAAAATTATAGTTGAATTTAAAGTTGAATTTAAAGTTAAATTTAAAGTTAATTTAAAGTTGAATTTAAAGTTGAATTTATAGTTAAATTTAAAGTTGAATTTAAAGTTGAATTTATAGTTAAATTAGAGTTAAATTTAAAGTTAATTTAAAGTTGAATTTAAAGTTGAATTTCTTGTTAAATTTTAAGTTGAATTTAAAGTTAAATTTAAAGTTTAATTTAAAGTTGAATTTAAAGTAAAATTTCAAGTTGAATTTAAAGTTAAATTTAAAGTCAAATTTAAAGTTGAATTTAAAGTTGAATTTAAAGTTGAATTTAAAGTTGAATTTATAGTTAAATTAGAGTTAAATTTAAAGTTAAATTTAAAGTTGAATTTAAAGTTGAATTTAATGTGAAATTTTTAGTTAAATTTGAAGTTGAATTTATAATTAAAATTAAAGTTGAATTTAAAGTTGAATTTATAGTTAAATTTAAAGTTGAATTTTAAGCTGAATTTATATATAAATCTAAAGTTGAAATTAAAGTTTAATTTAAAGTTGAATTTAAAGTTAAATTTAAAGCTAAATTTAAAGTTGAATTTAAAGTTAAATTAAAAGTGAAATTTAAATTTGAATTTAATGTTGAATTTAAAGTTGAATTTAAAGTTAAATTTAAAGTTAAATTTAAAGTTGAATTTAAAGTTGAATTTATAGTTAAATTTAAAGTTGAATTTAAAGTTAAATTTAAAGTTAAATTTACAGTTGAATTTAAAGTTGAATTTAAAGTTGAATTTAAAATTGAATTTGAAGCTAAATTTATAGTTGAATTTAAAGTTGAATTTAAAGTTAAATTTAAAGTTAATTTAAAGTTGAATTTAAAGTTGAATTTATAGTTAAGTTTAAAGTCAAATTTAAATTTGAATTTAAAGTTGAATTTAAAGTTGAATTTATAGTTAAATTTAAAAACAAGTTTAAAGTTGAATTTAAAGTTGAAATTAAAAATGAATTTAAAGTTGAATTTATAGTTAAATTTTAAGTTGAATTTAAAGTTAAATTTAAAGTTTAATTTAAAGTTGAATTTAAAGACAAATTTCAAGTTGAATTTAAAGTTAAATTTAAAGTCAAATTTAAAGTTAAATTTAAAGTCAAATTTAAAGTTGAATTTAAAGTTGAATTTAAAGTTGAATTTAAAGTTGAATTTATAGTTAAATTAGAGTTAAATTTAAAGTTAAATTTAAAGTTGAATTTAAAGTTGAATTTATAGTTAAATTTAAAGTTAAATTTTAAGTTAAATTTAAAGTTGAATTTAATGTGAAATTTTAAGTTAAATTTAAAGTTGAATTTAAAGTTGAATTTATAATTAAATTTAAAGTTGAATTTAAAGTTGAATTTATAGTTAAATTTAAAGTTGAATTTAAAGTTAAATTTAAAGTTAAATTTAAAGTTGAATTTAAAGTTTAATTAAAAGTTTAATTTAAAGTTGAATTTAAAGTCAAATAGAATGTTGAATTAAAAGTTAAATTTAAAGTTAAATCTAAAGTTGAATTTAAAGTTGAATTTATAGTAAAATTAAAAGTTTAATTTAAAGTTAAATTTAAAGTTGAATTTAAAGTTGAATTTACAGTTAAATTTAAAGTTGAATTTAAATTTGAATTTATAGTAAAATTTAAAGTTAAATTTAAAGTTGAATTTAAAGTTAAATTTAAAGTAAAATTTAAAGTTTTACTTAAAGTTAAATTTAAAGTTGAATTTAAAGTTGAATATAAAGTTAAATTTAAAGTAAAATTTAAAGTTAAATTTAAGTTTGAATTTTAAGTTAAATTTAAACTTTAATTTAAAGTTAAATTTAAAGCTAAATTTAAAGTTGAATTTAAAGATGAATTTAAAATTAAATTTAAAGTTGAATTTAAAGTTATTAGTTAAATAAGTAGTAAAATTTAAAGTTTAATTTAAAGTTAAATTTAAAGTTGAATTAAAAGTTTAGTTTAAAGTTTGATTTAAAATTAAATTTAAAGTTAAATTTAAAGTTGAACTTAAAGTTAAATTTGTTGAATTTAAAGTTGAGTTTAAATTTGAATTTGAAGTTTAATTTAAAGTTGAATTTAAAGTTGAATATAAAGTTAAATTTAAATTTAAATTTTAGTTTGAATTTAAAGTTAAATTTAAAGTTAAATTTAAAGTTGAATTTTAAGTTGAATTTATATATAAATTTAAAGTTGAAATTAAAGTTTAATTTAAAATTGAATTTAAAGTTAAATTTAAAGTTAAATTTAAAGTTGAATTTAAAGTTGAATTTAAAGATAAATTTAAAATTAAATTAAAGTTTGAATTTAAAGTTAAATTTAAAGTTTAATTTAAAGTTAAATTTTAAGTTAAATTTAAAGTTGAATTTAAAGTTGAATTTAAAATTAAATTTAAAGTTGAATTTAAAGTTAGTAGTTAAATTAGTTTTAAAATTTAAAGTTTAATTTAAAGTTAAATTTAAAGTTGAATTAAAAGTTTAGTTTAAAGTTTGATTTAAAATTAAATTTAAAGTTGAACTTAAAGTTAAATTTGTTGAATTTAAAGTTGAGTTTAAAGTTGAATTTAAAGTTGAATTTATATATAAATTTAAAGTTGGAATTAAAGTTTAATTTAAAATTGAATTTAAAGTTAAATTTAAAGTTAAATTTAAAGTTGAATTTAAAGTTAAATTAAAAGTGAAATTTAAATTTGAATTTAATGTTGAATTTAAAGTTGAATTTAAAGATAAATTTAAAGTTAAATTTAAAGTTGAATTTAAAGTTGAATTTATAGTTAAATTTAAAGTTGGATTTAAAGTTAAATTTAAAGTTAAATTTACAGTTGAATTTAAAGTTGAATTTAAAGTTGAATTTAAAATTGAATTTGAAGTTAAAATTATAGTTGAATTTAAAGTTGAATTTAAAGTTAAATTTAAAGTTAATTTAAAGTTGAATTTAAAGTTGAATTTATAGTTAAATTTAAAGTTGAATTTAAAGTTGAATTTATAGTTAAATTAGAGTTAAATTTAAAGTTAATTTAAAGTTGAATTTAAAGTTGAATTTCTTGTTAAATTTTAAGTTTAATTTAAAGTTGAATTTAAAGTAAAGTTTCAAGTTGAATTTAAAGTTAAATTTAAAGTCAAATTTAAAGTTAAATTTAAAGTTGAATTTAAAGTTGAATTTAAAGTTGAATTTATAGTTAAATTAGAGTTAAATTTAAAGTTGAATTTAAAGTTGAATTTAATGTGAAATTTTTAGTTAAATTTAAAGTTGAATTTATAATTAAATTTAAAGTTGAATTTAAAGTTGAATTTATAGTTTAATTTAAAGTTGAATTTTAAGTTGAATTTATATATAAATTTAAAGTTGAAATTAAAGTTTAATTGAAAATTGAATTTAAAGTTAAATTTAAAGCTAAATTTAAAGTTGAATTTAAAGTTGAATTTATAGTTTAATTTAAAGTTGAATTTTAAGTTGAATTTATATATAAATTTAAAGTTGAAATTAAAGTTTAATTTAAAATTGAATTTATAGTTAAATTTAAAGCTAAATTTAAAGTTAAATTTAAGGTTAAATTTAAAGTTGAGTTTAAAGTTGAATTTATAGTTAAATTTAAAGTTGAATTTAAAGTTGAATTTAAAGTTGAATTTATAGTTAAATTAGAGTTAAATTTAAAGTTGAATTTAAAGTTGAATTTAATGTGAAATTTTTAGTTAAATTTAAAGTTGAATTTATAATTAAATTTAAAGTTGAATTTTCAGTTGAATTTATAGTTTAATTTAAAGTTGAATTTTAAGTTGAATTTATATATAAATTTAAAGTTGAAATTAAAGTTTAATTGAAAATTGAATTTAAAGTTAAATTTAAAGCTAAATTTAAAGTTGAATTTAAAGTTGAATTTATAGTTTAATTTAAAGTTGAATTTTAAGTTGAATTTATATATAAATTTAAAGTTGAAATTAAGGTTTAATTTAAAATTGAATTTAAAGTTAAATTAAACGCTAAATTTAAAGTTAAATTTAAGGTTAAATTTAAAGTTGAGTTTAAAGTTGAATTTATAGTTAAATTTAAAGTTGAATTTAAAGTTAAATTTAAAGTTAAATTTACAGTTGAATTTAAAGTTGAATTTAAAGTTGAATTTAAAATTGAATTTGAAATTAAAATTATAGTTGAATTTAAAGTTGAATTTAAAGTTAAATTTAAAGCTAATTTAAAGTTGAATTTAAAGTTGAATTTATAGTTAAATTTAAAGTTGAATTTAAAGTTGAATTTATAGTTAAATTTAAAGTTGAATTTAAAGTTAAATTTAAAGTTTAATTTAAAGTTGAATTTAAAGTTTAATTTAAAGTTTAATTTAAAGTTGAATTTAAAGTCAAATTGAATGTTGAATTAAAAGTTAAATTTAAAGTTAAATCTAAAGTTGAATTTAAAGTTGAATTTATAGTAAAATTAAAAGTTAAATTTAAAGTTGAATTTAAAGTTGAATTTACAGTTTAATTTAAAGTTGAATTTAAAGTTGAATTTGTAGTAAAATTCAAAGTTAAATTTAAAGTTAAATTTAAAGTTGAATTTAAAGTTAAATTTAAAGTAAAATTTAAAGTTTAACTTAAAGTTAAATTTAAAGTTGAATTTAAAGTTGAATATAAAGTTAAATTTAAAGTTAAATTTAAAGTTAAATTTAAAGTTAAATTTAAGTTTGAATTTAAAGTTAAATTTAAAGTTTAATTTAAAGTTAAATTTAAAGTTGAATTTATATATAAATTTAAAGCTAAATTTAAAGTTGAATTTAAAGTTGAATTTAAAATTAAATTTAAAGTTGAATTTAAAGTTAATAGTTAAATAAGTAGTAAAATTTAAAGTTTAATTTAAAGTTGAATTTAAAGTTAATAGTTAAATAAGTAGTAAAATTTAAAATTCAATTTAAAGTTAAATTTAAAGTTGAACTTAAAGTTAAATTTGTTGAATTTAAAGTTGAGTTTAAAGTTGAATTTGAAGTTTAATTTAAAGTTGAATTTAAAGTTGAATATAAAGTTAAATTTAAATTTAAATTTTAGTTTGAATTTAAAGTTAAATTTAAAGTTAAATTTAAAGTTGAATTTTAAGTTGAATTTATATATAAATTTAAAGTTGAAATTAGAGTCTAATTTAAAATTGAATTTAAAGTTATATATAAAGTTAAATTTAAAGTTGAATTAAAAGTTAAATTTAAAGTTTAATTTAAAGTTAAATTTTAAGTTAAATTTAAAGTTAAATTAAAAGTTGAATTTAATGTTGAGTTTAAAGTTGAATTTAAAGTTAAATTTAAAGTTGAGTTTAAAGTTAAATTTTAAGTTAAATTTACAGTTGAATTTAAAGTTGAATTTAAAGTTGAATTTAAAATTGAATTTGAAGTTAAATTTATAGTTGAATTAAAAGTTGAATTTAAAGTTAAATTTAAAGTTAATTTAAAGTTGAATTTATAGTTAAATTTAAAGTCAAATTTAAAAATGAATTTAAAGTTGAACTTAAAGTTGAATTTAAAGTTGAGTAAATAGTTAAATTTAAAGTTAAATTTAAAGTTGAATTTAAAGTTGAATTTATAATTAAATTTAAAGTTAAATTTAAAGTTAAATTTAAAGTTGAATTTAAAGTTGAATTTATAAATAAATTTAAAGTTGAATTTATAGTTAAATTTAAAGTTGACTTTAAAGTTAAATTAAAAGTTTAATTTAAAGTTGAATTTAAAGTCAAATTGAAAGTTGAATTTAAAGTTAAATTTAAAGTTAAATCTAAAGTTGAATTTAAAGTTGAATTTATAGTTAAATTTAAAGTTTAATTTAAAGTTAAATTTAAAGTTGAATTTAAAGTTGAATTTACAGTTAAATTTAAAGTTGAATTTATAGTAAAATTTAAAGTTTAATTTAAAGTTAAATTTAAAGTCAAATTTAAAGTTGAATTTAAAGTTAAATTTAAAGTTAAATTTAAAGTTTAATTTAAACTTAAATTTAAAGTTGAATTTAAAGTTGAATTTATAGTAAAATTTAAAGTTAAATTTATGGTCAAATTTAAAGTTTATTTTAAAGTTAAATTTAAATTTAAAGTTGAATTTAAAGTTAATTTTAAATTTGAATTTAAAGTTGAATTTAAAGTTGAACTTAAAGTTAAATTTAAAGTAAATATAAAGTTGCATTTAAAGTTAAGTTTATAAATAAATTTAAAGTTGAATTTAAAGTTAAATTTAAAGTTGAGTTTAAAATTGAATTTAAAGTTAAATTGAAAGTTAAATTTAAAGTTGAATTTAAAGTTAAATTTAAAGTTGAATTGAAAGTTGAATTAAAAGTTTAGTTTAAAGTTGAACTTAAATTTAAATTTAAAATTGAATTTAAAGTTAAATTGAAAGTTAAATTTAAAGTTGAATTTAAAGTTGAACTTGAAGTTAAATTTAAAGTTACATTTGAAGTTGAATTTAAAGTTGAGTTTAAAGTTGAATTTGAAGTTTAATTTAAAGTTGAACTTAAAGTTGAATATAAAGTTAAATTTAAAGTTAAATTTAAGTTTGAAAATAAAGTTAAATTTAAAGTTGAATTTAAAGTTAAATTTAAAATTAAATTTAAAGTTGAATTTATTAATAAATTGAAAGATAAATTTGAAGTTGAATTTAAAGTTGAATTTAAAATTAAATTTAAAGTTAAATTTAAAGTTGAATTTAAAGTTAGTAGTTAAATTAGTAGTAAAATTAAAAGTTTAATTTAAAGTTAAATTTAAAGTTGAGTTTAAAGTTGAATTTGAAGTTTAATTTAAAGTTGAAGTTAAAGTTGAATATAAAGTTAAATTTAAATCAAAATTTTAGTTTGAATTTAAAGTTAAATTAAAAGTTAAATTAAAATTTGAATTGAATGTTGAATTTAAAGTTGAATTTAAAGTTAAATTTAAAGTTAAATTTAAAGTTGAATTTAAAGTTGAATTTATAGTTTAATTTAAAGTTAAATTTAAAGTTGAATTTATAGTTGAATTTAAAATTGAATTTGAAGTTAAATTTATAGTTGAATTTAAAGTTAAATTTAAAGTTAATTTAAAGTTGAATTTAAAGTTGAATTTATAGTTAAATTTAAAGTCAAATTTAAAAATGAATTTAAATTTGAATTTAAATTTGAATTTATAGTTAAATTTAAAGTAAAATTTAAAGTTGACTTTAAAGTTGAAATTAAAAACGAATTTAAAGTTGAATTTATGGTTAAATTTTAAGTTGAAATTAAAGTTAAATTTAAAGTTTAACTTAAAGTTGAATTTAAAGTTGAATTAAAAGTCAAATTTCAAGTTGAATTTAAAGTTAAATTTAAAGTCAAATTTCAAGTTAAATTTAAAGTAAAATTTAAAGTTGAATTGAATTAATTAATATTATTGAATTATTATTATTGAATTAATGTGAATTTTATGTTAAATTTAAAGTTTAATTTAAAGTTGAATTTAAAGTTTAATTTAAAGTTTCATTTAAAGTTGAATTTAAAGTCAAATTGAAAGTTGAATTTAAAGTTAAATTTAAAGTTAAATCTAAGGTTGAATTTAAAGTTGAATTTATAGTTAAATTTAAAGTTTAATTTAAAGTTAAATTTAAAGTTGAATTTAAAGTTGAATTTACAGTTAAATTTAAAGTTGAATTTAAAATTGAATTTATAGTAAAATTTAAAGTTTAATTTAAAGTTAAATTTAAAGTCAAATTTAAAGTTGAATTTAAAGTTTAATTTTAAGTTGAATTTAAAGTCAAATTTAAAGTTGAATTTAAAGTTTAATTATAAGTTGAATTTAAAGTTAAATTTAAAGTTGAATTTAAAGTTGAATTTAAAGTTAAATTTAAATTTGAATTTAAAGTTGAATTTAAAGTTGAACTTAAAGTTAAATTTAAAGTTAAATTTTAAGTTGCATTTAAAGTTAAATTTATAAATAAATTTAAAGTTAAATTTAAAGTTGAATTTAAAGTTGAATTAAAACTCGAATTTAAAGTTGAATTTTAATATGAATGTAAAGTTGAATTTAAAGTTGATTATAAAGTTGAATTTAAAGTAGAATTTAAAGTTAAATTTAAAGTTAAATTCAAGGTTGCATTTAAAGTTTAATTTAATTTAATTTAATTTAAAGTTGAATTTAAAGTTCAATTTAAAGTTGAATTTAAAGTAAAATTTAAAGTTGAATTTATAGTTAAATTTAAAGTTGAATTTTAAGTTAAATTTAAACTTGAATTTAAAGTTGAATTTAAAGTTAAATTTAAAGTTGAATTTAAAGTTGAATTTATAGTTAAATATAAAGTTGAATTTAAAGTTAAATTTAAAGTTTATTTAAAGTTGAATTTAAAGTTGAATTTATAGTTAAATTTAAACTTGAATTTAAAGTTAAAATTGAAATTTAAAGTTAAATTTAAAGTTGAATTTAAAGTTGAATTTAAAGTTGAATTTAAAGTTGAATTTAAAGTTGAATTTAAAGTTAATTTTAAAGTAAAATTTAAAGTTGAATTTATAGTTAAATTTAAAGTTGAATTTTAAGTTAAATTTAAAGTTGAATTTAAAGTTGAATTTAAAGTAAAATTTAAAGCTTAATTTAAAGTTGAATTTATAGTTAAATTTAAAGTTGAATTTAAAGTTGAATTTATAGTAAAATTTAAAATTAAATTTAAAGTCAAATTTAAAGTTGAATTTAAAGTTAAATTTTAGGTTTAATTTAAACTTAAATTTAAAGTTGAATTTAAAGTTGAAATTACAGTTAAATTTAAAGTTGAATTTATAGTAAAATTTTAAGTTAAATTTAAAGTTGAATTTAAAGTTGAATTTATAGTAAAATTTAAAGTTTAATTTAAAGTTAAATTTAAAGTTGAATTTACAGTTAAATTTAAAGTTGAATTTATAGTAAAATTTAAAGTTAAATTTAAAGTTAAATTTAAAGTTAAATTTAAAGTTAAATTTAAAGTTTAATTTAAAGTTAAATTTAAAATTAAATTTAAAGTTGAATTTAAAGTTGAATTTATAGTAAAATTTAATGTTAAATTTAAAGTTAAATTTATGGTCAAATTTAAAGTTGAATTTAAAGTTAAATTTAAATTTTAATTTTAATTTAAAGTTGCATTTAAAGTTAAATTTATAAATAAATTTAAAGTTGAATTTAAAGTTAAATTTAAAGTTGAATTTAAAGTTGAATTAAAAATTGAATTCAAAGTTGAATTTAAATTTTAATGTAAAGTTTAATTTGAAATTGATTATAAAGTTGAATTTAAAGTAGAATTTAAAGTTAAATTTAAAGTTAAATTTAAGGTTGCATTTAAAGTTTAATTTAAAGATAAATTCAATGTTAAATTTAAAGATTAATTTAATGTTAAATTTAAAGTTAAATTTAAAGCTGAATTAAATGTTGAATCTAAAGTTGAGTTAGTAGTTAAATTTAAAGTTAAATTTTAAAATAAATTGAAAGTTAAATTTAAAGTTGAATTTAAAGTTGAATTTAAAGTTGAATTTGAAGTTAAATTTAAAGTTGAATTTAAAATTGAATTTAAAGTTAAATTTAAAGTTGAATTAAGAGTTAAATTTAAAGTTGAATTTAAAGTCGAGTTTGAAGTTGAATTTAGAGTTGAATTTAAAGTTGAATTTAAAGTTAAATTTCAAGTTGAATTTAAAGTAAAATTTAAAGTTTAATTTAAAGTTAAATTTAAAGTTGAATTTACAGTTAAATTTAAAGTTGAATTTATAGTAAAATTTAAAGTTAAATTTAAAGTTAAATTTAAAGTACAATTTAAAGTTAAATTTAAAGTTAAATTTAAAATTAAATTTAAAGTTGAATTTAAAGTTGAATTTATAGTAAAATTTAATGTTAAATTTAAAGTTAAATTTATGGTCAAATTTAAAGTTGAATTTAAAGTAAAATTTAAATTTTAATTTTAATTTAAAGTTGCATTTAAAGTTAAATTTATAAATAAATTTAAAGTTGAATTTAAAGTAAAATTTAAAGTTGAATTTAAAGTTGAATTAAAAATTGAATTCAAAGTTGAATTTAAATTTGAGTGTAAAGTTGAATTTGAAATTGATTATAAAGTTGAATTTAAAGTAGAATTTAAAGTTAAATTTTAAGTTAAATTAAAGTTTGAATTAAAAGTTAAATTTAAAGTTGAATTTAAAGTTAAATTTAAAGATTAATTTTATGTTAAATTTAAAGTTTAATTTCAAGCTGAATTAAATGTTGAATCTAGTAGTTAAATTTAAAGTTAAATTATAAAATAAATTGAAAGTTAAATTTAAAGTTGAATTTAAAGTTGAATTTAAAGTTAAATTTAAAGTTGAATTTAAAATTGAATTTAAAGTTAAATTTAAAGTTGAATTAAGAGTTAAATTTAAAGTTGAATTTAAAGTTGAGTTTGAAGTTGAATTTAGAGTTGAATTTAAAGTTGAATTTAAAGTTAAATTTAAAGTTGACTTTAAAGTTGAATTTAAAGTTAAATTAAAAATTGAATTAAAAGTTGAATTTAAAGTTGAATTTAAAGTTATATATAAAGTTTAATTTAAAATTGAATTGAAGGTTGAATTTGAAGTTTAATTTAAAGTTGAATTTATAATTAAATTTAAAGTTGAATTTAAAGTTGAATTTAAAGTTGAATTTACAGTTCAATTTAATGTTGAATTTAAAGTTAAATTTAAAGTTGAATTTAATGTTGAATTTAAAGTTGAATTTTAAGTTAAATTTAAAGTTGAATTTAAAGTTGAATGTATAGTAAAATTTAAAGCTAAATTTAAAGTTGAATTTAAAGTTAAATTGAAAGTTAAATTTAAAGTTAAATTTGAAGTTAAATTTAAAGTTGAATTTAATGTTGAATTTAAAGTTGAATTTAAAGTTAAATTTAAAGTTAAATTTAAAGTTGAATTTAAACTTGAATTTATAAGTAAATTTAAAGTTGAATTTAAAGTTAAATTTAAAGTTGAATTTAAAGTTGAATTTATAGTAAAATTTAAAGTTAAATCTAAAGTTGAATTTAAAGTTGAATTTATAGTTAAATTTAAAGTTGAATTTAAAGTTGAATTTAAAGTTGAATTTACAGTTCAATTTAAAGTTGAATTTATAGTAAAATTTAAAGTTAAATTTAAATTTAAAGTCAAATTTAAAGTTGAATTTAATGTTGAATTTAAAGTTGAATTTATAGTTAAATTTAAAGTTAAATTTAAAGTTGAATTAATAAATAAATTTGAAGTTGAATTTAAAGTTAAATTTAAAGTTAATTTTAAAGTTGAATTTAAAGTTGAATTTAAAGTAAAATTTAAACTTGAATTTAAAGTTGAATTTAAAGTTAAATTTATATTTAAATCTAAAGTTGAATTTTAAGTTTAAGTATTTAAATCTAAAAATGAATTTAAAGTTTAATTTAAAGTTAAATTTAAAGTTTAATTTAAAATCGAATTTAAAGTTGAATTTATAGTTAAATTGAAACTTGAATTTAAAGTTGAATTTATAGTTAAATTTAAAGTTAAATTTAAAGTTGAATTTAAAGTCAAACTTAAAGTTGAATTTAAAGTTAAATTTAAAGTTAAATTTAAAGTTGAATTTAAAGTTAATTTTAAAGTTGAATTTAAAGTTGAATTTAAAGTTTAATTTAAAGTTAAATTTAAAGTTAAATTTAAAGTTGAATTTAGTTGAATTTAAAGATAAATTTAAAGTTGTTTTTATAGTTAAATAAAAAGTTAAATTTAAAGTTAAATCTAGTTGAATTTAAAGTTGAATTTATAGTAAAATTTAAAATTTAATTTAAAGTCAAATTTAAAGTTGAATTTAAAGTTAAATTTTAGGTTTAATTTAAACTTAAATTTAAAGTTGAATTTAAAGTTGAATTTAAAGTTGAAATTACAGTTAAATTTAAAAATGAATTTAAAGTTGAATTTATAGTAAAATTTAAAGTCAAATTTAAAGTTGAATTTAAAGTTAAATTTTTGGTTTAATTTAAACTTAAATTTAAAGTTGAATTTAAAGTTGAATTTAATGTGAAATTTTAAGTTAAATTTAAAGTTGAATTTAAAGTTGAATTTATAGTAAAATTTAAAGTTTAATTTAAAGTCAAATTTAAAGTTGAATTAAAAGTTAAATTTAAAGTTTAATTTAAAGTTAAATTTTAAAGTTAAATTTAAATTGAATTGAAAGTTGAATTTATAGTTAAATTTAAAGTTGAATTAACAGTTAAATTTAAAGTTTAATTTAAAGTTAAATTTATAGTTGAATTTAAAGTCAAATTGAAAGTTGAATTTATTAAAGTAAAATTTAAAGTTGAATTTAAAGTTGAATTTATAGTTAAATTTAAAGTTGAATGTAAAGTAAAATTTAAAGTTTAATTTAAAGTTAAATTTAAAGTTGAATTTACAGTTAAATTTAAAGTTGAATTTAAAGTTGAATTTATAGTAAAATTTATAGTTTAATTTAAAGTCAAATTTAAAGTTAAATTCAAAGTTAAATTTTAGGTTTAATTTAAACTTAAATTTAAAGTTGAATTTAAAGTTGAATTTAATGTGAAATTTTAAGATAAATTTAAAGTTGAATTTATAGTAAAATTTAAAGTTAAATTTAAAGTCAAATTTAAAGTTGAATTAAAAGTTAAATTTAAAGTTTAATTTAAAGTTAAATTTTAAGTTAAATTTAAAGTTAAATTAAAAGTTGAATTTAATGTTGAGTTTAAAGATGAATTTAAAGTTAAATTTAAAGTTGAATTTAAAGTTAAATTTAAAGTTAAATTTAAAGTTAAATTTAAAGTTAAATTTAAAGTTGAATTTAAAGTTGAATTTAATGTGAAATTTTAAGTTAAATTTAAAGTTGAATTTATAATTAAATTTAAAGTTGAATTTAAAGTTGAATTTATAGTTAAGTTTAAAGTTGAATTTAAAGTAAAATTTAAAGTTTAATTTAAAGTTAAATTTAAAGTTAAATTTAAAGTTAAATTTAAAGTTAAATTTAAAGTTGAATTTAAAGTTGAATTTATAGTAAAATTTAAAGTTAAATTTATGGTCAAATTTAAAGTTGAATTTAAAGTTAAATTTAAAGTTTAATTTAAATTTAAAGTTGCATTTAAAGCTAAATTTATAAATAAATTTAAAGTTGAATTTAAAGTTAAATTTAAAGTTGAATTTAAAGTTTGATTTAAAATTGAATTCAAAGTTGAATTTAAATTTGAATGTAAGGTTGAATTTAAAATTGAATATAAAGTTGAATTTAAAGTAGAATTTAAAGTTAAATTTAAGGTTGCATTTAAAGTTTAATTTAAAGATAAATTTAATGTTAAATTTAAAGTTTAACTTCAAGTTGAATTAAATGTTGAATCTAAAGTTGAGTTAGTAGTTAAATTTAAAGTTAAATTTAAAGTTTAACTGAAAGTTAAATTTAAAGTTGAATTTAAAGTTGAATTTGAAGTTAAATTTAAAGTTGAATTTAAAATTGAATTAAAAGTTAAATTTAAAGTTGAATTAAGAGTTAAATTTAAAGTTGAATTTTAAGTTGAATTTAAAGTTGAGTTTGAAGTTGAATTTAGAGTTGAATTTAAAGTTGAATTTAAAGTTAAATTTAAAGTTGACTTTAAAGTTGAATTTAAAGTTTAAAGTTAAATTTAAAGTTGAATTTAGAATTGAATTAAAAGTTGAATTTAAAGTTGAATTTAAGGTTGAATTTAAAGTTTAATTTAAAGTTTAATTTAAAGTTGAATTTATAATTAAATTTAAAGTTAAATTTAAAGTTGAATTTTAAGTTGAATCTAAAGTTGAATTTAAAGTTGAATTTAAAGTTGAATTTAAAGTTGACTTTAAAGTTGAATTTTAAGTTGAATCTAAAGTTGAATTTAAAATTGAATTTAAAGTTGAATTTAAAGTTGAATTAAGAGTAAAATTTAAAGTTAAATTTAAAGTTGAATTTAAAGTTGAATTTAAAGTTGAATTTACAGTTCAATTTAAAGTTGAATTTAAAGTTGAATTTATAATAAAATTTAAAGTTATTTTAAAGTTAAATTTAAAGTCAAATTTAAAGTTGAATTTAATGTTGAATTTAAAGTTAAATTTAAAGTTGAATTTAAAGTTGAATTTATAGTAAAATTTAGAGTTAAATCTAAAGTTGAATTTAAAGTTGAATTTATAGTTAAATGTAAAGTTAAATTTAAAGTTGAATTTAAAGTTGAATTTACAGTTCAATTTAAAGTTGAATTTTAAGTTGAATTTATAGTAAAATTTAAAGTTAAATTTAAAGTCAAATTTAAAGTTGAATTTAATGTTGAATTAATAAATAAATTTAAAGTTGAATTTAAAGTTAAACTTAAAGTTAAATTTAAAGTTGAATTTAAAGTTGAATTTAAAGTTGAATTTAAAGTTGAATTTAAAGTTGAATTTAAAGTTGAATTTAAAGTTGAATTTATAGTTAAATTTAAAGTTGAATTTTAAGTTGAATTTAAAGTTGAATTTAAAGTTAAATCTAAAGTTGAATTAAAAGTTTAATTTAAAGTTAAATTTAAAGTTTAATTTAAAGTTGAAATTAAAGTTGAATTTATAGTTAAATTTAAACTTGAATTTAAAGTTGAATTTATAGTTAAATTTAAAGTTAAATTTAAAGTTGAATTTAAAGTTAAACTTAAAGTTGAATTCAAAGTTAAATTTAAAGTTAAATTTAAAGTTGAATTTAAAGTTAATTTTAAAGTTGAATTTAAAGTTGAATTTAAAGTAAAATTTAAAGTTGAATTTATAGTTAAATTTAAAGTTGAATTTTAAGTTGAATTTAAAGTTGAATTTAAAGTTAAATTTAAAGTTAAATTTTAAGTTGAATTTAAAGTTGAATTTATAGTTAAATTTAGAGTTGAATTTAAAGATAAATTTAAAGTTGTTTTTATAGTTAAATAAAAAGTTAAATTTAAAGTTAAATCTAAAGTTGAATTTAAAGTTGAATTTATAGTTAAATTAAAAAATTAAATTTAAAGTTGAATTTAAAGTTGAATTTAAAGTTAAATTTTAGGTTTAATTTAAACTTAAATTTAAAGTTGAATTTAAAGTTGAATTTAAAATTGAAATTACAGTTAAATTTAAAGTTGAATTTAAAGTTGAATTTATAGTAAAATTTAAAGTTAAATTTAAAGTCAAATTTAAAGTTGAATTTAAAGTTAAATTTTAGGTTTAATTTAAACTTAAATTTAAAGTTGAATTTAATGTGAAATTTTAAGTTAAATTTAAAGTTGAATTTAAAGTTGAATTTATAGTAAAATTTAAAGTTAAATTTAAAGTTAAATTTAAAGTCAAATTTAAAGTTGAATTAAAAGTTAAATTTAAAGTTGAATTTAAAGTTGAATCTAAAGTTGAATTTATAGTTAAATTTGAAGTTTAATTTAAAGTTGAATTAAAAGTTGAATTTATAGTTGAATTTAAAGTCAAATTGAAAGTTGAATTTAAAGTAAAATTTAAAGTTAAATTTAAAGTTAAATTTAAATTGGAATTTAATGTGAAATTTTAAGTTCAATTTAAAGTTGAATTTAAAGTTGAATTTATAATTTAATTTAAAGTTGAATTTAAAGTTGAATTTAATGTGAAATTTTAAGTTCAATTTAAAGTTGAATTTAAAGTTGAATTTATAATTTAATTAATTTAAATATAGGTTTAATTTAAACTTAAATTTAAAGTTGAATTTAATGTGAAATTTTAAGTTAAATTTAAAGTTGAATTTAAAGTTGAATTTATAGTAAAATTTAAAGTTAAATTTAAAGTTAAATTTAAAGTCAAATTTAAAGTTGAATTAAAAGTTAAATTTAAAGTTGAATTTAAAGTTGAATCTAAAGTTGAATTTATAGTTAAATTTGAAGTTTAATTTAAAGTTGAATTAAAAGTTGAATTTATAGTTGAATTTAAAGTCAAATTGAAAGTTGAATTTAAAGTAAAATTTAAAGTTAAATTTAAAGTTAAATTTAAAGTGGAATTTAATGTGAAATTTTAAGTTCAATTTAAAGTTGAATTTAAAGTTGAATTTATAATTTAATTTAAAGTTGAATTTAAAGTTGAATTTAATGTGAAATTTAAAGTTGAATTTATAGTTGAATTGAAAGTCAAATTGAAAGTTGAATTTAAAGTTAAATTTAAAATTGAATTTAAAGTTGAATTTATAGTAAAATTTAAAATTAAATTTAAAGTTAAATTTAAAGTTAAATTTAAAGTTAAATTTAAAGTTGAATTTAAAGTGAAATTTAATTTGAAATTTTAAGTTCAATTTAAAGTTGAATTTAAAGTTGAATTTATAATTAAATTTAAAGTTGAATTTTTAAAGTTGAATTTAAAGTTGAATTTATAGTAAAATTTAAAGTTAAATTTAAAGTTAAATTTAAAGTCAAATTTAAAGTTTAATTTAAAGTTAAATTTAAAGTTAAATTTAAAGTTAAATTTAAAATTAAATTTAAAGTTGAATTTAAAGTTGAATTTATAGTAAAATTTGAAGTTAAATTTAAAGTTAAATTTATGGTCAAATTTAAAGTTTAATTTAAATTTAAAGTTGCATTTAAAGTTTAATTTATAAATAAATTTAAAGTTGAATTTAAAGTTAAATTTAAAGTTGAATTTAAAGTTGAATTAAAAATTGAATTCAAAGTTGAATTTAAATTTGAATGTAAAGTTGAATTTAAAATTGATTATAAAGTTGAATTTAAAGTAGAATTTAAAGTTAAATTTAAAGTTAAATTTAAGGTTGCATTTAAAGTTTAATTTAAAGATAAATTTAATGTTAAATTTAAAGTTAAATTTAAAGTTGAATTAAATGTTGAATCTAAAGTTGAGTTAGTAGTTAAATTTAAAGTTAAATTTAAAGTTAAATTGAAAGTTAAATATGAAGTTGAATTTGAAGTTGAATTAAAAGTTGAATTTGAAGTTAAATTTAAAGTTGAATTTAAAATTGAATTTAGAGTTAAATTTAAAGTTGAATTAAGAGTTAAATTTAAAGTTGAATTTAAAGTTGAATTAAAAGTTGAATTTAAAGTTGAATTTAAAGTTATATATAAAGTTTAATTTAAAATTGAATTTAAGGTTGAATTTAAAGTTTAATTTAAAGTTGAATTTATAGTTTAATTTAAAGTTAAATTTAAAGTTGAATTTTAAGTTGAATCTAAAGTTGAATTTAAAGTTAAATTTAAAGTTGAATTTAAAGTTGACTTTAAAGTTGAATTTTAAGTTGAATTTAAAATTGAATTTAAAGTTGAATTTAAAGTTGAATTAAGAGTAAAATTTAAAGTTAAATTTAAAGTTGAATTTAAAGTTGAATTTAAAGTTGAATTTACAGTTCATTTTAAAGTTGAATTTAAAGTTGAATTTATAGTAAAACTAGCTGTACCCGCGACTTCGTCCGCGTGGAATAGTGGCTTTCGTCAGCATTCTTATTTTTGAGGTTACTTATTTTGGAAATAAGACACATTCATGCGTTTTAGTAAACGATTGTTATATTTTTTTTATTTAAGTATATGTTTGCACACGACGGACGTTCTAATTTTTTCCATTTTTTGCGAAATAAAAAGGTTTTGTGGGATTGATACACGTGATCCTGCCACATGAAGTTGCCATGGGATTATTTTCTAAACGAACACCTGCAATTTAAAGTGCCTGAGACTTATTTATAATGACCTATCAATGGGAATTAAAGGAAAACGGGGAATCAAAACGTTTAAAATTTGTAATATTAGTAATGATGTCCATCTTCGGGTTCTAGACTGTCTCTGTACCAGAATTCATATAAATAGGTTCAATAGTTTGGGCGGTAAATATAAACAAAGAAAAACAGACAGACAGAGCTAATTTCGGATTCATACTGTTACTTAAGTCTTCCATTCCCGTAGGAATATGAGGGCTGTTTCCGGAGGATGACTTATAGCTTCTATTACTCGAAAATAGTGTAGTATTCTAACAGTGGACATTTTTTGAAAATTCCAAGTTCCCGTTCCCATGGGAATACACGAATAAAACATATTGCTTAGTATATTTGTCCATCCTCAGGTTCTAGACTGTCTCTGTACCAAAATTCATATAAATAGGTTCAATAGTTTGGGTGGCTAATGGTAACAAAGGGAAATAGATAGACCGAATTAACTTCGTACTTATAATTTTAGTAAAGACTCCGTTCCCGTGGAAATATGGTGACCGTTCCCGTGAGGAATATGGGGATGAGTAAAAGTTAATGTTGCTCGGGGATTATGGAGCATTCCAACGGTGGAAGAGTTTTTTAAATCGGTGCTGTAGTGTCTAAGTTCCCGTAAACTTTCCTGCTCCCGTGGGAATATAGGAAAAAATATATATAGCCTATGTCCTTCCTCAGGTTCTGAACAATCTTTGTAAAAAATTTCATTTAAATCGGTTTATTAGTTTGGGCGTTAAATGGTAACATAGAACGACGGACAAACAGAACTACTTTCACACTTATTATATTAGTAAGGACTCCCGTTCCCGTAGGAATATGTGGATGAATTAAAGTTTATGTTACTCAGGGATAGTGTAGCATTCAAACGGTTTATTAGTTTGGGCGGGAGATGGTAACATAGAACGACGGACAGACAGAGCTTCTTTCACACTTATTATATAAGTAAGGACTCCCGTTCCCGCAGGAATATGTGGATGAATTAAAGTTTATGTTACTCAGGGATAGTGTAGCATTCTAACGGTTTATTAGTTTGGGCGGTAGATGGTAACATAGAACGACGGACAGACAGAGCTTCTTTCACACTTATTATATTAGTAAGGACTCCCGTTCCCGTAGGAATATGTGGATGAATTAAAGTAGATGTTACTCAGGAATAGTGTAGCATTCTAACGGTGGAAACATTTTTGAAATCGGTGTTGTAGTTTCTAAGTTCCCGAATACGTTTTCGTTCCCGTGGGAATATAGGGATAAAATATATAGCCTATGTCCTTTATAAGGTTCTGAGCAATCTTTGTACAAAATTTCATTTAAATCGGTTTATTAGTTTGGGCGGGAGATGGTAACATAGAAAGGCGATCACACAGAGCTACTTTTGCATTTATAATAATAGTGAGGACCGTTTCCCGAGGGAATATTCGAATGAAATAAAGCCTATGTCCGTCCTTAAGTTCAGAACAATCTTTGTACAAAATTTCATTTAAATCGGTTTATTAGTTTGGGCGGAAGATGGTAACATAGAACGACGGACAGACAGATTATATTAGTAAGGACTCCCGTTCCCGTAGGAATATGTGGATGAATTAAAGTTTATTTTACTTTGGGATAGTAAAGCATTCTATCGGTGGAAAAATTTTTGAAATCGGTGTTGTAGTTTCTTAATTCCCGTATACGTTCCCGTTCCCGTGGGAATTTAGGGAAAAATATATAGCCTATGTCCTTCCTCCGGTTCTAGACTATCTCTGTACAAAATTTCATATCAATCAGTTTGGTAGTTTGGGCGGGAGATGGTAACATAGAAAGCCGGACAGACAGAGGGACTTTCACATTTATAATATTAGTTAGGATTTAAAGTTATTTTAAAGTTAAATTTAAAGTCAAATTTAAAGTTGAATTTAATGTTGAATTTAAAGATGAATTTAAAGTTAAATTTAAAGTTAAATTTAAAGTTGAATTTAAAAATGAATTTATAAATAAATTTAAAGTTGAATTTAAAGTTAAATTTAAAGTTAAATTTAAAGTTGAATTTAAAGTTGAATTTATAGTAAAATTTAAAGTTAAATCTTAAGTTGAATTTGAAGTTGAATTTATAGTTAAATTTAAAGTTAAATTTAAAGTTGAATTTAAAGTTGAATTTAATGTTGAATTTAAAGTTGAATTTAAAGTTAAATTTAAAGCTTAATTTAAAGTTGAATTAATAAATAGATTTAAAGTTGAATTTTAAGTTAAATTTAAACTCGAATTTAAAGTTGAATTTAAAGTTAAATTTAAAGTTTAATTTAAAGTTGAATTTAAAGTTGAATTTATAGTTAAACTTCAAATTGAATTTAAAGTTTAATTTAAAGTTAAATTTAAAGTTAAAATTAAAGTTGAATTTAAAGTTAATTTTAAGTTGAATTTAAAGTTGAATTTAAAGTTAAATTTAAAGTTAAATTTAAAGTTAAATTTAAAGTCAAATTTAAAGTTGAATTTAATGTTGAATTTAAAGTTGAATTTAAAGTTAAATTTAAAGTTTAATTTAAAGTTGAATTTAAAGTTGAATTTATAGTTAAATTTAAAGTTGAATTTAAAGTTTAATTTTAGGTTTAATTTAAAGTTAAAATTAAAGTTAAATTTAGAGTTGAATTTAAAGTAGAATTTATAGTAAAATTTAAAGTGAAATTTAAAGTTAAATTTAAAGTCAAATTTAAAGTTGAATTAAAAGTTAAATTTTAGGTTTAATTTAAAGTTAAATTTAAAGTTAAATTTAGAGTTAAATTAAAAGTTGAATTTAATGTTGAGTTTAAAGTTGAAATTACAGTTAAATTTAAAGTTAAATTTAAAGTTGAATTTATAGTAAAATTTAAAGTTAAATTTAAAGTTAGATTTAAAGTCAAATTTAAAGTTGAATTTAAAGTTAAATTTTAGGTTTAATTTAAAGTTAAATTTAAAGTTAAATTTAGAGTTGAATTTAAAGTAGAATTTATAGTAAAATTTAAAGTGAAATTTAAAGTTAAATTTAAAGTCAAATTTAAAGTTGAATTAAAAGTTAAATTTAAAGTTTAATTTAAAGTTAAATTTTAAGTTAAATTTAAAGTTAAATTAAAAGTTGAATATAATGTTGAGTTTAAAGTCGAATTTAAAGTTAAATTTAAAGTTAAATTTAAAGTTGTTTTTATAGTTAAATAAAAAGTTAAATTTAAAGTTAAATCTTAAGTTGAATTCAAAGTTGAATTTATAGTAAAATTTAAAATTAAATTTAAAAATAAATTAAAAGTTGAATATAAAGTTGAATTTAAAGTTGAATTTATAGTAAAATTTAAAGTTAAATTTAAAGTTAAATTTAAAGTCAAATTTAAAGTTGAATTTAATGTTGAATTTAAAGTTGAATTTAAAGTTAAATTTAAAGTTAAATTTAAAGTTAAATTTAAAGTCAAATTTAAAGTTGAATTTAATGTTGAATTTAAAGTTGAATTTAAAGTTAAATTTAAAGTTAAATTTAAAGTTTAATTTAAAGTTGAATTAATAAATAGATTTAAAGTTGAATTTAAAGTTAAATTTAAAGTTAAATTTAAAGTTGAATTTGAAGTTGAATTTAAAGTTGAATTTAAAGTAAAATTTAAAGTTGAATTTAAAGTTGAATTTTAAGTTAAATTTAAACTCGAATTTAAAGTTGAATTTAAAGTTAAATTTAAAGTTTAATTTAAAGTTGAATTTAAAGTTGAATTTATAGTTAAATTTAAAATTGAATTTAAAGCTTAATTTAAAGTTAAATTTAAAGTTAAAATTAAAGTTGAATTTAAAGTTAATTTTAAGTTGAAAGTTGAATTTAAAGTTGAATTTAAAGTTAATTTTAAAGTTGAATTTAAAGTTGAACTTAAAGTAAAATTTAAAGTTGAATTTTAAGTTAAATTTAAAGTTGAATTTAAAGTTGAATTTAAAGTTAAATTTAAAGTTTAATTTAAAGTTGAATTTAAAGTTGAATTTATAGTTAAATTTAAAGTTAAATTTAAAGTTAAATTTAAAGTCAAATTTAAAGTTGAATTTAATGTTGAATTTAAAGTTGAATTTAAAGTTAAATTTAAAGTTAAATTTAAAGTTAAATTTAAAGTCAAATTTAAAGTTGAATTTAATGTTGAATTTAAAGTTGAATTTAAAGTTAAATTTAAAGTTTAATTTAAAGTTGAATTAATAAATAGATTTAAAGTTGAATTTAAAGTTAAATTTAAAGTTAAATTTAAAGTTGAATTTGAAGTTGAATTTAAAGTTGAATTTAAAGTAAAATTTAAAGTTTAATTTAAAGTTGAATTTAAAGTTTAATTTAAAGTTAAATTTAAAGTTAAAATTAAAGTTGAATTTAAAGTTAATTTTAAGTTGAAAGTTGAATTTAAAGTTGAATTTAAAGTTAATTTTAAAGTTGAATTTAAAGTTGAACTTAAAGTAAAATTTAAAGTTGAATTTTAAGTTAAATTTGAAGTTGAATTGAAAGTTGAATTTAAAGTTAAATTTAAAGTTTAATTTAAAGTTGAATTTAAAGTTGAATTTATAGTTAAATTTAAAGTTGAATTTAAAGTTAAATTTTAGGTTTAATTTAAAGTTAAATTTAGAGTTGAATTTAAAGTAGAATTTATAGTAAAATTTAAAGTGAAATTTAAAGTTAAATTTAAAGTCAAATTTAAAGTTGAATTAAAAGTTAAATTTAAATTTAAATTTAAAGTTAAATTAAAAGTTGAATTTAATGTTGAGTTTAAAGTTGAATTTAAAGTTAAATTTAAAGTTAAATTTAAAGTCAAATTAAAAGTTGAATTTAAAGTTAAATTTTAGGTTTAATTTAAAGTTAAATTTAAAGTTAAATTTAGAGTTGAATTTAAAGTTGAATTTAAAGTTGAAATTACAGTTAAATTTAAAGTTGAATTTAAAGTTGAATTTATAGTAAAATTTAAAGTGAAATTTAAAGTTAAATTTAAAGTCAAATTTAAAGTTGAATTAAAAGTTAAATTTAAAGTTTAATTTAAAGTTAAATTTTAAGTTAAATTTAAAGTTAAATTAAAAGTTGAATTTAGTGTTGTTGAATTTAAAGTTAAATTTAAAGTTAAATTTAAAGTTGAATTGAAAGTTGAATTTATAGTTAAATTTAAAGTTGAATTTAAAGTTGTTTTTATAGTTGAATAAAAAGGTAAATTTAAAGTTAAATCTTAAGTTGAATTCAAAGTTGAATTTATAGTAAAATTTAAAATTAAATTTAAAGTTAAATTAAAAGTTGAATTTAAAGTTGAATTTAAAGTTGAAATTACAGTTAAATTTAAAGTTGAATTTAAAGTTGAATTTATAGTAAAATTTAAAGTTAAATTTAAAGTTAAATTTAAAGTCAAATTTAAAGTTGAATTTAAAGTTAAATTTTAGGTTTAATTTAAAGTTAAATTTAAAGTTAAATTTACAGTTGAATTGAAAGTTGAATTTAAAGTTGAATTTAAAATTGAATTTGAAGTTAAATTTATAGTTGAATTTAAAGTTGAATTTATAGTTAAATTTAAAGTTAATTTAAAGTTGAATTTAAAGTTTAATTTATAGTTAAATTTAAAGTCAAATTTAAAAATGAATTTAAAGTTGAATTTAAAGTTGAATTTAAAGTTAAATTTAAAGTTTAATTTAAAGTTGAATTAAAAGTTGAATTTATAGTTGAATTAAAAGTCAAATTGAAAGTTGAATTTAAAGTTAAATTTAAAGTTGAACTTAAAGTTGAATTTATAGTAAAATTTAAAGCTAAATTTAAAGTTGAATTTAAAGTTAAATTTAAAGTTAAATTTAAAGTTAAATTTAAAGTTAAATTTAAAGTTAAATTTAAAGTTTAATTTAAAGTTGAATTAAAAGTTGAATTTATAGTTGAATTAAAAGTCAAATTGAAAGTTGAATTTAAAGTTAAATTTAAAGTTGAATTAAAAGTTGAATTTATAGTAAAATTTAAAGCTAAATTTAAAGTTGAATTTAAAGTTAAATTTAAAGTTAAATTTAAAGTTAAATTTAAAGTTAAATTTAAAGTTAAATTTTAAGTTGAATTTAATGTGAAATTTTAAGTTAAATTTAAAGTTGAATTTATAATTAAATTTAAAGTTGAATTTAAAGTTGAATTTATAGTTAAATTTAAAGTTGAATTTAAAGTTTAATTTAAAGTTTAATTTAAAGTTAAATTTAAAGTCAAATTGAAAGTTGAATTAAAAGTTAAATTTAAAGTTAAATCTAAAGTTGAATTTAAAGATGAATTTAAAGTTGAATTTAAAGTTAAATTTAAAGTTAAATTTAAAGTTAAATTTAAAGTTAAATTTAAAGTTAAATTTAAAGTTTAATTTAAAGTTGAATTAAAAGTTGAATTTATAGTTGAATTAAAAGTCAAATTGAAAGTTGAATTTAAAGTTAAATTTAAAGTTGAATTAAAAGTTGAATTTATAGTAAAATTTAAAGCTAAATTTAAAGTTGAATTTAAAGTTAAATTTAAAGTTAAATTTAAAGTTAAATTTAAAGTTAAATTTAAAGTTAAATTTTAAGTTGAATTTAATGTGAAATTTTAAGTTAAATTTAAAGTTGAATTTATAATTAAATTTAAAGTTGAATTTAAAGTTGAATTTATAGTTAAATTTAAAGTTGAATTTAAAGTTTAATTTAAAGTTTAATTTAAAGTTAAATTTAAAGTCAAATTGAAAGTTGAATTAAAAGTTAAATTTAAAGTTAAATCTAAAGTTGAATTTAAAGATGAATTTAAAGTTAAATTTAAAGTTAAATTTAAAGTTGAATTAAAAATTGAATTCAAAGTTGAATTTAAAGTTGAATTTAAAGTTGAATTTATAGTTAAATTTAAAGTCAAATTTAAAGTTGAATTTAAAGTTGAATTTAAAAATGAATTTAAAGTTGAATTTATAGTTAAATTTAAAGTTGAATTTAAAGTTAAATTTAAAGTTTAATTTAAAGTTGAATTAAAAGTTGAATTTATAGTTGAATTTAAAGTCAAATTGAAAGTTGAATTTAAAGTTAAATTTAAAGTTGAATTTAAAGTTGAATTTATAGTAAAATTTAAAGTTAAATTTAAAGTTGAATTTAAAGTAAAATTTAAAGTTAAATTTAAAGTTAATTTAAAAAAAGTTGAATTTATAATTAAGCTTAAAGTTGAATTTAAAGTAAAATTTAAAATTTAATTTAAAGTTAAATTTAAAGTTGAATTTACAGTTATATTTAAAGTTAAATTTAAAGTTGAATTTAAAGTTGAATTTATAGTAAAATTTAAAGTTAAATTTAAAGTTAAATTTATGGTCAAATTTAAAGTTGAATTGAAAGTTGTATTTAAAGTTAAATTTAAAGTTCAATTTAAAGTTGAATTTAAAGTTGAATTTAAAGTTGAATATAAAGTTGTATTTTAAGTTGAATTAAAAGTTATAATTAAAATTGACTTTTAAGTTGAATTTAAAGTTGAACTAAAAGTTAAATTTAATGTTAAATTGAAAGTTAAATTAAAAGTTAAATTTAAAGTTGCATTTAAGGTTGAATTTAAAATTGAATTTGAAGTTAAATTTAAAGTTGAATTTAAAGTTGAATTTAAAATTGAATTTAAAGTTGAATTTAAAGCTGAATTTATAGTTAAATTAAAAGTTAAATTTAAAGTTGAATTTAAAGTTGAATTTAAAGTTGAATTTAAAGTTGAATTTAAAGTTGAATATAAAGTTGAATTTAAGATTGAATTTTAGGTTGAATTCAAAGTTGAATTTAAAGTTGAATATAAAGTTGAATTTGAAGTTAAATTTAGAATTGAATTTTAAGTTGAATTTAAAATTGAATTTAAATTTGAATGTAAAGTTGAATTTAAAGTTGAATTTACAGTTCAATTTAAGGTTGAATTTAAAGTTGAATTTATAGTAAAATTTAAAGTTAAATTTAAAGTCAAATTTAAAGTTGAATTTAATGTTGAATTTAAAGTTGAATTTAAAGTTAAATTTATAGTAAAATTTAATGTTGAATTTATAAATAAATTTAAAGTTGAATTTAAAGTTAAATTTAAAGTTGAATTTAAAGTTGAATTTAAAGTTGAATTTAAAGTTGAATTTAAAGTAAAATTTAAAGTTGAATTTATAGTTAAATTTAAAGTTGAATTTTAAGTTAAATTTAAATTTGAATTTAAAGTTGTATTAAAAGTTAAATTTAAAGTTTAATTTAAAGTTGAATTTATAGTTAAATTTAAAGTTGAATTTAAAGTTTAATTTAAAGTTAAATTTAAAGTTTAATTTAAAGTTGAATTTATAGTTAAATTTAAACTTGAATTTAAAGTTGAATTTATAGTTAAATTTAAAGTTGAATTTAAAGTTGAATTTAAAGTTAAATTTAAAGTTGAATTTAAAGTCAAACTTAAAGTTGAATTTAAAGTTAATTTAACGTTAAATTTAAAGTTGAATTTAAAGTTGAATTTAAAGTTGAATTTAAAGTGAAATTTAAAGTTTGATTTAAAACTTAATTTAAAGTTGCATTTAAAGTTAAATTTAAAGTTAAATTTAAAGTTGAACTTAAAATTTAATTTTTAAGTTGAATTAAAAGTTGAATTTAAAGTTAAATTTGAAGTTGAATTTAAAGTTGAATTTAAAGTTAAATTTAAAGTTGAATTTAAAATTGAATTTAAAGTTGAATTTATAGTTAAATTTAAAGTTGAATTTAAAGTTGAACTTAAAATTGAATTTATAGTTAAATTTAATTTAAAGTTAAATTTATAGTCAGATTTAAAGTTGAATTAAATGTTAAATTTAAAGTTGACTTTAAAGTTGAATTGAAGGTTAAATTTAAAGTTCAATTTGAAGTTGAATTTAAAGTTGAATTTATAGTTAAATTTAAAGTTAAATTTGAAGTTGAATTTAAAGTTGAATTTAAAGTTAAATTTAAAGTTGAATTTAAAATTGAATTTAAAGTTGAATTTAAAGTTGAATTTAAAGTTAAATTTAAAGTTGAATTTAAAGTTGAACTTAAAATTGAATTTATAGTTAAATTTAATTTAAAGTTAAATTTATAGTCAGATTTAAAGTTGAATTAAATGTTAAATTTAAAGTTGACTTTAAAGTTGAATTGAAGGTTAAATTTAAAGTTCAATTTGAAGTTGAATTTAAAGTTGAATTTATAGTTAAATTTAAAGTTAAATTTAAAGTTGAGTTAAAAGTTTCGTTTAAAGTTTTATTTAAAATTGAATTTAAAGTTGAACTTTAGGTCAAATTTAAAAACAGATTTAAATTTGAATTTAAAGTTACATTTGAAGTTGAATATAAAGTGGAATTTAAAGTTGAATTTGAAGTTAAACTTAGGGTTGAATTTAAAATTCAATTTAAAGTTAAATTTACGTTTGAATTTAAAGTTAAATTTAAAGTTGAATTTAAAGTTGAATTTATAGCTAAATTTATAGTTAAATTTAAAGTTGAATTTAAAGTTGAATAAAAAGTTTAATTTAAAGTTTGATTTAAATTTAAGTTTAAAGTTAAATTTAAGCTGATCTTAAAGTTAAATTTAAAGTCAGATTTAAAGTTAAATTTAAAGTCAGATTTAAAGTTAAATTTAAAGCTAAATTTAAAGTTGAATTTAAAGTTGAATTTAGAGTTAAATTTGAAGTTGAATGTAAAGTTAACAGTGGCGTGGCGTGGATATTTTCAAATGGTTAGTCGAGAAAAATGAATCACTTACACAAATTAATAAGGAATAAATAGAAGGTATCTTAAATTCCAAACGTGGATTGATGGAAGCCAATTTTTCTATACTTTAAGTCATTTAGGCTAAAATTCACAATGAGCTTAAATCATAAAAAAAGCGGCTTCAAAAGAAGCCTATGTGGAAATGCAAGAAAATAAATATAAATTCAGCTTTAAATTCAACTTTACATTAAACTTAAAATTTAAATTTAAAGTCAGCTTTAAATTCAATTCTTAATTTAGCTTTAAATTCAACTTTAAATTAAACCTTTAATTCAATTTTAAATCAAAATTTAATTTAAACTTTAAATTTGACTTTAAATTTAACTTTAAATTTAACTTTAAATTCAACTTTAAATTCAACTTTAAATTCAACTTTAAATTCAACTCTAAATTTAACTTTAAATTTAACTTTAAATTCAACTTTAAATTTAATTTTCAGTTTAACTTTAAAGTTAACTAATGGAGAAACGAAATTACACATACAGTGGTGGCCAAAATAATTGGATTATTTTGTTTTCTTGTCATAGAGGAATCTTTGTCTTAAACCTTTATAATTGGAGCAAATTATGTTTACGAATTTTCTTTGACTTGACTGTAAAACATTTGCAGTGCTACCAACCATTAATGATGATCACTTGGAATGTTCTGTTAGTTTTACTTTCAAATGTCAGATTTGCAATGGTCAAAAAAATAAGAGTGCTAAGTAGATTGCTATTATTTATGGTCTTTTTCGCTTCTGATTACTTTTTCTCTATATTAAATTTACCGTAAGACTTGAGTTTAAGTGTTTAAAGTGCATATGGGACGCGGAAAGCATTGCTCCGAGGAAGAACGGCGTTTGATCCTCCAACTCAGAGATCAAGGGAAAACATACAATTTTATTGCAGATGTTCTTAGCAGATCTCCTTGTGTTGTTGCTAGGGTGCTAAAGCAGCGAAATTCACCGAAAAAACTTGCCGAAAAAAGAGGACGCCCAAAAAAAAACCACAACTTTGCTTGACAATTTTTTAGGTGAACTATGATCCACACTCTTATTTTTTTGGCCAGGATAAAAATCAATTTAAAACTAATTGAGCATAATTAGAAATTATTGAAAGTTATCTTTATAAAAAAAAAATGTACAATCAGTCAGAAGAAATATTTTGTTAACAATATATGTATTATTTTCAATTGAATTACAACAAATAAAGCTTTTCTAGCCAATTAATGAAAAAATTCGGTTTCACTCTTATTATTTTGGCCACCACTGTATATAAAACAAGAGACCAATTAATCCTTAGATACAACTTTTAATCTACTGCCAGAGACTGTTCTGCATGCTCTAGAAACATCCCGCTCAAGTTCGGGGCAGACATGGTGAGAGGCCCCTTATCATGGTAGCGTCTCTGGCTTTTCTACGAATATCTGGAAAGCTATGACAAAAGAAGGTTGCTATATGGTAGTACAATATACCGTTACTTAGGTCTTTTAACTTTAAACGAGTAAAGATTTTGAATATTTACAAATCTGCATTTTGGAAAATCGGTTTTTAACGGTATATTTTGTTTATATTGAATGCTTTAAAACGCTATTAATATATTATTTTAAGCGCTTATATTTTCTTCACACTGACGAAATTTATCAACTTGAAGAATTTTCTTTAAATGGTTATTGTATACTGAAACAGTTGGGCTATCGGGTTTTGTTTTGTTGTTTTTTTTTTTTTTTTTTTTTTAATTGACAAAATTTTCTGAAAACTGAAGAAATTTCGTGACGATTCCAATCGTTCACTTTATTTTTATCAAACTGAATAAATTTCATTGAATGGAATATTTTGTTTTCTTTCAATTCAAGAAAATAGTCCTAATAGCCCTGTTCACACTGTAAAATTTGTTGGAGAGACGAAGATGGAAGTTGGATGGTCGGACGTATTTTGTGTTCATACTTATCAAGCTTGTCGTCCAACTTTATGTCACGTACCCTTCCACTCCGTCCAACTTCTAAGCTTTCAAAAATACATGAAAACCATCCAACAAGTTGGACAAGCGGTCGTCTGAAGTGTTCACACTATCAAGCATTGGGCGTCCAAGCCTACGTTTGTCCAACTAATTGTACAGTGTGAACAGGGCTTTTGAAGAATTTTTTTCAATCTTTAGTTGTAACTGTACTCTAAATGATAAATTGTTCATTATTTTAAAAGAAATCACTTCAGTATTTTCTTCACATTGACGAAATTTGATATTTCTTCAACCTGTTGTTGTTCCAACTGAAGCGGAACAGTTTGACGAATTTTTTGTTGTATTTTCTTTAATTTGAAGAAAATTCTTCAAATACTGCTTAGCGTCTTACTCAAATTGAGGAAATTTTCTTCAAACCGAAGAAATTTCTTAATCATTCATTTTGCTTAACCGTTCTCAAAGTCATGACTACTTCATTCAATTAAGTGAAGTTCTCGTGTAGAGTTGTGATTGTGAGTCGTGTTTCAAGAGTAATATTAACACCGCAAGTGTGACAAAAAAGGAAACAAAAAAAAATATGTAAGTAATATCCAGTTGCATATATTTAAAAAAAAAAAAATTATTAAGTTGCATCGTTCCTTTTAGATAATAATTATTGATTCTAGCTGAAATGAATAGAAAAGCAGACTTATCTGAAAGTAAGTAAAAATCAAAACCATCTGTATAGAGAATAGAAAATTTTAAAATATGTTGTTTTTATTTTTTGTTCTTTTTTTTTAGACGGTAGCTGTTGTGCAATTTTTTATTTGATATTTGGCAGTACACATAAGACCCATACCCGCTTTTCAATACGAGATTCACAGGCAATCTTCCTATTTGTTGGATCCAGTATAGCGGCATGTGAGGAAGAGATTCTTCGAACGCAGAATGAGCGCTAGAACATTCTTAACCTTACGTCCTTCTCCAAGATTGTTTGATTTTTCAGAAACATCGCTAGGGGAAGGCACTCCTTCAGGATTCTCAAACCTGCTTTTATCATCAAATATTTTCGGATCAATCTCGTCTGCAATATAGGCTGCTGATTTTTTTTTGCCAGTACGCCTTATACCTTCAATACCACTATATGTCCATTTGGTAACCTTAAGGCGTCAGCATCCCTTTTTCGAACTAAGTCAAACATCTAGGAGTATCACTTAATTTAATTACAAGCTTCCTTAGTTAAACATGCCGAATCAAAGGTTGCTAAGGCACTGTCAGTCTTCTGACACTATAAGGCCGCGTTTCCATTTGCCAACTTAGTGGAATTCCCACTAGATCTGGTGGTTTAGACGTGCCTTTCAGCGTGAAAAATTTGGTTTTAGTGGCTGGTGGATTTTTTAGCGGATTAGACTATTTAAGTTAGTGGTCAGCTTCGCGTTAAACCACTAGTTTTTTATTATGTTTCTAACCCTTGCACAAAATAGAGAAACTTTATCAGATCAAGCCCTCTTTGTTGTGTAGGTAACACCGAACATCCCGACAAGATGTTGGGGTTCTGGGATTGCCCGAAATTCCTTTTCTAATTTTTGAATGAACGAACATGAACTTTATTAGTACCTATACTGATTTAAAATTGATTTGATTTGAACAGGTTTTAATTATTCACTTACTGAGTCAATCAGTTCAGTAAAACGTATAGTTCGCTATTGTTTGTTATGTGAAATATTATCTACATACTTATGTAATGTTTTCCTTTTTTGGAGTAACAAAAATAATTACTTCATAATAACAATAAGGTTGTTGTTGTTTTATTTTCAAATGTTTAATGAGAAATTTTCTGTTCTTTTCTGATGTTTCTGATCTTTTTTGTGTTCAATGAGCTGTTCTTGAACAGCTCACAGCGTTTGCTGCACCTTCTTTTGAGCAAGAGCAAGTTTGGTGAAACTGTTGACTTTTTGCCAATGTAAGTTTTAATTTATTGTGAAAAGATCAAAAAAAATTTTTTTAAATCAGGAAAATAACACTTTATCTAGTGTTCAAAATAAAATTTCATATCCGTGACGAAATTACGCTAAATTAAGTTCATATCAGAAAAAGAAAAATTGGTGGTTGTTTTTTTCGTTTTTGTTGTTGCTTTTTTTGACAAGTTTGCTTGTTCTTACTTGCCTGATGTTTCTCACTGCTTCTATGTTGTGCTGTCCTGATCTTAAATAAAGCCATTGAACATATCTTTAAGTAATTTAGTGGAATTCTGGTGGTTTGTGAGACCATTTAGGTTTTAGTGGTTTTTGGTGGTTTACGCTGCAGCATTTGGTGGGTTGGTAAAAATAAAGTTGGCAACACTGCCAGTAAACTCGCGGAAGTCTTGCAGAAGTTTCCTGCAGTAGCGTTTACCCTGCTATATTTATTCTTGTAATTTCTTCTGCAATAAATGTCTTGCAAGAAGCTCGCGCATCATACTGTCGCAATTTATTGCAGAGGAAATTAATTAAGGTCGTAAGAAGTTAAGTTAATTTAAAATTAAGAAATCATAGTGAGAATGCCAGCGGTTTAACAGCTGCAATTACAATTTTATTGATAAAAATGAAAATGAGACCTACTTGGGTGCGCGATTGTATTTTAAGAGGACGGAAAGCTGGTGCCTACTATAATTTACTAAACGAACTAATTCAACGAAATGATTCAATATCAACGAAGGAAAGACTCTTCTTGGCGCTGGAACTCTTAACATCCGTAAACATTCCATAAATACGGATTACAGTTGTAACTTTCAAAGGACCGCATTATTTCTTCTCGGGACCATTCACGTAGTCTCGCCGGGAACGCGATATATACGAAACTATTTCGGTAAGCTGCAAAAACTGTCGCTAATCAATGCAGACCTTTTTCAACCTGCAATTTATTGCACTCGCATATACTCGCAAGAAGTTATGCAAGGACTGTCGCAATCGAACTTGCTTCGTAGTTTCCACTTGCAAGTCACTGTCGCACAGACTGTAAGAGATTTCTTGCAGAAATTTTCTTGCAAATGGAAACGCGGCCTAATGTTGAACGTTTAGTAACTAGTAAAGTTTTATTAAGTAATAATCAAATAAGAAAAAAAATTGAAAATATACAAATGCAAAGTCAACTAGTATATACAATAAATAACAAGTAGTATTTCTTTTAAGTTTAACATCTAAGGGTGCCTTCGGCAAGACATGAGGTCTGTCGCCGAAAAAGGTCCTTTGGATACGGCTATGACTAAACCAATCATCTCCTTTGCATCATTTGTATGGTGGAATTAGCTCTCGCGTATACGTTATAGCCTTCTTGGCCGAATATCAGAGAACTATACTTAATAACTGTACTGGGGCCTTCCTCAGCACTCCCGTTGCTGCTATCGGTGCTCTGCTGAATCTTCCTCGCCTTGATACCTACATCATGGGGTGTACTCTCAAGACCATTCAACCCTGGATTTACACTAGGTGCTCTCGGTGCTTTGGCACAGGGCGGCAAATTCTAAGGGGGCGGCAAATTTTGAAACGAAAGTCAAAGATTCTTTCAGTCATAAAAGAATTTTTCGGGACAAAGGTGTTATATACGCCTGAAACGCATCACATTATCACTATAAATTTTCGGAATTCCGATTTAAAACTACGTTATGAAAAAATGTAAACATATTTCAGTGTATGCCTAATTACATTTAAATATGACCAGCTGCTATTAAATAAGTATCTCAAAAGTAGAAAAAATATTTTCTGAACTTCGCTAATTGCGTTGTTTATGTATTTCTTAGAAGACCAGATTAAAGATAAAATCATATTAATCATACCTACCATTGAAAAACTCATTAAAAACATGTAACCCAAAGAAAAAACCCGAACATAATAAAACAATTGAGTGTCATAAAAAAATTAGATCTGGTCAGCCAAGCTATTAAGCAGCACAACGAAACCATATACACACTCACGTTCACTTGGGTGCGCCTTTAAAAATGCATTCATAAAAAACTGCAGGTCGCGTATCTTACATTGGAAGTTTATTGGTATTGACCTGGGAAAACCTATTGTGTATCCTTCAAACATTTGGGATTTTCCGAAGTAATTACTATTCATAATTTTGACCTGTGTGCGGTTATTAGATTTCATTCATTAGATCATTGCATTTTTTTATTTTTTTGCTGTTCATTGTTGAATGTAGTAGTAGGCGTTGCATTTGTGTAGAGAGTGTCCCTACTCATTATTAGATATACTCTGTTGCCTACTTATACCGCCAACAATGTTTTTATACCAATCATTCCGATTTCCGATCAAGTCAAGTTAACATTATAAAAGCAAAACAATTTAATATTTATCTTTTTGTTCAAGTTGATGTAATATATTCTGTAGACTATGAGTGATGGGCGGAAAAGGTTAAGCGGCGCTGCTTATAAAAAGCGCGCTTCAAATAAGGCCAGCAAGGAAGAGGAGATTTTGTGCAAAACTCCAAAACTGGAAAGTTTTTTTATTAAAAAGAAAGAAGGCGAAAAGCGTATTAATGAAGGCAATTGCCTCGTCTCAGAACAAATTGGTATGTCACAATTCAAAAATCCTCACATTTCTCAAAATAAAATATATATTTTGAATATGTGCGATGGTCATTTATTGCTGTTTATTGTAATTGTAAGTTTATAATTGTGTATTTATTGGGTATAGGTTCTGATGATGCGCGTTCTACTAAAACTTTGGACGAATCGTCAATCAAAACTCGTCAAAATTCCGCAAGTGATGCAGTTTCAAGTGAAATCAGTTTCAGTCAATATGGTAAGTTTTTGAATTTAAAAGAAATTTTAGAAAATGGAATCAATTAGGTTATTCAGGTCAATAAAGTTATGAACATATAAATGTCATAAATAACAATTTAATTGTGAATTTTCTGTTTTCAGAAGACAACGATGTTATCGACGATTCATCAGGTAATTCTTTTCTGCTCCAACCTGCAGATAAAAGCTCATGTTTGACTACAGACCATGATGTTAATATTATTCCGCCTTCTTGCTTGCCACATAATTCAGATGAAGAAGAAAAATCGAAACGTCCAATTCCAGTTAAAGAAGCAACAAAGATCCAACCTAAAGGGAGCGTTACAAGTGATGATCCAGGAAAATGGATCATAAACGACTTGACTAGAGATTACGTAGCAGTGCATGGATGTAAACAAAATAGGAATCTCGATTTCTTTGATACAGAACGAGTCTATAGTGATGGAAAATCACGATGGCTGAAGGATACATTATTTAACAGAAAGCTTCTCAATGGTGAGAAAGTCAACCGCTCGTGGCTCGTTTACTCAATGAGTTATAAGTCTGTTTTCTGCGTTTCATGTCTCTTATTTGATGCTGATTGCTCATTCAATGGAAAGACAGGTTTCAATGATTGGAGGCACGGAGGTGTTCGTGTAACTGATCATGAAAACTCGAAAAATCACAAGAAAAGTATGTTAGCCCTGAGGGAAAGATCGGACATCGCAACAAGAATAGACAACGATTTGATCGATCAATTCGAAAAAGAAATTTCTTACTGGAAAAACATTTTGAAAAGAGTGGTTGCTGCTACGAAAGCTCTAGCGTCACGAGGTCTTCCATTTCGAGGAAGTAACGAGAAATTTGGGTCTCCAAATAATGGAAATTTTTTGATGCTGATTGAATTTCTTGCATTATTTGATCCGTTTTTAGAAGAACACATCCGAAGATTTGGCAACAAAGGATCTGGCGTTACGAGCTATTTGTCAAAAACCATTTATGAAGAGTTTATACAACTTTTGGCAGATAAATTATCATCGATCATCGTTCAGGAAGTCAAAGCAGCGAAGTATTACGCCATAATAGTGGATTCAACCCCTGATGTTTCGCACATCGATCAACTTTCATTCGTTCTGAGATACGTGCAAAAAGATGGTACACCTGTTGAAAGGTTTCTCATGTTCATTGAAAACACTGGACACAAAGCAGAAGATTTGTTGATGGCTGTAATATCTGTTCTTGAATGCTTCGACCTTGATATTCAAAATTGTCGAAGTCAGTCGTACGATAACGCGAACAATGTGTCAGGCATTTATTCAGGTTTACAGGCAAGAGTAAAAGAAATCAACGATCTTGCAGAGCATGCTCCTTGTGCTGGTCATTCAATGAATTTGGTCGGGATTCACGCAGTCGAGAGTACCCCCGAAGCAGCATCTTATTTCAACACAGTCCAAGCATTGTACAACTTTTTTACTGCATCTACACATCGCTGGGAAATTCTACAAACTCATGCAGGAAATAAGATTGCTTTGAAATCACTGTCAGCAACAAGATGGTCAGCTCGTCACGAAGCAGTTAAAGTGCTCAACAAGTTCTATGGTGAGATAATTGAAACTCTAATAACCATTGAAGAAGATATTACTGAGAACGCGATCACGAGGCAAGAAGCAAAAGGACTTCGCATTCAACTTGAACGACTGGAAACAACATTAATGCAGATTCTTTGGCATTTTTTACTTTCAAGGTTCGATGCTGTCAGCCAAAGGTTGCAAAAGGTTGATATCAGCATAACTGATGTGATTGATGACTATCGTGGACTGATCAAAGTAGTAGCTGATGCACGAATGGAATTCGATGTTTATGAGCAGAAAGCGTTAGAAATCTTAGAGAGCCAAGAGTACCAGACAAGTGTTTCTAGAAGAAGAAGGAGAAAGTTGCAGGCCGATGAATCACGAGATGGAGATGTTCAATTGTCAGGAAGGGATAATTTTCGAGTCAACACTTTCAACGTAATTCTTGACAATCTTGATTCTGAATTGCGAAGAAGATGCCAAGCATATGAAGAAATTCATGGAAAGTTTTCAGTTATCACTGAATTTGGAGATTTGAATTCCTGCGAAATTCGTAAGAAGTCGGAACATCTAAGGACAATTTATACCTCGGACCTCGAACCTTCAATGGATGACGAGTTGGTGCACTTCCACGCGTATTGCTCCGAGAAAAAATTAGAACGTGATTCACCATCCAAGCTATTAAAATTCTTGAAAACGAACGACTTATATACCGAGTTCCCAAACGTTGAAATAGCATATCGTATATTTATGACATTAGCAGTGACGAATTGCAGCGCAGAACGTTCATTTTCATGTTTGAAAAGAGTCAAAAACTATTTTCGTTCAACTATGACGGGCAGTCGGCTAAACAGTCTAGCAATTCTGTGCATCGAGTCGGATTTGCTTGAACGCTTGAATTGTGAAGAACTAATAGATCAGTTCGCGGTAAAGAAAGTAAGGCGTGTTTGCGTTTGAAAACGAAAATGATTATAAACATCTGTAATTATCTTGTATGTCAACTTTGAGTTTTATTTTCTTATAAAAAAGCTTTATGTGATTATTCTTTTACCAGTAACAATAAATGAATTCAAACCTTACATTTTCCATTAATTTCATTCGTTAATTATATAGTTAACAATCTCACTAACATTTCAATTATTTATAAATCAATAATAAAGGCGGCATTTTTTAAGGCGCACAGGGCGGCATTTTAATGAAATCCGGCCCTGAGACCATTTCTCGTTTAAAGAGATGTATGGTCTCTGGCACAATTCGCACTGGAGTTTTAAAGAACTCGTAAGCAGCATATAAAAATAGATATACCGTCCGACACAATGATCCCAAGGCTACAACTGCGTCAAAAATACACAGTCAACTTTCCTTCGGTTCAGGACTGGTCCACTCTAGAATCTGAGGCAAAGGATTGTAATCGAATCTTCACATATAGTTCCACCGATTATGGACCTGGCACTGGTTCATTTTTGGAGGGCGATAACATACGACTGGACGCCTCTTTAGGCTCATACGTATCCGTCTTCCTGCAGCAGCTGGAGTTCAGTTGGAAAGGAGTATACACCAGCTGATATGCATGATATGGTGATCAATTATTGGAATTTCACTATCGTATGTCCGATTCTAAAAAAGTGAGGTCCTTAAAACTGCCCCAATCATAGATGAATAATATTGTTATTATAAGGCATGCCACAAGGCTAGGAGTCGTCTCAAATGATTTTTGCAGAATCTATATGGATGAATAGAAGGAGAAGACTATTCGCCCCCTTCTCTGTTCATGCCCCGCTTTAGCTCACAAGCGTAGGATACACGTGTTTCTTTAATGATCCTAGTGATCTTACTCACATCGACGCCCTGCGTCTCTTCCGCTTCATTATAAGTTCAAAATGGTTCCATTAGGATGAAGATACATTAGATTCATCGTGGTATCACAATGGGCACGACGCCGACGGGCCTAAGTGTGTTGGCCGAGCTGACAGCCACTTTAACCTTATCTAACCTATAGATGAATAAGCCTCTTCAAGGTCGCGTATAAGATGTTGTCTGCTTTGTTACGAACTTTGATTGTTTACTAATAAATATTTTACTACTAAACTCTTCCATTTATTAGTAGTAGTGTGGAGATGCGCAACATACTCTACTGTAGTAGGATCATCTGTCTATTCAACAGTTCTTATCATTTTTAGTAACGTTGTAATAGTAGGGGAGCCCGAGCCGCTAAATTTGCAGTTACTAAAGCGTCATGGGGACTTATTGGATTGTGAAGTTTACGTTCTAAAACGAAAAAAAGTGTATGGCAGTTTTTCATTTTAGTGGGGCGATGGGCGTGTATGAGCTTTTAAAAATGTAAAAAAAAACTGTTAAATTGAAATACTCGAGCGCGTCAGATTTTCATAGAGTATACGCGCTCTGTCTTTCTTATAACGGATATATATTAATCTGACGATTTACTGGGGGCAAATGGGCGTAAAGAGAGGTTAAAAAAACAAAAAATAAAAAGTTATTCGAGCGTGTCAGATTTTCAAAGTGAATGTTAAGTGTACTCTAAAAAGTGTATATTTCAATAATCTGACAATTTGAGTGGGGCCATAAGTCATGGCTGATTTTTAAACATGTAAAAAAAACACGTGACCTTGAAATACTCGAGCGCGTCAGATTTTTATACAAGGTGATCAACTTGATGTCTTCGTCCTCCAGGATGATAATCTGACAATTATATGGGGGCGTACTCTTAGTCTGACAATTTTAAAGTAACAATTCTTTGTTGTTTCTATTTTTTGTTACTGGATGCAATCAAAAAATATGTACACATATTATGTATTTAAAAATTTTGCATCGAAATTTTGTTGAAAATACTTTTAAAAAAAATCCTGAAAGTTTGAGCCCTTAATATTAATTTTAAGTGCTCGATCAAGAGGTGTGAAGATTTTCCATTGAAAATACACGGAAACTCTTTTTTTTTATTTTTAAATTTCTATAACTCAGCGGCATTTCATGGGATCGCTTTAACCGAAGATGTTTTTTTCTCAAAATTGAAAGCTCTACAAAAATGTTCTTTTTGGCAAAGTCGTTACTCATACCGGGAAGGTGGTACGGGCCACTTAACCAGATTTTTGCATAAAATTCACGTTTTGTCGCAGTTATCTCGTAAATAACAAAAGCTACAGAAAAATTGTAAATTACAAACTTGTAGAGAATCTAGTTTTCTACAAAAAAAGTCATATAGACCAATTGCTAATATCAATATTAACCGGTTAATATCATCATATATTATACATTTCACTGACGATTTTACCTCAATCGCCCCAACCAAAATGTCAGATTATATGTTTTCCGTAATCCTGATAAAATTACCTTCAAAATAAAAAAAAAATTAATCGCGCTCGAGTATTTCGAAACATCGATTTTTTTTTACATCTTTGTGACTCGCCTACTTACGAAGGCCCCGCTCAAATTGTCAGATTATTGAAATATACACTCTTCTCGATGTAATCAACCTACCATCTTTTAATCTGACGCGCTCGAGTATTTCCGATGATCGACTTTTTTTTACTAATCTGACGGGCTGCTCTCAGCGAACGCCCCAACATTTAGGTTTAATATATGGTAGGAGTACATTACATGGTGCAAGGTTTCTCCCCATATGATTTTCTGACGCGCTCGAGTAACGCGCGAAATCCCCTCTTGGGCTCCCCTACTATAAGACTCGCGTTGGTGCCAATTGTCATAGTCTAACAAATGTTATGTTCAAAGGCTCACGAAGAATTTAGAAAAAATTGCATAACCAATGGGGTTTGGAAGCATGCACGAAAAAAAAATGTAAAACTTCATCCGAAACCTTCTTTAAATGTGTCCATGCAACGGAAAAAGAAGAAAAAGAACACTTTTAAATATTGCGTGTATATGTAACGTTGTACATGATGCATATACACATATGTGGTTCCACCTCCATCCATTATTACTTATTCTTTTTGTTGAAAAAAATCCGAAAAATAATACTATCCCGACCGGAAAACATTCGGAACGATGTGCAGATACGATTTTTCAACACTTTATATCTTGTGTGACATGAGTTTTCAGTGAAAATGTCACATCATTTTTCGTGTCCCCTTGCCAACCCATAGTCTTTTCATTTTTATTTAACCTTCCAATCGCTGCCAATGTAGAGCATGGACGGACATAGTCCAACTCACAACTGATGGCCATCCGGGTGACATATTGTTCTTCGTTATTTTCGCTCACTTCCTACCCTCTCACATCCACCAACTATCTACTTTTTGTAGGTATTCAATTCATCCTCTTTTTGGAAGCAAGTTATTTAAAAAGGATTTTATGACATTTATTTTTCAGACAATCGGAATGGAAACATCACGAAACATCGGTGCCAAAAAGGGAATCTTTTATGTGAGATGAAAATAAAAAGAAGACGACGGAATATAAAAAAGCAAAAACCAGCACAATTCGAATGAGTGTCCGCACCAGCAACCCCCGGATTAGTATCTTCACATCTGTACGTGTTTCCGTATTTTGTTTTTAAGCAACTGTGTTAGAAATAAAAATAAAAGAAATAATATACACCCCCATACTACTGTAACCAGTAAGAACATTGTAGCAATAAAGCTTGGAGTTCTGTTAATGGAAAATTTACATATAGATTTCGATTTGTTTAATTTTATTCTGGCTAAATGCCACTTGTCACTCAAATTGGAAGCGAGTTGTCAAAAAAGACTGTCGCGATGTTGATGACGTCGGCGTTGTTGTCGTTGTCGTCTTGTCCTTGTGCCTTGTGCTCATTTTCCTTCCTACCAACGAAATGGTGTGATGATGGAGATATTAATAAAGAAATTGTAAGGAAGATATTAATCTGCATATCGTTGTAGGCGTCACGCAGTTTTCGACTTCTTGACATCAAATTGACGATGAATTCCTTTGGGTTATTAAAACAAGGATCAGCTTTCGTTATTAAAAATGGGCTTTTATCCTCACAGACAAGATAAATGGCTTTGTGGAAAATATGAAAGTTGGTCGATTGAGACGATCCAAACTGAGACCAAAATTTAATTCAAGTTAGTATCCAAATACTTTTTTTTTGTATACCTAAACCACGACAGCATTTGGGCACGGCCACGTAATGAGCGACAAAGTGGCAAAATTAGAACAAATTTGGAAGCTTAGGTTTCAATTTTGTGGTAATTTTACAGCTTCTCCGTTCAGTACGTCGCCGTGCTCTTAGACTGATTTATTTGACATACCACAATGTTCGTCATGTGCTCTTTTATTTTGATCATCACAAGAGCAAAACGAAATGGTTTCTGTTGTCGAAGACCAGTGTATATATTTTACATTGCGCTTTAAATCGTTAGGGCGAGAACCAAATTCAAAATATAATTCGAAAACTAAACCCTCTCTCCCCCGTATAATAATTTCATACAGAAATCACCATGTTTGCTTAGCTATAGTTAATTCGCTGCACTTTACGCTCCTCTACTGAAAAGTGATCAATTCTGTCATTCGTTAAATAAACTTCAATCCAAACTGGCTTCTCACTTCTCACCCCTTTTCCTATTCCTTGCAGTCACGTGCTGCATTAGCGCTACAACTTTTTTCAACGAATTTCCTCCATAATGAAGCCATAATCTCCAACGATAAGGCCATGCGTTAGTCGCGGCACAAGCCTCTGTGTACACCGAGAGCTTGTGCTCCATATCAGTGACAACCACTTACCCAATAACGCTGTCTAATGCATACCGGGGGTTGGAGTTGAAAATGATTCAATTTGTTATTAGCTGCGATAATGTGCTGCGCGGCTTTTTGTGTACACCAGACAGCTAATAATGACGTGGCATATTCACTATTCAACTTTTCTGGTTCCGATAGATGCATATAGACACACAATGTTAAATTCTGTGCCGTTCCCGTTACGCTTTTTGTGTCCTTCTCACAGTCTCACTGCTTTTGCAGCTGTTGTGTATATATTGGAGATGTCGCGTAATGCTTTGGCTTATTGCTGCTTCGTCGCTATCGCTACTAATTCCCTACAATCTCGTGACTGAAAATGTAGCAAGTCATGTCTGTCTGGCCTAAGAGTAGATTGTGCGATGCCAACCTTATATCATCAGTTTTGCAACTATGTGCCGCAAATACATTGTAAGAGGATAACTATGCGGGGAGTGTACCTATTCGAACATACTTAAATAAGTTCGGAATAGGTTTTGGTTGGTTATTTTCATCCGATTCAACATTTGGTTGTATTTCAAAAACTATACGAATAGTCATTTAATTTATTTGAGAAAAAAGATACATTTTTGTTTTTTGGATTTTAAAACAAGGAGTAAGCCCTTACCGTCTAGAGCTGATACCTACTTTGTTTATGGAATACCTAGAAGTTTTTTGAGATGTGTTTTTACAATAATATTAATAATTTCTTTTGATACTTTTGGAAACTACGTTTTTTAAAAAAGACAAATTCTTACTTCTAGAAATGCTGACTGTGAACTTCAAGTGGAGAGATTCACATTATCACATTAAACCTAAAATGATTTGCCTAGTTGAGAGTCAACATCGGGTGAGGAAGCACAAAAAAAATATTGTTCTTCTGATATCACCTTTCGTGAGGAACTAGCTATTTCTCTAGTAAAAATTTCATGCCAATAAAAGCTTTGTCTCGTTTAGCCTCTTGGTTCTTGGAAACGATCGGGTTTCTTGTTATGTTACGCTGCCCTTTTTTCTTTTACTTTAGCGGAAAAGTGTTGAGTCAATAGGCCAGAAGGGTCAAGGGTTGTTTCCAATCCTGTGCTACGTATTCACTTTTCTTTCAGCTTTGTAGCTTCATCTCGACGATGGCCTTGAGCTTGTAATTGAAATGATAACCAATTTCCTTCCACCTACTGCGTCTTAAAAAAGAGCTGGTTGCCACACTGGCAGCATTAATTGATCTGATTGAAAACGATTATCTGTCATAAACGAGCCATGTAAATTTACACCAAAATATTCAAATACGAGTATATAGACTAAAATTTAGATATCCACATTGAAAAACGAAGTATGGCTCATAGAGTACTTCCGAGCCCTTTGGCCATACTTTATGTCCATAATTAATTCCAGTTACAAATAGAGAAAAACTACTGCCTACCGCTGCTTCTTTGGGCTTACTTACTTACTTCTTTAGGTGAGCATTACAGTTCAGGGTGAAACTGGGAATCAACCAACATCCTTCTATAATGACTTCGATTTCGGTCGAGCTCTCTCCAGTTCTGCACTCTAGGTCTGTTGAGGTCGTCTTCCACTTGATTCTGCCAACTAAGACGAAGTTTTCCTTTTCCTTTAACTTTAACTTTAACTTTAACTTTAACTTTAACTTTAACTTTAACTTTAACTTTAACTTTAACTTTAACTTTAACTTTAACTTTAACTTTAACTTTAACTTTAACTTTAACTTTAACTTTAACTTTAACTTTAACTTTAACTTTAACTTTAACTTTAACTTTAACTTTAACTTTAACTTTAACTTTAACTTTAACTTTAACTTTAACTTTAACTTTAACTTTAACTTTAACTTTAACTTTAACTTTAACTTTAACTTTAACTTTAACTTTAACTTTAACTTTAACTTTAACTTTAACTTTAACTTTAACTTTAACTTTAACTTTAACTTTAACTTTAACTTTAACTTTAACTTTAACTTTAACTTTAACTTTAACTTTAACTTTAACTTTAACTTTAACTTTAACTTTAACTTTAACTTTAACTTTAACTTTAACTTTAACTTTAACTCTAACTTTAACTTTAACTTTAACTTTAACTTTAACTTTAACTTTAACTTTAACTTTAACTTTAACTTTAACTTTAACTTTAACTTTAACTTTAACTTTAACTTTAACTTTAACTTTAACTTTAACTTTAACTTTAACTTTAACTTTAACTTTAACTTTAACTTTAACTTTAACTTTAACTTCAACTTTAACTTTACCTCTAACTTTAACTTTAATTTTTAGCTATGAAATGACACGTTGTTCTTAAAATACGCATTTCGAGTATCTGAAACCTTGCATGCATGTATAGGACACATTGAAGAGCCCATGTTTGTTGACGATTGTGGATTTTTTTGTGGGATTTATCTATCAATCGCAAAAAAGGCCAATGTGTCCGGATACTAACACTGTCCGGATGCTAGTGCGTTAACCCTACTTTATGCAAATAAAACAAAAAAAAAACACGATTTGAGTGGTATCCAAGGACTGCTTGTCATAAGTACCTACTCTTACTCCGTTTAAATGACAATATACAAATAATCCCATCCATCCCATCAGCCAAGCCCAGGACTCGGGAGTGAGACTATACACTGAAGGTTTGAAGAAAGGTATGTCCTTAATCTTCATACAGGATTAAACACAATGGGGGAATCATTCCACTTTCCACTCTCTTTCTCTTCCTTATCTCCCTATTGCTTTCAGTCAACATCTTTATTTTCGTTGCCATCATCACAACGAAATGACAACATCTTGTTATGTTTCTCTATACCTACGTACTTAAAGTTAATTGCATTTTCTCATTGCCTGTCACTCATTTTTATAAGTGTTAATTCACGGATGAAAAGAACAAGCCATTTTTGTGTATGTGTGCGTGCCCATCATGTGTCACTTTGGGGAACAGCCAACAGCGAGTATACCGTATACGTTATACGAATATTTTCTGTATTTTCCGCCATAAGGTGAACCGTTTAACATGCAATATACCCTTCGATAAGGGTGGTTTCCTTACACCACTAATCGATTATCCCAACGACCAGATTATGTAAAGAGTTTTATTTGCAAACAAGAAAACAAAAAAAAAATATCGCTAACTTCATTTCCAAAACGAAGAGATTTATTAATCGGATGGAAAACGCCCTTATCCCACCGACCGACTATCACATGGGGGAAGTAAAAAGTTTGACAGGCCGCATTGGCCCATCATTGGATGTCGAATGGGCATCTACAGAAAACCCTCAAAACTTGATCCTTTTTTTTGTTTTCCACCAACAGGACAACACAATTCAAACAAACGACAGACGAAACGAAATGCAAAAAACAAAAACAAAAAAATTACCTACTCATTGACAAGTCCTGAAATTGTTTAAAAATAAACGAAAAGGGATTTAAACTTTTTTCCCGCTGTCTCTGGCCCCAACCAAACCCTTTGTCAGTGGTTCTACAGATTTCATTTAATGCTCAGTTAACCAAAAATTCATTAATAAACAAAATTAAAATGGACGAACGAACAACACAGTCGTCCTGTTGTTGCTCAACGCCCCGCGAGGCGGTTGAAAATTTGCCAGAGAACAAGGAGCATTCTTTTGGAATGACAATAGCGCAACAAAAAGGGATCTATATAACGACCAAGCCACGTTTAGCGAACTAAAAGAACAGAACGAAGAAAAACACAATTAGACAGGATCAGCCAACGTCCAAGATGAAACCCTTTTTTTTTCTTCGTAATTCTGATTCGGGTGGGCTGCTTCATTGAAAAGAGGTATGAACTTTTTGCGCTATGGAAGCGGATGGCAAGTAAATTAATTGAATTTGAATTAACCTCTCATTAAGACAGACGAGTGGGTAAGCATCCATCCTTTGGGATGATATTTAGGTACATGTTACACATTTAATTAAAAGTAGACTAGAAATCTTACTAGGTATGATCCCGTCAGTCTTACGGTTCTTATGAGGTTGCCAAGCTCATATGTGAACAAAAACATTTCACAGTCAAATTCGAAAAAATGAAAAAGACTGAAATTAATTTAAAACATCTCCATTACTGCTGCTTGTTTAAGCTGCCGTTTGTCCATTGATGGAGTTTGTTGCATGTTGTCCTCGGCAGTCTGTTTGCCTTTCATTTGTATAATTACAGAGCCGTTCTCTATGCACAAGAGAGTAGAGGGGGGCACCATTGCGAACACCAGTACCAGCAGCACCATCTCACCACTGCTATTGATGCCGTATCGCAAAAGGTTGAAAATTACTTTTTTCAAGATGACATCTGAAGTTGTTTGTAAACAGATATCGCTTGCCGTGATGAAAGAGTTCCACCTGCGGATATTCCTTTATTTGTGAGTCCTGTGGTGGTGCAGGTTTTTTTGCGAACAAATTTTTTGGAAACTTGCGAAAAGTTGAAAGGTTTTTTGTTTTTTCTTACTTGCCTCACTGAAGGATGTTGTACCACACTGGCAATTAATGTGAAAGCACTAATTGAGTTTGTTTCCCAAAATGGAATATTGGAAAACGCTGAGATGGAGATGGGGCTTTATTGTGCAAGAGTACGAGTATGAATGTAAACAGAAAGCCTGAAGATTGTGTTCATCAATCTAATGGGCTACTTCTATGGTGATGATGGAAGTGTTCCTGCTCGGCTGATGTTAAAAGAATGAAATTTAAGTGGTGCCAAGTATTTCAGACGATTTCCATGTACTTGAAGGTTATTGGCTTTATATAAAATTTTTTTAATCTATAATATCTTCAAGCTCTTAATTGTATCCTTGAACAGGATTATAGAATGATATGCAAAATGCAACCTTTTGTTTGGATTTGTTCAATAAATCGAAAAGTTGAGGTCAAGTCATTGAATTACATATTATTTTGCGCAAAAAGGCAGATTGCAATTGTTTCTAAACGATACCTAAAGCATCTAATGCAAATCTCCGTGTGATAATAAAAGTATTCACGAGAAGCTTTACTATGTAAAGGATGACCTAGTTTGAGTTTTGAGTTTTACATTTTGACACCTGATATGTCATGTCAAATGTCAGTTACAGAACACTAATTTAACGGGAATGTACGGCTTGGACGCAGAAAGTTGATTTTTCAAAGAAAATTTTCACTTCAAATGAAACCCATTTCTAATTTTCGGTATGTGTCAAGGTGAATAAAGGTAATTGCTGCATGATGAGAGAGAAAATCTCACATGTGATACCCGAACAACCATTGCACTATCTCAAAGTCTTATATGTATTGCCATCAGGTAGGCTAATAGGCCCTTATTTCTTTAAAAGAAAATTTTCTTCAGACAGTTATTTCTTTACTTAGTAGTTTCTGATAACGTTTGGGAAACAGTGTCACTTAGAAAGATGGTGCAACTTGGAACGCATCCCATCCGTCACGTGATTTGGATATCTAAAGTTTGGTTTCCCATTTCTTGATGAATCGACTAATGCCCTAAAAATTCATACAAATTTTACAGATGCATTTTGAATACAAGCTCCTTTTGTGAAACACAACACGCTCAACTACAATTTGATAGAATCGCCCATCTGAGCAATCAACTCGATTACCAATGGAACGCTTTCGTACCACGTATATACTCATTACCAGAGACCTCTTAAAAAAAGCTAACCGAAGAAGCAGCTGTTGCTGCTACGGCTTCGAGGTAGACATGATTGCATCCGCGATTATGCTTAGCAGTTAGGTAGATCTGAGATTAAACACTTTATGGAAAAAATAAAAAATTGGTTTGATGGCTAACAAGCTCCAATTCGTCCAAGAATGGAAGCCACACACAGCAAACCGAACACGACGCCGACGAAACGAACGTTCGGTGAATAGCTTCAAAATTGACAAAATTCAAAAAAAAAATTAATTCAGCAATATAAATCATTTTGGTAGGATTATCGAAACTGCCGTTTTCGTCATGTAGATTTTTTTCAAGCGATTGTTGACACGCCCGTCCTTGTATCCAGAAAAAGGTACAGTTTGTTGTGCTTCATGGGGTGGTCGATCATCGGTCTATACTTCTTTTGAGACAATTTTTCGATCTGTTTCACTGCAGTTTCAACAAGGCTGCCCAACATGTTTCAGAACCTACCCATAACATAAAGAAACTACTAAAAGTGCCCATATTATTGTTTTATTCAAGCAAACCTCAAAGCTAATTGTTTTTTTTTTTTAATTTTACCCATTTGTAATTTTTCAAGTATCATAAAATGTATGGGCTTTTGAGTGCACTTATTTATGATTTTTTTTTATCATTGTTTTGTTCATCTGTAAAAAAGAAAGAAACTACTGTTAACCGCATTTTCTCATAGTCAAAACTTTGCTTGGGGAAGAAAATTTGAACACCATTTAATATTGAAAATCTGGTAACCCTAAGCCTGTGGAAGCTCAACTTAAATACAGTCTTTAAGGTTGTTATTTCTACAAAAAAAATTAAGTCTAGATAAGGTCTATCATCTGTATTGACAGAGATATGGAATTTAACACAGGTCAGGGTACACTAAAGTTAGCCTTTTTTAAATTCTCAAAAAGTGACGTCAAAGTTGAGAAACGGACTTTACTGTAGAACAATTTTTTTCTTAGAATATGACCAAGAATCACATCCCAAGGTGTAATACACGAATTACGGAACACACTGTATATTTTATCAAAGCACATCTTTTCACCTTGCATATACTTATAGGTACATACCAACATACATATGGCGGCGCAATAGACCGGACAGCGGGAAGCTCCTGGTTCGTTTATAATCGCTCTTATAACAAAAGGACTTTCTCTTGAACGCCTGGAAAATGACACAGTTCCAGACACAACGGGACGGCAGCGCGGCGACGCGACGGTTTGCTTTTCATAAAAATTGAAGTTTAGCCTTTTCTCTGTTCATCCATCATTGTTCTTACCAGCATTTTAAAAGTTCTTATATTTGAAAACCTATTGTGGCATTCACAGGGTGAATAAATAGGATAGCAAACAAGTGGTGGTTGTACAGGACATGAGCTATTTTGTGTTCGGAATTCATTCTCCCAAAACAACATGCCTAAGCAATGGTTTCCCTTCAATTCAAGTGCTTTTAAGTATCTAATAATGAGAATTGATTTGTTTTCAACTCAATCGCTTTATGTGCAATTAATAAATTATAAGAAAATGATGATTGACTCTCAAAAAAGAATGCAAAAGTGTCGGAGATGGCAAACAAAAAACTGTTACCTTTTAAACTGTACGGTTTTTTTTTCGTCGCGGTTGGAATGGGCTATGATGGTAGATATTACTCCAAATGCAGCAAAGAGGGATCGAAAATTGGATCTTTAGCAATAATACCTATACTATGTAGCTACATGCCAGGAAGAATTTTTTTTCAATAAAAGTATATTTTATGGCAATTGATACAATTTATCTGTGTTTTATTTATTTTAACAACTCTAAACCTCTAAATTAACTACGCCTTTGTCGTTCTTTGGATCACATCCTACAGAAAATTAGGGTAGGTAACTGCGGGAGAGATGCCGCTGTTTTTTAAAAATCAGTATAATTTGTTTATCTTAATAATGGATTTGTTTCCTACCATAAAAAAAAATTTGTTAATAAAAACCATTTTTATTAAAAATAACACGAAAGAAAAATATATTACATGTGCCATCTCTCCCTGCGTATGTGTGGGTTGTGGGAGGAATGCCGCATAGCTATAGTTTTTTTTAAATTTAAATCATTAAACATGCTTTTTCCGTTCCTGATCCCGTCCACAGTCCGTACTCAGACCTTAGAGTAGATTCAATCGTTTTGTACCGTGTACAGTTTTGTCAGCCATTTGTGACATACATACAGAACATTGGATTCAGTCCAGTTGTTTTGCAATAGTTTTTCCAACATTCAGAAAAAACATTTGATAACTTTTAGGGTCTATGCAAGCTAAGTCGCTAGTATCATCGGATAAGAATTCACCGAGATGAGTTTTCCTCCTGTGAAGTAGTGCAGGGCATGAGCAAAGAAGGTGTTGAACGGTTTCTTCCTCCTGCTCGTCCATGCAGCTTCTGCAGAAATCATTGGAAAACACATCAAGTCTTTTGGCGTGTCTCCCTATTAGACAGTGTCCCGTAAGAACACCTATGGTAGAACCTGGATACAGGCGGTTCAGGGCTAACAAACTCTTCGAGCGTTTTGAGTCTACACAAGGCCAAACTTTTTTGGTTGCAAGGCTGGGTTTTGCTGTTAAATTATATCAATTATGGAAGCAATAGCAGAGTAATGGAAAAAAATCTAGTTGCTTTTAATTGTAGCTTAGGAACTCTGAAATTCTTTGTCAGTTTTTCTTTTTGAAAGTGAAAATTTAAGCACTTTGAAAAGAACAGTCAAAGTTTCGCTACTACCTACCAAGTACCAACCAACATCAGAATTTTTATGAAAATTCAATTCACATTCACAAAAGTGTAGGTAAGTAGGTACACCTGCCTACACGTTACACGACAAAGTTGTATTCAATAAAATTCGTTAATAACTGAAACTTGAAAGCAATAAAAAGACCCTTTTCTGAAAACTTTAAACGACATCTCCAAAATAATAGCCGTGCATTATTTAAACATTTGACATTCGAAATAAAGCACTCACCCAACAAGAGAAAAAAAAAACACTTGCCTATTTAAGCCTTTCATCGGCGGCGTCAATGGCAAAATGAAAACGCTATGTCTTTTTAAGTTCAAAGTAACAACTGCTACAAATTTTATTGTGTGCTACCCTGGTACAGCACTCACTTGATGGCAGCATGTTGGAACCTCACTCCATTTGAGTTCGATATTGCTACCTTCGGAAGATTTGTTTCTTTTAAATTATTTCCATGTAATATGTCGTCGAACAAATACTCAGGCGACAACTACACGTACCTTCACTGAACGCGCGAGCTGCCTCCAAGGAAAACAACCTTCTGACATTGTTGTGTAGGCATAATAAACACGAGCAAGTCACAACCCTTTTAGTGCTGCTCCAAGTAGGTATAGTATACCTAGAGGCTTACTTTGTGAGGATATTGCCATTTGCCACATTTCGACACAGTTGCTGTTTTGCCACCTGCCCGCCCTGGTTTCATTTTAAAGTTTCCCCCTCCCCAATTGTGTTCCGATGCCGACGAAACAGAGTCAGCTAAGCAACCCCTTCAATTTAAATCGTATTCGATGGAGAAAGCTTGTAAGTTGCACGACAAGGAATCTTAAAATACCAGACATACAATGAGTGAGACCGAAAAACCTTCCGTGTAGCTGTCAAAATGTAAAGTAAAAGGATTCCAGCCTCAGCTATAACGCTGTTGTTGCTTTCTATACAATTGCTACACGCTCTTCTTGGAGTTGGGGATGAGTATAGTCGGCGGCAAAAAGGGCTGACGCAGATTTGTATGTACATTGTTAATTAAGTAGTGGTGTTGTTATACATTTCAAATTATTTTATTGTGAAAATTTGCCATTCGACAATTTGTATTACTCGAAACTCGTGTGTATTATTTTGTCGGCACAATGAAATAATGGAAGACTGGATTGTTAGCAAGTTAAACTTTATAGTTCTCAGTTTTACTTTTCAACTTTGTTTTAAATGGAATGGGAAATTGTTTTTGAAAGTTATAGATTTTATTGCAATAAGAACTCAATGAAATAATTCAAAGCTGCTGCAGTTTGTCGAGCTACCATTGAAATATAAATTACGAAAGGGCCGAATTTGTACACCTACTCATTCCAATTCTGGTTTTGACATTGAGTTTTATCAAAAGATACCTATTCAAACTTCAAACAAGAAAATTTTAAGAAATGTCTAAAAATTGTTTTTTTAAACTTTCTTTCTTACAGTGAACTTTAGCAGCTAGTTGATAAGGCGGTTGAGCGAACCTTAAACTTAGATATAGGTAAGTGCATCAATTATACCTGATAGAAAATAACTTTGATCTTGAGGTTCCCCGAACTATATATTACAATTAAGTATTTGTTTACAAAAAAAAAAAAAACAAATATATTTTCCACAAATAATTGTTATGGGGTAGAGTTTTGGGGCTGGCCCCAACAAAACAAATTTACCATCCCTTGAAGCTAGGATCTTGCTATTGCATCACAGACTCAAATTCTGATTATTTTCATTTTAATTATTTTTGTAATCGTGCGGGTCCTGCAATTCTGTTTGACTGTTATGTATATCTGTTTGTATGTCCGTGTCTGGATCTACAACGTGAACCGCTTGACAGAATCCCTAAAAATATGCAGTGTGGGTCTGTGAGGCAGCCCAGACAGGCACGATTTTGACGATAGCTTATATTTTAGATGGCCTAAGCTGTTTAAGAAAGATTGCGTACCAACATTTGAAAAATGGCGTTTTAATTTTTTCAATTTAAACCTTAGGATTATTTAATTTTTTTTTTCAATGTTTTGTGTGATTTCATTTTGTTTTTTTAATTAATATCCAGTTGGCAAATCCTGTACCGCCGCTAAATATCCCCTCTAATAGTGCATAAAATTCGTGAAAACTGAGCTGAAAATCCGTAGGCTTCATGGAACTTCGTTTCGGTTTCCTCCATTTCTCGACTTGAATTTGGAAAGGCCATCTTACGAGTTACTTGGCGGTGGTGAAGGCACAAATTCTGCTGTGACCTGTGAGGCAGAATAACCCATTCAACATGGACGTGATCAAGAATGCCCGGTTCCCGATCTAAATTATGTTAAACTTTCCATATACAATACAAGGAAATTCAGGTGCACATGACCTTAATGCCGAACTTTTCAGCTGGAGGTCAGCTGGATATGTTCGGACGAAATTATGCTCGATGAATAGAAATTTAGGAACATATGTATGTGCGATCCCAAAAACAGACCCTTACAATTGCCAAAATTATTCATGAATAAGTATTTGTAACCTAGCATATAAGGCATTGCCTGTCTTAACTTCAACAATTTGTAAGAGGTTCTTATCAATTTGATTTTAGACTAGAAAAGCCGAAGTCGCGCTGCTCCGCCAAGGTCGGCAAAAAACTAACCGAAACCATTTATATCGGAAAAGGCTGTATGATGAGCTGTATCGTGACATGGTGAGAATATCTAGATGGAGGAGACATGAAGAGCGGATGGACAAAAAAGCTCCGGCTTGGCGGGTCTGTGAGGAAGTTGTGGAAGGGGAAAACACGTCCTTTTGGGAGTGGAAGAGTGGAGGAGTCAAGTCCAAGATAACCTGAACCAACTTACCATTGCAAAACTTGACAGACGTCTGCCGGAGTCAAATTTGTTGGGAAAAGATATATGCTGAGGCCCGAGAAGGGGCAGTTATGCCCGCCTCATTAAATTTTCATTTTATTTTACTTAATCAAAGTCTATGCTTATTGCGTATATGCTATACGTATTGCGCTTTGCTTCAGATACAAGCCATACAATTCGTGCTCACTTTACATTAGAAACCAGCTTTCATTCTAATGAGATCATCATTGAGTGTAATGTCAGATATTCTTCAAAATAAAGTATTGATAGGTTGGGCCAAGACAAGAAAAATCGTTTGAGGAAAGTTTTTCCTCCATTTATCAGGAAAGCAGTTTTAAAAAAAATTAATTCAAATGAAAAAACTTTTAAATTTAACTGAGTCACCTATACCCTAAGTGGTTATAAGGCTTTGCAAAGCTTATACTTTTTTCTTCGATCAGTTTTCTAATTCCAAGTTGTGAAGGTTTTTTGATTAATCCAGATTTTGAAGCGACTCCTCCCCACAACCTTTCCGTTCTGGGGTTCTGGGAATCTGTTGCCTCTTATAAAAACACCCTGTATACATTTCTCTCCTCCTGAATAGTGTCACAAAAGAATTCTTGCCCATTGTTATGAATTAAGAAGCTCTAACAAAACTGCGATTCCTGTGATGTCTGATTGAAATATCCCTATACAAGAAAGAAAAATAAATTTGGACTTTATTTCACTCAGTAATTAATTCTTGTTATAATCATTGCCATACCGTTACATTAACATAACCAAATAAAATCTAAACTCTCTAATTTCACAACGAATATAGTAAAGTATAAAGGTACTTAATAAATAGGTATGTACCTATACAAAAGCAAAATTAACATGCTTTGGTTATTAAAGGGAACTTACGGTGGAATGAAGATAACAATATTTCCATGTTGGTTATGTATGTCGTGTGTGTATGTACAGCATGTATTAAGTAGGTACGTACACCATATCAAAATACAAATAACTTTTTTGCAAATTTATCAAAATTTGAACATGCGTATAATGAATTTCACCTGCCAAGTTATCTAATTAATTGAAGCGCTTTCCGCAAAACATCCAATATTTTATTACCATACCCCCAGGATCCGGAGATATGTATCAGAGAGTGCCCCTAAACACATCAAACCGCATACACGTACACACTTTCGTACAGCTACTAGCTTCCTCCACTTAAAATACAAAACCACATCGTTCCGCATGGGGAACCGAAAAAGATAAATTGCCAAAAATATCCAATAAAAATATCATCATAAACCAAAAGCGGAAAAACATAAACTCCGACATACTATCGCCAGAGTGTAGCTGTAGAGGTATGTGTGTTGTACGAGTAGACCCTGTTAGTAGGCGTACAACCAACCAACCCCTCGATATGGTATACCATCAGGCGAAAAAAAAAACAGAAATAACCACCCAAACAGGCAGCAATAGCAACTTGATGACGGTGTAGGTTTATAAATTCGATGGAGAGACCACTAATCTAAACGCAATCATCCATTAAATCACAATTTCCTTGCAATTCCGAACATTTCCCCCATAAAATATCTGGGCCCAGTTCCCCCCGACCACGGTTTGGAACAATTTCTGAACTTTTGTCGACAAGCGACGACGACGACGGCGGTAGTGGTGGCAGTGCCGAATTGAAAACCTTCCACCATCTCCGCACCACCTCCACAACACTCACCAACTGCTTTTGGCGTGGTCGCTTTGTTTATTCCCAAAATGCCATTGATTTTTATATTCTTATATGGATCCACATGTCGCGGATTTTCATTCATGTCCCAAATGGTATGGTCTTCAGGCAGAACCAGAGGTAAAGCCCAGAAGGAATGTGGCCCATGCATTCCAAGATAGACATACATGGTGTGGGAAATTTTTGGAAAAAGTCGCCAATACTTTATCCCAACGTTATTGCATGTCCCTACACATAGATCACACATGATATCCACCGCCAGGTCCTGCTATGCGAAATTTAATTTTGCCAGCAATCGTGGTGGTTTATCGCTCCTGCATGGCATGCAAACACTGAATATTAGTATTGCGGGATTGACAGGGCCGCATTTCGACTGAACAAAGAGAGACTTTGCTTTGACATGCGATAGATAAAAGCTAATAATACATTCCGTTCACCAACCTTCATTGTTTTCCTTAAAAAAATAGTGCTTTTATTCCCTGCTCACTTTTATTCAAATAATTTTGGTTTTAATTATTTTCACTCAAAAGCACTAAAATTTCACATTTAATTTTAATTTTAAGCCCTTACATATTTTTAGATAGTGTAAATGGGGGAAGAGATGCCGCTGTTTTTTAAAAATCAGTAGGTATAATTTGTTTACTAAAGCGAAATAAACTTTATTTATATAAAAAACTTAATAATAGATTTGTTTCCTACCATAAAAAAAATTAGCTTAAAAAAAACCATTTTTATTAAAAATAACACGATAGAAAAATATATTACATGTGCCATCTCTCCCTGCATGTGTGGGAGAGATGCTACATAACAAATTTATTAAATTTAAAACATAAAATATGCTTTCTCCGTTCCTGATCCCTTTCACAGTCCGTACTCAGAGAAGATGCAATCGTTTTGTACCGTTTACAGTTTCCATGCGGCCACTTCTGATATACAGAACATTGGATTCAGTCTTCCCTTTTCGTCGTTTTGAAATAGTTTTCCCAACATTCAGAAATAACATTTGGATCGTCCGTGGACTGAACTTTTCTCTATGTTGATTTTTTTTTTCTTTTTTTTTTTCGTTTCGTTCGCTTCAAGGATTTCAATTGTCTACGATTAGAAAAAACCGGCACTGAAACTTCGGACGTCGTGAAATTGATTACAGTAGTTTTGATGGCGCTGGTTTGTAGGAACATGATGAGGTGTGCGTTTCATTTTTTTGAATGACTGCATGATGTACCTATGGCTGTTCTCGGGAAACCTTCCTGTCGCTAGCCCCCTAGATCAATTTTCTAAGAGGATGGCGGCCAAAAGCGCACTGCGACCCAAGCAATGCATCAATTGGAAGACAGGCATATCAGGCCATAGAACAACCATGAACCATACAGATATAGACATTCAAACAGCGAAACAAACACAGTTAGTTTAACCTATGGGTTCCAGGACATCGTGACATAATCGGTAATGAAATGGCGGATAAGCTGGCTAAAATCGGGTCAGCACTCGAATCCAGCGAAACTAACACCTTAGTTCTAAAGCCACTAGAGCAAGAAAAAAACAGAATCAAATACAATTTTCTAAAACCGCCAATGACAGGTGGTCATTTTTAGAAAAATGCCGAGTCTCCAGAAACCTTTGGCCAGATATTAAAAAAAAAACAAAAAACAGAATTTCTACTCCAGCTTAGCAGACCTCGGCTCTCTCCGTTGTTTGGCAATCGCACGGGCCACAAATCGTTGGGTACCCACATGATGAGAATGGGAATTAGCACATCCGACTTATGTTTAGGATGCCAAGATGAAGCGGCAAAAGAAGGATCATTCCACTTCATCTGTGAGTGTCCTAGCTTGGAACACACTCGGAAAAAAACCCTCGGAGAATACTTCTTCGACGAACTGGGCGACATCTCTAATCTCCCATTGGACAACGTCATGAAATTTAAAAAAAAATAAATAGGGTGGCGCAACAGAGCGAGGAGCCCCTGGGCCTAGCGTATTTCTAACAACCATGCCTTGTGAGGGAATGGAGGGGACCTACAATTTTTCGCCGGTTCCGAACGGCTAATTGAGAATACGCTTTTCATGGCAATGAATTTACTAACGGAGGACTTGCCAATTCCTCGCGAAAGGCGATACCCGTGGAAAAACATTTTTGCATTTTGCCTCTGCTGGGATTCGAACCTCGAACCTCTGGGTTAGCAGGTGGACATGCTAACCATTACGCCACGGGTACCAATTGTCATGAAATTTACTCTGAGCTTTAAATGGTTCAGTGGGGGTTCCCTGCCCCAATAAACCAATTACCAATCCTCTGCCTCTCCAATCCTCCCATCTCATCGTCTGATTCTCCCGGGAAGCACAATTGATCCTTGAGATCCGAGTGAGGGGCTTCCACTTATGGCTGCACCCCCCACAGTTGGAATTACCGGTTCCAGGATTGCTTCAGAACATGAAACGGCCATTCCGGAAAAAAATAGCCGTTAGTTCTTGAACTTCTGGCTCAAACAGTTTCTCTGCTATTCAGAGGGACATTCTTTTGTCAATCCTTTTTGGGCTTCTTCCAGCGCTTCTTCTGTCCAACTAGCCCTGGCTTATGTGCAGATGTATCTTAGGGGCATACTGAAGCTTAATGCAATTGGCATATTCTCAAAACAAAAGTGCGGCATCTCACCCAAAATGAAGGAGGACTCATGGATACCGTTCAGATGAAAAGGGTTAACAAATAAAAGTTCAATCTTCAGCCACAACCATGGGGCGGCTGAAAGAAAAGCTGGGTTGGATGTATAACTGAAAAGCTTATCCCCTTGGTTTGATAAGAGTAAATTGTTTCTCTTTAAATGGCAAAAGCGGTGTTGTTTTCTAGTTTTCTTGAAGTCTACGTCTACATATAGCTGACCCCCGAAAACTCCGTGTTCGATTTAATTTCTCTTTGTTGGATTTGTGTTACCCTTACAGCTAAAAACTGTAAGAAACTACAAAAACACAATTATGTACGACAACCTTTCTTTATGTGCATGTGTGTTTATACAAGTGGATTAAAAAAATGGATTTATTTGTAACTATTAATGGAAAATCACAGTAAGTTTTTAAATTTCGGTGTTTCGTAGAACTTCCGTAGAATATTAGCATTGTGATTGGTCTCAGATGCAACAACCTTTGTTGGAGTTGAAGTTAAAAAAGACCAAAAAAAATTATCTGTTAATTGTATCCAAACTTAATTTTTCTCGAAAAAAAAAGAATATAATACTTTCCAATTGGCTTCCTACTTTTTTCACCAAAAGGCGCCATTATAGATATAAAACTGAAAACTAAAAATGCGGCCCTGCAAACCGTAAAACTTATCCATAGATGTTCCGTTGTGCGACTATGGTACGAGTATGTAGAACAATAATCCTACTCAGGGAACAGACATTAAAAATACCAATCGTCATCCCCTCTAGGCTGTGAGTTGGGTATCCCCCAAGAACACACGCCAGTCATAAATTATATCCAATAAACCGACCTAGGTATGTAGGTATATGTTCTCTTTTAGATGTTACCTGAGCGAGAAAGCGCTGCTTCCTGCCATAGAACTGCTATATCCTATATGTGAGGTCACACCCACCCTGACATAGGTGCGCATTATGTGCCAGAATCAGCAGGAATCGAGGACGAAGGCACTTTTAAACGTGAACCAGTGTTTCCATAATGTTTTATTCCTGTGTTCTACTCAAATCCCAATCAATTTTCGTTCTATCGTTCTCGATTTTTCTTTATCGTTTTTTTTTTTTGCGATTTTTTTTTTGTTGCCAATTCTGGTTCGATACTTTGAAATGAAATCCTAAAAGCTATTCGCCACTATATCCGAGGCAAAAATTAAGGGTGTACGTACAAGGTTTGATGTATAGCAGGTGGGGTTGGGTTGGGTGGAATCATCCAGCAGCGATCCATCTTTCTACACGCTAACATCTTTTGTGTCCTTTTTTGCGCTTTGCATCACACGGAGTTCGCTTGTACATGTTTTCTGCGCATCCTTACTTCCATTTTGTCTCCACAAAATAACGTTGTGCAGCAGTTGTGGTTGTTTCCGAGCAGCAGTATCTAGAATGGTATGTATCTGAAGTTGTAGTAAAGCGATTTTTCCCGCATTGTTTTTGTTTTCCCCATTTCTGGTATTTTTGGTTGTTCATTTCTTTTTTTTCTTTTTTTTTTTTGCTTTTGTTGAGAAAGTTTTGAGGGAGTGAGAAATGGTGGTTTTGGAATTTCATCACGTCAGCAGTTTGTGCCATCCCGCACTCTGAAAGAACACTGGTACATCATTTAACCAGCATTTCCACTTGGGCTTCTTCCTCCTGCTCCTTCTGGTGGTGGTGCAAAATTGTTCTTGAGCAAATCGAAATCTTCGTATACAGTTGTTTTACCTTTTTCCGGACGTCATTTGGGGGTTGTAATGTTTTGTTTCTTTCGAACACATCAAGACCAGGCTTTGTAAACCTTTTTTTTACTAAAAGTAGATAAATAAGTTGGTAGGTAAATCCTTTCGTCTTTTTTGTTGAACAGAATTACTTGTGCTATCCAAACTATTTACTTACAACTTTGACACTTGTTGGAAAGGTAAATAATCAACATGATCTTGTAACAGCTGGCAAAAGATTTTTTCAACCAACTTCTTTACTTTTAACTTGAAGCCGTTCAAATGCTTTTTAAAGAGAAAAAGTATTCGGGTACAACGGAACTTTTCTCTCAACCATACCTGTGAAAGATGGAAGTCGCGTTTTGTCATAGTAAGAGTAACCGTCTAAAAGGCGCTTGCGGGACTTCTTAGATTGACTTTCGGGACTTGGGCATACATTTCGGTACATGTACCGTTTCCTGTTATTTTTTAAAGTAAACTTTGCAGATTATTAGAAAATCATTTGTTTTTTTAAAACTAACCGCCTAGTTTCGGGAGTTTTCATGCGGAATAAAGTTCAAACTGCAAAGAATAACTCAATTCTCAGCCAGCTGAAATTGGTCCGGCTACCAGTAGAACCAAAGGCTTTTCAAATGAGTTCTCTCCGGTACGGTCCAAAATTTCCAGATGCGAGACATCTCTCAATATCCAGGACAGTTCGGAAGCCTAGTCTCATTGCACTCTTTTGTCGGTTTCGATCGGCTAAATTAGGAAAGCCTTTTTATGGTAACATTAGTCTCGAAGGACTTTCCAGACTTTTTTAGTGCGGATTTGGCGAAAATTTCACGCTTAGGACTTTGAAGAGAATTGAACTTTTCCCTCTTTCTTAACACTGCAACGCATTACCGCACTGATACCACTCATAGTAATTGGTTTGGTAGCACCAGACGATGTGTCAACACAGCAGTGCATTAATGATGAGTAAAGTCTGAGCACTTAAGGAAATCGACGTCTTCTTTGGTCGGTTTCGAGCAACGATGAACATTAAACTCACAAGCACGATCGAGAAAACATACACGAAGACCTTACCCAAACTATTCTACGACGCATTTAATTAATTTCTTGTAATAACTATGCTTTACACCATTTTCCATGTAAAGTCTTACAATTTTTTTAACGCGGCACTCTTCCCTTTGGTAAAAAGGCCATTGGTGGGAAATGCCCCCCCCCCCCCCCCCCAAATCACCCATTGGCTGTTTACTTCGGTAGTTAGACCGATACTCACAAACGAGGTGATTATCTGGTGGACCGCACCAGACAAGATGATCAACTACAACAAGCTGGGCAAAGTTCAAAGAACAGCTAGTCTGTGTATTAAGGGCGCACTGAAGACAACCCCATCGAACGCCCTCAATGTACTTATAGATCTCACAACCCTATATAGATATCGTCAGCAAACAAGTCAGCTCAGCTACTCGATTCAGAGCTACATCACAGTGGACCAATAATCAAATCGGTCACACTACCATTCTAGATAACTTTAGATTCTTACCAAATCGATCCGACTGCATCACCCCCAAGTTGGTGTTTGATAATAATTTCCAAGTAACCATGCCTTCAAGAGAAGCTTGGGAAAATGACACTATCTTGGAAAATGAAGCAATACACTTCTACACCGATGGTTCAAAAACCAGGGAAGTGGAATCTACTCAGAAAAACAGAATCTCAGTCTTTTCTTCCGCCGACCCGATCATTGTAGTGTGTTCCAAGTACAAATTCTGGCGATTAAGGAGCTGCTATCTTGGCTCAAAGAAACCGTCATATCCTCCACGGATATTTGAATCTTCTCGGACAGCCAAGCTGCCCTTAAATCTCTTGCCTCTGTATCTACAAAATCTATCAAGGTTCAAAATTGTAAAATGTCTCTGAGGGAGATGTCAAATCAGTTCAAAATTCACCTTTCATGGGTGCCGGAGTACAGTGACATACCAGGCAACTGTATGTAGGTCCCCTAAATTTCGTCTCATAGCAATGGTTGTGAGAAATGCGCTAGGCCCCGGGGCTCCTCGATCTGTTGCCCCACCCTATTAAGTTATTTTATTAGGACCTAGACTCATAGTAGTTATTTAACGTATGTACCGTACAAAATTATTTTCATCTTCTTCATTACGCCGTGTTGACCTCAGAATGCGTGGGCAAACGACCTTAAATTGTCTCGTGTCTCAGCACACAGAAAAATAATAACGTAAAATCAAGAAAAGCAAACATATTTCAACATTTTTTAGCTATGGTTTTGCTTTCATACCGTTTCTCGTTGATTCAACATGTTTACGAGTTTGAAAGATGTGCTTAAATTTGTTGTAAAAATAACATGAATTAAGCTTAAAGTGACATGAATACCGTATTGATTCAACTCATAATTTGTTTTGAAATAAATTTGTTCACATGTGAAAATGATTCTCATTTCATCTTGAATCAACTCGATTCCCTTAGTGAAACAAAGTGAACAATCCTGTTGAATCAAAGTGAGAAACTTTTTAAAATGTGGTTAATTTGTTGTTGAAGTAACATTAGCTTCGCAATGAATTAATACGATGAATCCTTTAAAAACAATCTCTTCCGTTAATGAATAAACAAGAAAACGTCCTTAAAGCAAAATTGTTCCCACTTTAAAATTATATTAAGCTTCACGTTGAATAAACACTTCCCTCAAGTAAAATAACATTACATTTTTGACCCAATGTAATGTATACTTACAGCTTTTACCTAAAGTCTTTCAAAGAAAATTATTATTATAATATATGGTAATGATTATATGATTGAAAGAAAGTTCAAATTGGTCTTAGTTTTTATTTATTTTTTTAATTTTTGGTAGCATTTTATTTATCACTGACATAAAAATAATTATAAACATTTATTTCTAAATTATAATTTTCCATTAATGTTTGTAAACAAGTTCATTGTTCTTTTAACATAAAATTTTCTTCTAAAAACCCCATTTCACACGACTGAAAATGATTATCAAAAATCTTGGGTTTTATTCTATAACATACAAATATATAAGTAGACATTATAGCAAAGTACAAAATTTTATATATTTCCATCGAATTTTTCTCAATACTAAGATAACAGTTTTGTCTATACATACTTCCACAAAACACAATTTTATTATAAAACACAACATTTTTTAGATCTACTTCTACGTTCATGTGATCAAATACATTTTTAATAATATTATAATTCTTGACTTCTGGAAGGTTAAATTTTTCCAGAATCTCGTCTAGCTTGCTTCGATTTGAATTGGCTACAGGTAGATTTAGAATACTAAACCCCTGCTCGTTGATGTCGAAATCCACTGTGGCAGTTGTCTACATTGTGGGGTTAATATCACTCTGGTCTTCATTAAATAAATTTATATTGTTGTTATGCGGTATTAAGAAATCAATGTTTTTATTTAGTTCAGCCATACCTCGAAATTATATTTGTCACGTTCTTCTACTCGACTATTCTTAATAGGAACAACAAACAGCAATGCGTTAAATTCTGGGAAGGCAGACACACTCACAAAAACAAAAATAACGGAGAATTCCTGATCTTCACCAAATAAATGTATATTGTTATAATGAGGATGAGACATTAGAGATGTTTCAATTTTATCAGTCAAAGCACTTTGAAATTATATTCTTCACTGTTGACTACCCGTACAATAAGAACAACACACTGCAATGTGATTGAAGACAAAATATGGGGAAAATGCATGAAATCAAATAACGCAGTTTGATGGGATTCAATGTAATTTTAACATGGCTCGCCAACACTTCAACACGAATTGAATGTTGATTTGACACGAATGTTGTAATCATGAAATACATTCTAGGAAGGCAGACACACTCACAAAAAAATTAAAAACAGCACAAAATTTAAAAATGGTTTAACTGTTGAATTAACACGAAAAGATCTTATTTCAAAATCGTTATACTTTGATTCAAGGTCATCTGATGTAGATTCAAGACTAAATGATAATTTTCACATCAACAATAATATTTTAACTTGGAAATCATGTTGAAATGTCGTTTTTTATTGTAAGACTAAGATTAAGCATTTAAAAACGTTAAATCAAATGAAATTTGGATTGAAACAAAAGCTAAAAATGTTGTTTTAAAATTAAAAAATGACAAATCAACATTTGATGTGAAATGACAGAATGAGCTTAAAATAACATTTTTTCATGTTAATCTTACATTGTTGTTTTTTTCTGTGTGAGTATACCTAGTGTTTTGATTTGCGTTTCTTTTTATTACCTTGCGACAGGGGCGGCAGAACACTATTTTTTTTAGGGGAGCATGGTAGAATAAAATATGGTACGTTAGTTTTATTTTAGTTTTATTAAAGTCAGTCTCAGTCAATGAAGCAAAAATTAGTATAACAATTTTCATAATTTCATAACATTTTTTTTTCGCCTCATTTAACTAAAAATAATTAGTATATTTCCAAGGTTAGAAGGTGGGGTGCACCCCATGCTTAGAAAAGTTAGGTTTGGCCCATACCCCACCCACCCCATACCTTCTGCCGTCAATGCCTTGCGATCGTTACTGACGTTGTCTAATCGCCTCTTTGAAGTGGTTTTCTGGATCATTTTTTTACAAATCGTACTGTCAGCATCTCATTCTTTTTTTGTGTGTTGTGCAATATTTTGAACCGTGTATTGGACGCGCATTCGCTGCTTTTTTCTAGTATTTTTCTATCACAGAAAATGTTGAAAATTTCGTATCACTTCATCCACTCGACGATTGATTTAGTCATCATAAAATGCTTCACTACTCTTTGGTTCCAAATATTGAAACTTTTCATTTTGGATAAGGACATTTCCGTTCAAATAAATATCGGGAATAGCCATGTCTGGATCAGAAAAAAGACAACACAAGTTACTCCGTCTTTTTTAGACTAATAAGGTACCCAGTACCTTGTAAAACTCTTACCAATAGGTACCTACTCTAATTATTTTTTTTTTTACCTAATTCTTTTTAATTTTTTAATTGAATGCATAATATCTCAAGAAGGTTGTGTTTAATTTCAAGTCGATCCGGTGTTGTTATTTATATTCGAGATAATTATGCTGTTTATTAGTAAACTGTTCTCAAATTTATGCGCAATGAGCGCTAAACGACTAAACTCTTCTGCGTTTTTCAAACCGTTTTTCTGAGACTTGTCATATTTGAAGTCCGTGTAGCTTTTTGGTTTTTTTTAAGCATAATTACTAATTTTTTAGCCGATTTATATACTATACGAAAAATCGAAAAATTGAAGGAAAAAAAATCCTCCCGTCATTACCTCGAGAAACATTTCCTAACGAATGTAAACATGAAAATTTTTCAATAAACAAATACATGCAGTCGACTGTCGTTAATTCAAACTTGCGATAATTCGAAGCTCTCAATAATTCAAAGTTATCACGAGTTCCCTACAAAATCTCTTGATATTTCGAACTTAATCAGTACATTTTTATACACTTGGTAATTCGAACGAAAAAGTCATTGCTATACAATAAAACGACGCGGTAATTCGAACTCATCAGCGTCCAACACTCGACAATTCGAAGTTGCAGAGAAAAAGAGGTCGAATGATTATAATGTTAAGTACATTTTGCGACAAGTTCAAACTTGTATCAACGTACACGAGCCTTTGTTTTTGCGACTGATACGAATGAAAAAAGCAACTGTGAAGATGATGACCATACATCAGAACCTTTAACAGAGATTACAGATAACGAAGTACGATCCTCATTCGATACCTTACAACGTTTCTGGCTACAAAACGAAAGTTATGAAAACGCATTTCAGGCACTTTTTCTCTTAAAAAAGTTTTTGAGCAGTCTGAGCAGCAGCAATGTGTTTCGACTTTTGAAGCAAACGATTATTACAGAGTTCTTTCAAAACATTAATTAATTCAAATTATGAATAGGTTTATATATGTTTAGATACAAATGTACATGTACGCTCTAATTTTTCATAGCTATAGAATAGCAGTTAATTAATAACCGCCGTATAAATAAACGTGGAATAGCTGGGCTAAGTCTTATTCCATGAACTGTATTATCTTTTGCCATAGCATTTTCCACTTAATCCATGGAAAAAGACTTAGCCCAGCTATTCCACGTTTATTAATACGGCGGTAATAATTTATTGATCAATATGTACCTAGTAATTCGAAGCTTTATTTATTTTCTCTCACAAATTTCGAACCATTTGATAATTCAAACATTCGATAATTCGTAGTATTTTAAGAGTCCCTCCAGTTTCGAATTAACGAGAGTCGACTACTACCCATTACGCCAAAAAAATCAGAAAAATCTAGGAAATGAAACATTTTTTGATTTTGACTTTGACTACTCCGCACGGACACATATGTAGTAACTAGTAAGATACGTACCTACGCATTTCCTCAATGAAAAAAGAAAACGCTGCGCTAACTAAAGTTTGAACATCCCTGTTTCTTACCCCCATGACTGAGTATAACACCCCCACCATTTTGATGTAGTTGCTGTGTTTGCTGTATCATTTTAGTATACTTCATCGGGATAACGAATTGATAGCTGTGTAGCTGTTTGCTTTAACTTGCTTTGTACGTTGATCCTTGCCACAATCGATACTACTCCACCGTTCACCGCGTACCTATCTAGATACACCGCTACGTCAGACTGAGATTGCCGACCGCCTTAATACTATTGCCCCTACTCCTCGTCCTCACTCTACTCCAGATCTACCTTTTTTTTACGAAACCAGTTCCTGGTTTGTTCAATCAATATACGTGCTGAATTCTTAAACAGCCAGGATGAGTGGCGTTTGTGTGTTATTTAAGCTTTCAACTATGTTCTTGGGGGAATATAAAACAATAATGTTTTAGTTGTATAGATGTGTACTATACCGCAATCCTACACAAACACTCCCTTACAACAACATTCCGGTATAGGGGGTAATAGAATATAGAAGGAAAAAAAAAACGAAAGGAAGAAAAGAAAAAACTAAAGGAAAAGGGTTGATCCTTTTAATGAAACTTATCGAAGTTTATTTTAAGAAAACTAGAGATGACAAGGAAAATAGCGACCATCCTCACAAGGATGTGGTCCAATGCCCTCTGGCCGAACGAGAACGAGAACTATGACTCTGACTTTGAGGGTTAGATTGGAGTAGTTTTTGGTTTTCTATTTTGAAACACTCTCTCGTCCCTCCCTCTCGAAGGACTAGTTTCTCGTTTTACGTTTTGCCGCATATTGCAAACGAAATTGCAAAAAACTAGCATCGGTAGTTGCAAAAATATGAAAATGTTGATGGAAATGATGCGGTTCGCTAATAGAAGCGAAAAACTTTTTTCGTTAAAACTTTTATATTAAACTTTTGCGCTACACCGCAGTTGAAATGATCAGCTTTCTAATCCTTAAGGCTGAGTTAATTTGTAATTAAATGACTGCAGGCCGCTGCCGCTATATGTAGCAGCCAGTGCCAGACCATGTGTTGCCAATGAGAGCACATATTGTCGGTGCGACTGACGCATTCATAGTTGACAGCTACTTTAGGATGTCTTTGAATTATGTTGTTTCATAACAAGAAGCACTTGACAAAGTAAGCGAAGTGTGTGTGAATTTAGCCAGTGCGCTTTTTGGTGTGATTTTGAAAAGGCAAATAATAATAAATATGTGAAAGCTGAGAGCAGAGTTTATTCGAGGTTTATGATTTCTTACAATAAATGAAAATATAAGTAAAATTTTTAACAGTTATAACACTTTTTATATTTTAGAAGCAATGCTTCCATCATCTCATCATCAACTCATTTCTTACAAATCTAAAAAACGGAAAAATTACTTGAACTGAAGGTTATTATCCTCGTAAGTTGAAATCGAATAGCTGAAATTCTGTATTAGAAATGAGTTTTTTGAGTTTAGAAAAATTTCTGAAACTCTTTTATTTCTACTATTTTTTTGCTGCCCCATTTCTTGAACTTCAAAATATTCGATTGCCGAAACTGAATCACAGCTGAATATTTGCCAAAGACACATTCCATGTCATTCCAAAGCATCGTTTCCCTTTAGAACACCGTAATTAAGTAGAGTTAAGCAATTTTAGTGGTTAGATTGAGCATTGAGGACCATCTGTAGATACGCACAAGGCACAACCGGGTGCTGTCTGTTGTCATTTGTTAATTGCTCTGCAGCGAAGCGTGCTCTTAAAACACCACTGGCGAAATTCCTTTTGTCAAAAGATCACCACGAGCCCTGTTAGACAGACAATTTTTGTGGATGATATAGAATGTCAAACTGATGATGAGGGTGAAGTATAACGCATAGTACGTCAATCCCATTACACCGTTCAACACTTTGAAATGCAGATGATTTGTTCATGAGTCCTGTCGTGTTACTTTCGGCGAGACAATCCCACCCTGCCAAATTGAATCCCCGCATTAAAAATATATACCTACCCAATAGGTATACCCAACCCTTAGTTGTCGCCTTCCATTTCAATTAAGAAGCCAGTAGTGTCTTTTTTTGGCGATTGTCATTCTCATTGACAGGTCCATTGGCGCTATGGGTAGCTCTAGCTATACCTATAGGTGAGAGACCAGTTGGTCTTACGTTTCAAGGAGTTTATCGAAATTATTTAGATTTTACTTCATTTTTTGTTGTTGTTGTATAGAGGATTAAGGGATTTTCTGTATAACAAGGACAAAATTCTGTATGTTAGACGTTAAATGCCTTGGGGTGATGCCTTAGACAATGTTTTCGGGTCAGGTTGTACAAATTCGGAACATGTTTTGGCTATTTTAAAAGCCATTTTGTATAGATGATATAGTTTTGTTGAATGGGGATTGAGAACACCGTACCATATGAGATTTAAATTAGTTAAGCGGATAGAGTGTAAAGAGGTAATGGGTGTAAGAAAGGAGTGCTCTTTCAGGTTTTCGTATGTCACTTTTGCAGTTGTAAATGGGATTTTGTTTGTTGTAAGGGATGTTTTCTAATTGAAAACATGCATCTCAAATCACATTGCTTTGAGCAGATGATGTTATATTGAACAGAGGTGCTTCTGATGTGATGTTTGGTGGAAACCTAAATAGGTATAGCCTTAGCCTTTTTAATCCAGCTTTCCATTATATATTTTAAATTTATAGGTGGGTGTGTTGTGGAATTGAAATGAGGGTTTACTGTCTATTATTCAATGAAAACATAAAATGTGTTTTTCTACCGGACGAGTGTTTGTGAAATAGAAGATTTAAAAAAGTTTTCTTTGCTAAAATTCTAGCCACATATTTATAAAATTAAAGGACACGAGTTGGTGCGGGGTTAACAGTCTTTTAAAAAAATAGCAACATGGTATAGGCCTTAAGCCACATGCCATACATTTAATATAGACATCGGGTAAAAAAACTACTGCGAATACGACGAGCCATCAAATTGAAACATCCATCAACAGTTCCACAAATACGAGGCCTTAAATTAATAGTGAACGAAAAAACGTTCTATGGAACGCAAGATGGAAAACTTATATGTGGCAGCCGCGACGGTAACGAGGTTCTTCATGAGATGTTCGGCAATTTGGATTTTGATGACAGCAATCAACCACTTGAACCAAAACAAACACAGCATGGTCAACAATCAACGTCAACAGCTGTCACAACGACAGAGAGGACAATAAAGACAGTGCCATCTATGAGATCAACTCGACAACAACGAAAACACCATAACTGAAATAGAGTTGCCGTCTGTCAAGCAAGTACAAATAGTAGTAATAGTATCAATAGTAGTCAAAATTTAAATATCAAAGAATTCGAAACAAAAAACATAAGCGTTCTTTCACAAAATATTGCAGGTTTAGCAAACAAAATATTTAACGTTGATTTTTTTAAGTTTGTAAAAAATCATGACATATTTTTTTTATATGAAACTTTTATTACAAACGAACATTTTGAAAACTTTAACAAGTATTTTCAAGATTTCAAATTACATTGGATATCAGCACATCATGATCATAAATTTGGTAGAGCTATAGGAGGATGTTTGTTTGGTTTTAGAAAAAACGTTAATGGTAGCTTTTGTGATGCTAATAATAATGTTTATTTAACTCTTAGTAATCTAAATTCAAAGTTTTATATCTTGCCCGTCTATATCAATTGCAACTTTTGGGATAACGATTTTTATGCACTTAACGATTTGCTAAGCTCGGTTGATTCAGAAAATATTATGCTCATTGGTGATGTTAATTCTAGAATTGGGGAAAATCAGATAGTGCCTAATGCAACTCACCTGATTGGTGTGGAACATATTGGGAAACGTATTTCAAAAGATAAAATCGTAAACCGTAATGGTCGCCTCTTTCTAGAAATGTGTCAAAATTACAATCTTTACATCCTTAATGGATGCAGCAGAGGGGATGCGAATGGCGATTTCACGTTTATTGGAGGAGCGGGTAAATCAGTGATAGATATTTGTGCAATATCAGGAGAGTGGCATGCGTTAATAACCTTCTTTAAGGTGGGAACGCAAATCTTTTCGGATCATATGCCGCTGACAATAGATTTTGACTTCAATTTCAAATCAAATTTCTGTACGCTTACCCTACCCCCAAAATTGGTTTGGAGAAAAGTACGGAGTAATGATTACGCAATCAAATTAACAAGTCAGATAGAAAATTCATGTCCAACCGCTATCCAAGAAACCGCAACAGAAAAGATACTACTTCTGACTAATTGCATTAAAAAAGTTGTTCCGTTTAACGCAGGATCAGTTAAAAATAATTATAGACAAAAATGGTATGATCAGGAATGTTTTGCCGCAAGAAAACAATCTTTTTCACTTTTAAGAGCCCTCAAAGTTTCCGCAAGCCCAAATAAAAACCTGTCTCAACAGTATATTGATGCAAACAAAAAATATAAAGCGCTGTGCAAAGTAAAACAGGAAAACTTTTATAGATCTTTAGCTGAGGAACTAGCAAGCACCACCAACAGTAAAAGCTTTTGGGTAAAAATCAAAGAACTTAAAGGTGTAGATTATGTAAAAGGAATTCATGTATCCGCACAGGAGTTAGCTGAATACTTCAAGCTTCTACTCAATCCAACAGGAATCAGTGAAAGTGTTCAATTTGCCGAACCATTTATAATCAATAGCGCTCTCGATTCTGAAATTCAAACGAGCGAACTCCAGCAGTGCCTATACAATGCCAAAAATAATAAAGCTCCTGGCCCTGATCGGATAGGGAATGAATTTTATAAACATGCACCGACCGTCTTTTTAGAAAAAATGTTAGATGCATTTAATTACATTTTTAGAACAGGTGAGGTACCCCAGGAGTTCAAAGATGCTATTGTGTATCCAATATACAAAAAGGGTGATGTCAATACGCCGAGCAATTATCGAGGAATCTCCTTTATGAACTCCATCGCCAAAATATTCTGCGCTATTCTTCAGTTGAGAATAAATACATGGGTAGAAAAAAACTGTATAATTAGCGAATATCAAGCAGGTTTTCGCAAAGGATATTCTACTGTTGACAACATTTTTACGCTAACAACCATCGCACAATTCTTCCTTAGGCAAAATAGGAGACTGTATGTGTTTTTTATAGACTTTAGAGCAGCATTTGATTCGATAGACCGCAATGCTCTTTTTTATAAATTATCGCAAAAAGGAATGTCAACTAAAATGCTTAATGTCTTAAAAAACATGTATACTAACACACGGCAAAAAGTTTGGGATGGCAATAATGTGTCAAACTGGTTTGAAACTAAGTCTGGAGTAAAACAAGGATGTCTCCTTAGTGCAACCCTATTTGCAATATTTATAGACGATATAGCAGACCATCTACCCGCAGGAATAAGAATAGCAGGACAAACTATTAAGGTGCTGCTTTATGCAGACGATATTGTGCTAATGGCGGAATCTCCCCAAAGCTTACAGCTTATGATCAATAAAATAAATAACTACTGTAAGTTCTGGAACCTGAAAGTAAATCTAGAAAAATCAAAAATAATGATCATTCGCAATAGAGAAACCAAACTTACCAAAAACGAGAAATGGTTCTTTAATGGTGAAATAATCGAAACTGTTTCACAATATAAATACTTAGGAGTACTTCTAACACCAAATATGAAGCTCAATTTCCACCTTGAAAATAAGCTTTCAGCTGCCAAAAATCTTATAAATGCAGCCTGGGCAAAAATAATAAACAAACACGAAATACCAATATCTGCAAAATACCGTGTTTTTGAATCTGTTATGAGGTCTACAATGTGCTATAGTGCGCAAACGTGGGGATATAAAAAGTACGAGGAAGTTGAAAGGCTTCTTCGGTTTTTCCTGAAAAAGCTCTTCCGTCTTCCCACAACTACACCGAATTACGTACTAACTTTAGAAACCGGACTACCAAGCATTTTTAATTTCACACTGAAATTACACTTTGACTACGTGCTCAAAGTACTAAAATACCCCGCACATAGACTTCCACTCATACTCACTAGATACAGTATGAATAATAGAGTAGAATGGGTTAAAGATTGGATTACCTTAGCTGAAGAATGTGATACTAGCCTGGATATTCAATACGATAATCCAATCTTTTTGAAACAACAACTTTATAAAGTTTTAGAAATATGCGACACTCTCCACAGAAACGAAAATAAAACTAGTGCAACATCGTCCATGAACAGGCTCATATATCCTGAACTCAACTATGATCTCAATGAAAAAAACTATTTCAATGACAGTTATACCATAAGGGCGATATCTCAAATTTGTAGAGCAAGATGCGATATGTTGAATTTAAACGGTGCGCCCTTCAAAAAAACCACAACAAATATTTGTACTATATGCAATCTCCAAATGAAAGAAGACACTTTCCATCTCTTGGCAATATGTCCGATTTATAAAGATTTAAGATCAATGTTTTTCGGGAAAATTTCATTAACAATGGAACAAACTAAATGCATTCTTAATGGAGAAAATTGGTCAGCACTACACAAATTTATAGACACTGCGTTAACGTATAGAAATAATATTCTTAATGAATTTGCATAGAAAATACAAAAAAAAAAAAAAAAAAAAAATACAATTAAATTCTATAATTATAATTCCCAATATGTCATGGTTTTATCAATTAATCAGTTTTATTTTATTAAATTTCTATTTTAATCATAATTTATTAATCAAATGTTTAAATTTCGTCAATCAGGCAGACGGCAACGCCATTGCTTATTTAAATTATTAATGTTGTTTTATTGTTTTCAGTACGACAGTTTGCTAATCTAAAATTATAATGTTATAAGAAAACAAAAAAAATGAATAAATAATTTATAAAATCTATAAAATCTTAAAATCTAGACATCGGGTATGAGTTTGATTGCACTTAATAACAGTCACCTGGGAGGAAATGAGACCGCTTTCGTCACGGATATGGCTATATACTGCGTATAAGACCCTATAGTACAGACACCATACTAGGACGTTTACCTATACTTAAGTATGTCAGAGGCAAAAAGACGTATTTTTTGTTTGTGTAGATATTTTTCGGTTGAAATTTTAAACAAATATGAAAGCAACAGGGCTGGCCTTAGCTTAACTAGCGCCCTGTACTTTTTCTAAATCTTGTGTTATTTTTCAATTCGTGTTATTTTGAGATGAATTTTAAGTAGGTGTGCAAATAAAACACGATTGCAGGACGTGCCTTATAGTAATATAATCGCAAGTAATAACAACACAGGTGTGATGAGTGTGTTGTTATTTAAACGATTTTTTTTTTTTTTTTGCTTAAAATTAAACGGCAGCATTTTTTCGCAAAAGATAAAACTAATTCTTCTTGAAGCTATCTCTTAAAAACGCACCCTCAGAACTGTGCGCTCTATGCATTTAGAAATCTTGCACCACATGGTTTGTCCGACCATTGTAAAACTGGGATGAGTTTTTGTCAACAACAGACGTGAATTAAATCAATTTGTTTTAAATACTATCGTTTAAGTAATATGTATCGTTATCAGAATCGAATTGGTGTCGAAAACTATTGCTTGCACTGATTTATGCGATTTTCACTTTCTACTCGTTTTACAGAAGCGTAGTAAAACCCAACAAATGTTTTTTTTTATTTACGGTCGTCATTAGTTATTTTCGAGTTTCTTAAAGAGGTTGAAATACTCCCGAAATAATTTTCTTACATTTTGACTTTCGTCCTCAATACAAAAATCCATGGCACCCAAATTGCCTCTATTTTAAAATAGTTTAATTAAATAATGAATAATTAATTAACAATTAACAAATATAATTAACACTCCAATTGAAACGCTTTACTCAAAAACTGATCAAAAGCTGGCCGTTAATTTGATAGAAAGAAAGCTTAGATGAAACTAGCATTTGCACTTATTTCATTAAACTTCCTCTCTTTCGTGCTTGGTCCTTCAAACTATTTATTTTTGCGAAGGTAGGACAACAATGTACGCAACGCATAGCATTGATTTGCAGAACTGGTTGCATGTTTATTCCACCTATGAATTTGCTCAAATGTCCGTCCTTCTAGGACTGCCAGCTTTTTATTAAAATGGAATTCTGGCAATCCATCGTCTCTTCCATCCATTCCAAAACCCGAAGGTCCACCATATGATTATTAAAAGATTAAAATAAAGTAAAAACACTTTGTGTTTGCTTGGATGTTATAAAGCTTATGTACTCCTATCATCCCCTCTTAAAATGACTGGAAGAATTCCAAAATATTTTGCTCTTCTAGACAAAATATGGTCTGGTATACTGACGGCTCAAAAATGTAAAGTGACTCAGGTTCTGCCATTTTTAGCTACTTTACTTTAAACCGACTTTTTTAAAAGTTTTGACTATCGTTCGCTGGTATTCCGGGATGAGTCTTTGCTATGAATCAATGTGTGAGAATAAAAAGTTCATCGAACTTCGAACACAAAAAAGATAGCAGCCTTCTCAGAGAGCCAAGCAGCCGCAGAACTTAGCTCACCAATAATTAGATCTAAGCTAAAGAACAGCACAAAAGCGCGGGAGGGTAACGAGATTGGAGATATCTTAGGCAAAAGACGGTTCTTTTATGCCATTTGTCGGACCTGAACTATTTTGTAAGATGTTTCATGGACCAATTCCGTAATACACCAAAGAACATTCTACAGGAAGAATCCAACAACTCCACTGGTCAAACTTCTCAAAACTATTTATCCCAGAACGATTGTACTATTAACCGAACACTGTTCTCTAAAAAAACACCTACTCCGAATTAGGATGGTAGCAGACACTATCTGCAGTGAGTACTGAGAATAGATACTTCTAAAAGGAAGAAACGTCTCTGCATATCATTACGAAATGTCCAGCACATCGCCGCTTTAAAAAGCAAATATGTACTTGTTAACGAGATGATCCCCTTGGATAAACCACAGGGAGCTTCAAGCCCAATTTAGGAGCAAAAGATCTGCTTTGAGACCGCCCATATGGGTTGGCAAGTTTCAATTAGCCAATGCAGTGCCGCAGTGCAGAGTTGAATTAGGTTAACCCACCATAAAATCTTATCTACTAGAATGTGCATAATTGGTCAAAGTAATGATTATTGTAATTATTATTATTAAAAAAATACAACTGATCAATATGACTCGAGAAAAAAAAAACATCAAAATTCAATACAAAAGTCAGTGATAGTCTTCAACCGACATTCTATACCTATACGTGATTTTTCAGTAAAAGCTTACTCTCTCATTAACCGTTTGATTGACCGTTAGTCACTTTAGAACACAGTATAGTGCAGTCGATGAAAAGTTCCTAAAGTTGGTAAGCTGTTGTTATATTTGGGCTTTTGATACCATTAACAAGTTCTATTAAAAAATACCATTTTACTGGTGCCGTGAAATAAGGTCGAAGGCAATAAGGCCGAATCGGCCTTATTACCTTTTTTGGGAAATAAGGCCGAAAACAACAACAAAAATATTTTTCTACCTTATTTCCTATTGAAAAGGTAATAATGTCGAAAGGAAAAACGAAATTATTTAACGAAAATAAGAATGCCAAAAGTTGAGAAACAAAGTCGAAATCCGTTGAGTAATAAAATCGAATTTAATTTCTGTTGGATAAAGAAGAAAGAAATTATGGGGCCGCTTCGCTTTGCTTCTCCGCTACGGGACTGAGGGGTTGAATTGAGGGGGGGGGGGGGGGGGGGGGGGGGGCATTTCTATAGAATAAATTTCAAAAGTCACTTGTGAGTTGACCACCTAAGTTGTAAAATCAATGTTTTAATTTTTCGCGCGAATTTTAAGCTATTATTAGTTTTGTGGTTAGAAAATTAAACTTTTCTATGAATTTCTAACCACAAAAAAAAAAAATGAAACCCCCGACCTCGTGCCGACTTCACGCTGACTTTGCGCAACCCCACGCCGACCCGCGCAACGTCGACCCCGCGCCGCGCCGGCCGCGCGGTGCACTGGGCCGCGCTCCCCCCCCCCCCCCCCCCCCCCCTTGGATGAAAAGTTCAACTCCTTAAATCCAATGTTCCTCAGAACATTTCTGTTTCTACCAAAAGTAAAAGCCTTTACAAACAATGATCGCAAAATATTAATCAAAGAAATAAAGTCGAATTCAACTGAGAAATAAAGTCGAACGCTGTTTTCGCCAAATTTAGTGCCACAATGATTTTCGACCTTATTTCCCAAAATTGGTTATAAGGTCGAAAAAGAAATTCGACCTTATTTCCCAATTTTTGGGAAATTAGGTCGATTCGGCCTTATTGCCTTCGACCTTATTTCACGGCACCCATTTTACTGCCATCAGACATAGGGTAACAGTTGCTGTTTTTTACTAACAAACCGAAAGGCACCATAATAAGATTTAAAAAATTGTTTCGAAAGAAAAAATACTTTTATACAGATTCAAGTTCCTTGAACTTTAAAAACATACAGCGGAGACCATATAACAAAGTAACTTTCCAAGGTCGCGTCGATCCTTAGATGGCGCAGTCAGAATTTATTGTACTTGGTTGTCTGGAAAACGAAACTAGCTGCCTTGTAGTACTCGTGACATAATAGTTCAAGGTATCGCCATTCGTGAGGAATTGTCAAGTCCTCCGGTGGTAATCTAAGCCGCCATGAAAAGTGCTTTCTTGGAACGCCAGGTACCCACTGTTCTTAACCATGGTATGGTTTTGATAGACAGCCAGTGCTGAATCTTAAATAAGAATGATTTTAGCTCCACTCTCAACTTGTCAATCACCCCAGTTTTTCAAATGTCTTATGAAACCATCGTTTGGCCTGACCTTTGAACTCACACTTGACGAACTAAATTCGTTAAGAGATAGAACTTCTAATGACTGATGATACAAGAAGATTAAATAGCATCATTTCATCAATTAAGCCTATGACTTTCTGACCTTCTGAAATTTTGTTTTTAAATTTTATGTTGAATTCAATTGCTCATATTGCTATAGCCAAGTTCCTTTGAAACCAGCATTGCGAAAAGAGTTCGAGATATTTCCTTTGATTAAAAATTAAATTATATATAAATTTACTTTTGTATGAAAATTTCTGCCGCAATCTAGATCAAAAGCCGACTTTCTGTCTCCCAAAATACCTGGGCAGATTTATTCCTTTGAATTTGATTCTCAGCTGTTTTTCTTGCACACTTTAATAATATATTTTTCTGAATATATATTCATCTATGTTTAAGGACTTATTGATTTGCTTGACTTATTAAGAACATCGTCTCAACATCTGTCTCCAAGAATTGACGTAATTAATTTCTTACGACGACTCATAAACATCCGTCACGTCGTCTAATAACAATGGAGTAGCTTAACTATCCTACGTTCTAAAGGGCAGGAATCTCTTTCGATGAGGGGAGGCGAATGTCGAAGTTATTAATTATGATCCAAGTTCAACGACAAAAATTCAGCCGAGGCAATATTATTAATCGGACGAATATATATCCATTTCATAAGCTCACTAAATCAGTTGAGTTCGAGGTTGGCGACACAACGAGGGCATGTCGCATTCTTTGTCAAATAAACAAAGGAACATATCGAACGATGCAATATTCTCTTAGTTTTTGTTAGAAAGCACTCTACGGTGGATGTGAAAATCTGTATTGAGGGTGGCTTGGACATACATATATTAACCACCATCCAACCGGCAAACGATGACACATCCTGGAGGGGGATTTTGGTTAATTGCTTTAATGTTACCAATTTCCGGCACTTGGTCAGTTGAGGACCATGACTGTGGAACACCAGAAAATGAGAATTTAATAAACTTTGCTCAATATTATTGGGGAATAATACACTAGGATACTGAGAAGTCTACCGCCAGAAAATGTTCTGACAGCTTGTTAAAGTTGTCAAAACAAGGTTTATTTGATGAGTAGGATCATCAGAGTTTGGCAATGTGAAAAGAGTGGAACAGGCATTGTTCTTTTGCGCTTAGTTTTGCAACATAGTCTCCTTGAGCCATGATCATTAGACTGTTCTCCATTAGATCAACGCAAAACTATAAAAAACAAAATGGCAATACTGTTTTCGTGTTTAATAAACCAGTTCTGTCTTGAAACTTGAAGTCAAGGATGTACAACGATAAAATGGAACGAAGTGTGCAGTAACGTATTTTATTGTTGTCATCCATTTTTTTTAAATTTGTTTGAAAACATTTTTAATCGCCACTATGGATGTTAAAGGGGACTTTTGGAGCAAATAGTTCAAGTGCCTGATACTATTGGCCATATGGCCAATTCTGTGGTGTGTATATCTAATGAGATTCATTTAACAAATTAAATTTAACTAACTATAAAGAGAAATTTTTAAATAAAAACTATAAAACTATAGAAATAACTAAAACACAAGATTAATTTTTGTCAATCGCTATTCAATTCCGTTTATTTGAAAGATAATTCTTTGTAATATTTGTTCGTATTTCTGGCATACTATCATCGCGAATTTATCATTTGTAGTCTAATCTTAACGTCCAACCGATCAATATTTACATCACTTGAAGTCGCATATATATCAGTTGTAGCACAAGGAATGTTGTTTTCTAGTCGTCGATCGTCTCTTACTCATTATTTTCAATTTGCAACTTCACATTCCCCTTCATAAAATAGTGTGGGGGTTAAAGGTAGGTCAGTTTGTTGAAACCAAAGCTCCTCCAATCAAGGTGATCCAATTCAGGAACGAAAAAGTCAATTTTCATGGGTCTGAAACAGTTTTAATTGAGTTTTACCATAGTCTTCAAAGGAGTAAGATGCAATAACTCCATCAGTGCATAAGAATAGTGACTTGCGGACTTCCTACAGCCCAGTTACGGCAGTTTTGCTTCTTTACGCAGCTATTCAAGCAAATTTGAACCTCACTACTAAACAAAGTTTTCTTGTGAAAGTCGAAATTAAGAGCAATTATGTCGTCGGCCATAATGGTTCTGCGGCTTCAATTCTTGTGTGAGTTGAACTTTTTAAGCCAGCAAACCAAGATTGTACTCATATTCTACTACCTTCCTATACCTACAAAATGCTGAACATATGAATATAACTTTCTAACAAAAATTTATTTAAAAATTCTAAAAAAAAAATAGGTAAATGGTTTGAACTGTTTACCGCGGCGCGTCATGTACCTATATGTATATGAACAGTGCGGCTCATTCGGTTTTAATATTTGGAGTGAAGCAACAGAGCTCCCCCGGACTTGCTATACGTCGCGTCCTCGCGAAGGCGATACCCGTCCTTTTTAGAGAAGCTAAAATCTGCTTGCCTTTTACTTAATCACCGTTCTGTTAGTTTCCTTTAGTTTTCTATTCGAACCACATTTGTTTATAGATACCTATCTATAAAAGACTATGTAGTGTAGATAGGTATTCCTATACCTTTAACAAAAAGCCACAACTATCCAAGATGTCTCCTCACAAATTCAATATCATAAAGGAGCTTAAGTATGGGGATTATGTATGAAATGTTTTGCTCGTGGATTGAACTTGTTTTTTTTTTTATTTATGGTCAAACTGTTTGATGACCTTGACTTATATATAATATGCTCATTTTGGTCGCATTCTGAGCAAGTAAATAGCTATGCAGGTATACCTGCATAATAACTGTAATACTGTACCTTCCTATACGAGAATCTAACGACTTTTTGTTTTATTTGTTGAAAGTTAACACCTTTGCCAACAGCTCTGTTGTTTCACATCGACATCCATGACTTCTTAGGGTTTTAACTCTCTTTTTTGTCAATTAGGTTCGATCATCTCCATTGCTCACCTTAATAGAGAAAAAGTTAAGATATTAGAAAAGCACCTAGTAAAAACTGTTTTTTAGTGAAGTTGCCTCTGTATAAAATTATTTAGTGCGCTCACATCAGAATGTTAAACAGTCCCGTCAATAGGGAGTATGGACCGTAAGGTGGGTAATATAATAAATTTTCTCAAAAATATATAAATAAGTAGGTACCTATATGCATAATGTCACAGCACCGCTTGGTAAGCAATGGATTGCACCTAGCACATTAATGACATAATGATTTGGTTGGGAATGAACGCTTGACAGTGGAGAAAGTGAATTTTTGACATCTGTCGCATTTTTTCCTTGGGAAGGAATGGAGGGTACCTAGGTAGGTACCTATAATTTTTTCTGAAGGTTACAAACGGCTAAACGAGAAAGCGCTTTTCACGGAAATGAGTTTAGAATCGGTAGACTTGCTGAAAGGCGATAACTGTGGAGAAACGCGAACTTAGGAGTTGTGATGATCTTAACGATCTTAAACACGTCTTTAAAGAAATTTATATCTTTTAAGATTCCAGTTTTTAATAAAGCTCCAACTCCAGGAGGAAAACAAAAATAATAACAAAAATATTTTTTGTTATCGTTCAAATTGATAACGTAAGAGAGGTTTAGTGAAAAAACACTTGCCATTGAGGTTTAAATTGCTCTCAAAGGACTTTTCAATTTCTCACAAGAGGCAATATAACTAGGTACCTATACCTAAGTGGATAATCAATTTTATGTTTCTGATACCTATTCGAACCACGAACTCCCATAATAACAGACAGAAATGTTAATCATTACACCACTTAAATTTGCTTAAATTTAAAAATTAGACAGAAATTTACATCTTACTTATACCTATACAAGGTACTGTATTTGAGTACCTACCTTTACCATCCTATGATGATCTTTTCGATTTGCCATTGAACTAAACCTACGATTTTATTTTTATTTTTTACAATTTTCTTAAGCAAAAGACATTTTGTCCTCAGTGCCAATTGAAGTAAATTTCGCTCACTTATTAGGCTATTCAACAATTTACATACAACATATAGGTACCTACCTAATATATGTACCTACTCAAACCGTTATAAAGTCTCTGAAATGATAATTTCAGCATTATCAAAATGTGACTTGACTTAAATTTTGACCTTAAATACCTAGCTGTATTTGTCCCCTGAGATTCATTTTCACATCCAGCCTGAGAAAAATAATCGATTGCTACTGTTTGAGAAGCTGTGGTATGCTACGACAATGCACCAACCGACGGCAAAATAAAAAGAAAACCAAAGAAATGTAAGTAGGTACATACACACAAATACACAGTTGAAAAAAAAGTATCCAAGGAAATGAAAAAGCCAAAGCACTCCAAAGAAGGAGAAAATTACCGATTCGCGTCGACAATAACCACGCCTAGCTATCCAATGCTACCAAACTTAGTCACACAGTCAAAAGCACAGTGCACTGGAAGGGGAACTGCGAATCGGTTTATTTTTCTAACCCATCGCCATGTTATTTAGTACTGTGAAAAAGCAAACTCCTCCCCAATGCACTGCAAAGGAAACTGAAACGTGGATGAAAAATCCCGAAAGCCATATTTATACGAATGATGTGTTGTTGGTGTTACGTCGTGTTGTGTGCCCTCAATTCCATTCATTGCGACTGTGTTTATTGCATGCACTGGCATGAGGTACAGTACGCTTGACAATTCATGAAAATGCTACCCCTTTCTGTTCTTTGTTTTTTATTAGACGAGCCACGAAGGAAAAGGCAAAATAGACACAAAAAATAAAAGAAGAGAAAAACTTGGGAAAAAGAAAAGAACCAAAGTCCAATTGATTGTTTAGTTGGTTTCTTTTTTGGATTGTCGTTCTTATTGGAGCTACAACGGACGACGGAGGACGGAGTTGTTCATCGTTTTGTCTCACATGGCATATAATCGTGTTTGTGCAACCAAATGTTTTATATGTGTGCTCCTTTGTGCAGTGAAAAATTAACAATAAATGTAATGGCAGCAATAGTTGTAATTAATAATAACAGTTGCTTTCGTGTAAGTTTCTCCATTCCTTTTGCAACTTATTCTCACCAATGAATGAAGAGGGTGAAACGTCAAAACACCCACCTACCTTGAATGTTTTTCCAACTGAATGTTTGTATATTGTATATACCGAATTTCGCCCGGGGGAATAAGAATTTGAATAAATGCAGTCAGAGATTGTTTGGAATTAAAAGTGAACATGGTAAAGTTCAAGGAAATGGTTTGTAAAACATAATTTGGGGTGTGTTGTGCTCTTGTGGGGCCATTTTCTATGGAAAAAGAGATTGGATTGTCTTTTTGGAGAGGTGGGTTACTATCTTTCAATGGATTTTGTTTTTGTGAAGCTGTAGAAGGAACCTCTTGTTTTTTAAAGAACATTATGTCTTTGAAATACCAAAAAGGAAAAATTTACAATGGTTTCCAAATTAGCAAAAATAATACCAAAAAGTTAGGCATCCCCTACTCCGGCCGTGAAGATTAAACTTAACTTTGCCCTAATCTTTATCAAGGAAAGCTCAAGCCTAAAAGAAAGATTCAATTCGAAAGGAATTGTCAAATGACTTTCACAGCCCTTTTATAATTTTGAAAGACTGCTAGATGATGAGACAACAAATAAGTACGACGCTGTGGTTGACGTAATTTTCATATCGATTTATTAGGTAACTAATATAAGCTGCTCACAGCTTTAAAATCTAATCTGGTACAGAGAGCAAGCTTTGTTGAATACCTTTACCCACCGAATCCTTTGAAATCCACGCATTTTGTTTACCATCACGAAAGCGGGAAAGAAGGAGGTAGGTATACGTATAGGTATTCGTTCTGAGATGGAAAATTAAGCACTCTTTAAATGTATTTAGTAAAACTAAAAACCATACCTATACCTAAGTACCTACTCAAGAGGAAAATACCTATGAAGAAAATAAAGAAGACCTAATCAATTTTTTTGATTGTCGCTTATGAATTCCTTAGCCATTGCGTGTGAACCGAAATTCTTTCGGCCAGAAACCTGGTTTGTGTCAATAAATGCGATTTCAGGCATGACGAGACAATTTTGATTTCTAGATCGATGCTCACCATTGTTATGTTAGTACCTAACCTACAAATTGACTTTTAAGTCGTTAGGTATATAGTTTTGATAGGAATGCAAAATAATTTGTGAGTCTGATTTTGTGCAGGGTGTCCAACGCTGCCTCATAACAAAAGCAGAATACACCACCGTCCTTTTTGATTTAAATAAAGACTTTAAAAATTTTGACGTGTTCCCATATTAAATCTTTGAGAAATTATATTTATAATTATACCTAATATATATATGTAATTAAATATATATTGGTATGGTTGTAAGTTGTGGGGTACTGGGGAGAACGAAGCGAGTTATCAAAGAAACATTCTCAGCGAGTACTGCTGCTATCTGCTAAGGGTGCGGAAAAAGATCTATTCTTTAGAAAACTGTCTTCTACTTTTGTTAAAAATCACGAATATAAGAAAATCAATCAAGTGAACATTGGCGCAACGTGCAACTATTACCTCGTAAAATGATTTTAGTGTAGAGACATTAAGAATAAGTATATTAGCTGTTGAACCATGCAGAAGAAAATTAAAGGACGAAATTTTCATAGGTTACAATTTATTCCTCATTCTAATTTGAACAAAACTAAAAGTTGGTACGGACAGATAGAAATGCGCCAGGTTCATGATTCTTCGGTTTCTGTCGCTATAGAGAACATGAAAGAACTTAATATTTAAATTTAACGGAAAGTATAAATACGTATCGAATGCGCTTATATAAATGAGCCTATCGTAGCACCATTGACAGTTCGGTATTTGTATCATAAAGCATGTTAGTAAGTAGGCTGGTATTTCAACCTAGCAAAACTATTTTATTGCAGAGTACAATTAAAGAATCAGCCTTGGACTAAAAAACATATCTGTGTTAAGACCTTCTCTCAATGAAACTAAATAAAAACACTCCAGCCATACCGATCTTGTCCTATAGCGGCGACAAGTAAGAACACTTGTCGCACGATGCGACTCGCACCCTTATTTAGAAATATGTGGTTGGTTGTTTCATTGAAAAAGATTTTTTAAGCTTTATTCCCTGAAAATCCATTGGGTTTAACTATGGAGGAGAAAAATATTTAAAGACACAAATCACAGGCTATAATTTATCTCAAATTCTGATTATGTCAAAACTAAAAGTTGATAAGGATAGGTAAGGTAGGTATATACAGGGTGATTCGCATAAGGTGTGACAAAAAGATAGGGTGTGTAGGTTGGACCTAGACAAGCAAAAAATCCTATGGGAGGGGGGGTCCATTTTCCCCCGTTTAGGCGGGAGGGAAAAGAACGGTAATACTTACAGCGTCGTGCTATAGCATTTTGAAAAGCCAAAAACCTATACATTTATTTAAATTTTAAAATAAGTTGTTCAAATGAATAGTTTTTGAAATATTAATTTTCAAAGTCAAAATTTTGAAAAAAAAAACATAATTTTTTTTTTCAAACCATTTTTTTTCAAAATTTTACATAATTAAGTAGTATTTTTCTGGCTTATTTTCAATGCTCTTATTTATTTTTGATCAAACACAAAAAACCGGATGTCAAAATAACCTGTAGTTTTTGAGAGAACCAAAAATTACAAAAACGACTTTTTTAAATTTTTTGTTTTTTTAAAGTTTTTTTTTCGTTATTATTATTATTTCGTTGTATATAGCGATCGATCGGAAAGAAAAAACTAAGGTAGACCAAAGCATTCCTGGTACGGACACAGGGGCCAAAAAAATTTGCATTTGTTTGGCCTCAGAGATGGGAAATTTCCAAACTGTAAGGTTTTCCGACGCATTATAAAGTCAAAAAGGCACTTAATGAGCGGAATCCTACTGTGAATGACTAAAGTAGGAGAACTTTAATGCCTTCGAGATAAGGATGCTCGTAACACCGAACAAATTAAAAGAAGAAGGTAATGACACGTTAAGCCACTGGATCGAGTGCAATTCCTGCCCCAATAGGGAACTGCGTGGTATATCTCCATAGAACTATCGAAGCACCATTACACCCAAAAATGTTTTTACTGAACCAAATTAATTTCTTTGCATTTTTTGATGAAGACGAAAATCAATCGAAGCTTAAAATTTAACAAAGCCTTTGAAGCTGGTGCAGCCTGCCATGGGACAGTGAAGGCATGTTATCCATTATAATAACCTCGGTTAGCTGTTCCTTCAAATTTACTATGGGAACAAAGTTGTTTTTTTTTTCATATCATATAACAACTCCTTTTAACAACAATATGTGTTTCAAAATTTTTTTCAATTGAATTTTTGAAGACTTATGCATGACACTCGCTGTTATCAATGCCTTTTCCAATCTGGCATACCAAATATTATATTTAATGTTCTTCTTGGTGAGCTTTATAGAAATTTCAGATAAGAAATGAAACCGGTCGGTGTGAAAACTAACAAAAGTACCCGTATTATTGTTTTATTCAAACAAACCTCAATACTAGAAATCTTTCTCTATCTTTTTTTAAATTCTTACCCATTTTTATTTTTCCAATTATTATAAAATGTATGGGCTTTTAGGTGCACTTATTTACCTATGAGTATTTTTTATTACTATTGTTCATTTTCAAAAAATAAAGAAACTCTGTTTTAGAGGCATTTTCTGAAAAAAAAAAAAAAATGACCCGAAAGTCAAAACTTTGCTTGGAGAAGAAAACTTGAACATCACTTAAAATTGAACATCTTTTTTTTTTTTTTTTTTTTTGCATCTCAGAGACTTAAGCGGTACTGAACTTAGAGCAAGCTCATTTGTACACACTTATCTACGCTCTTCATCATTAATGCAAGTGTTAGTGGTTAGTAAACAACGCCAACACAAGCACAAATAGAACGTATACGAGGAAAAAAATAAAAGACATTACAATTTTTACAAACAAAAAAAAAAAATAAAAAAAGTACATTAATAAATAGAACAAAATAAACTAGGGAAACATTATTAAACAAAAGCTATACATAAATAAGAACAGAAATTAAATAACTATTACAAAATATCAAATAAAAGTCATGCAGGTGGCACACTGGTTCTTAGTTTTAATTTTAAAGTATTTTTACTTAAATTGAAATCGGAAGTAAAAGGATAGGAGTTAGATAACCTACTCATGCGAGCTAATGGCTCATGCATGCCATAGTTAGTTCTGTGATGGGAGCAATGTAAAAACTCTAAATTACGTAGCTGGTGAGATCCTCCACGATAGTTGAAACTAATGTGGGAAAGCAAGTCGGGGGCATCAGTTGAACCGGTTATTAATTGATGAAAAAAAACTAAATCATTGTTAATTCGTCTCTGTGAGAGGGTTTGAAGGTTTAATAGGCGAATACGATTTTCGTAAGGAGGTAAATTGAAAGGATCTTCCCAAGGAAGACCTTTGAGAGCGAAACGTATGAATCTGTGCTGTACTGCTTCGATTCGAGATTTATGAATATCATAAAATGGTGACCACACCTGAGACGCATATTCTAGATGCGGACGAACATAACACTTATATAAAGAGAGGGTGACGTAGGGGTCATTGAATTCCTCTGCCCATCGCTTAATAAAGCCAAGCATTGAATTCGATTTGTTAATAATGAGGTTGATGTGTTCATTAAACTCGAGGTTGGTACTAAATAGAACACCGAGGTCACGGAAACTAAAAACTTGAGATAGGGATTGTTTATTTTGGTTTTTTGGTCATCCAGAAGTTTATATTTTAATTCTTCCAGGATTTGGAATAATTTCTCATATTATTAGTCAAGAATCTGGAAAAAAAGAAACTTTTGGATCATTAGGAATAATTTATGCTATATTAGCAATTGGATTATTAGGATTTATTGTATGAGCCCATCATATATTTACAGTAGGTATTAGTGGCGAAGCGTCCATATAAGTCGATTATTTCCGACTTACCTTTTGAAATTCACATCCGAAACATCTTAGACTTCTGGCAACATGAATCAAACTTTACCATACACATAAACTCGCTGCCAACATTTTTTTAACAACTACCACTCTGCTTTCCGTTTTATTCTACACACATGTTGGCTCTTCAATTCACTTCATAAACAAACACAAAACTTTAGCAACATACAAGGTAACCCCAAATATTACGTCTTATAAAACTTGTTGCTGGATAGAACAAATTTGTGTTCTCTCCTCTTTTTTCTTTTACCAAAAAATATGACGGTAGAACATCGTCTTATTTTCTTCCAAAAGAAAGCATGTATTGAACAGAGAAGAGCCTAGCGCTAGGCACCTCTCTGTTCAATACATGCTTTTTTATGGAAGAAAATAACCCGGTGTTCTAGCGTCATATTTTTTGGTAAATCTGTTGTTTGTTATCCCTTTGTGCTCTGAGCACGTGAATATAGCGCCGGCGCAGTAGCCCAGTACTCATTTGCAGCATTGCTTCTGCACACTTCGGTGTTTGCATGATATTGGTTTTATAAAAGAAAAAAACGCTTTCCTTCGTATTTCTTCCCATGGACACATGCTTATAAACAAAAATGTATGTTGCAGCTTGCAGCTTGAGGTAGGTCTCTACTTGAAGAACAAGAAAATAACACGCTGCTCTCCGACTTATTTTATGAATTTGTATGTGTCTCTGCACTGGACTCATGTGTCAAAGCTCAAAGGTTGCCACTTTGATAACAAATATGCGTGGATATTAGATCTCATAGCATAAAGCATTTTTTTGGGAGAAAATGCAAAAAATAATGGGAATTTTTCTAAAGTGGCACAAGTGGCCTAAATCAATTCAGTTCCCAATGAGCCGTATTTTATTTGAAAAACGCTGTTTACCAGCAGAACGCAGTGCAATACTTATTTAAATTGATTTAGTGCTTTTGGTGATTTTTTTAAATATTACAAATTTAGGCTTTAAAAATTGAAAAGTGCAAAAAGTCTGAAAAGTTTTCCGATAGTAAGTTTCAGTGGTTTGATTATGACCTTAATATCTGTTGACTGTTGCTTAACTGATTTTCACTTAGAGGAAACAAATAGTTTTAATAATTAGCTTAGTTTTATAAAAAAAAAGTAATGAAGCTATACCTTATAGCAAAGTTGGTTTGAAATACTTGACTTTTTGGCTTGATGCCAAGACAAACATTCCACAAAAAAAAATTTCAAGTAAACTTTTTTTGTTGGTGACTAAGTTTCCTTCGAGTTACCATTTGGAATTATTCACCCCTCGCCACTGGTAGGTATAGATGTTGATACACGAGCTTATTTTACCTCAGCTACAATAATTATTGCAATTCCAACAGGAATTAAAATTTTCAGTTGATTAGCTACTTTACATGGAACTAATATAATTTATACTCCTGCTATATTATGAGCACTAGGATTTGTATTTTTGTTTACAGTAGGAGGATTAACTGGAGTAGTATTAGCTAATTCTTCTCTTGATATTATTTTACATGATACATATTATGTAGTTGCACATTTTCATTATGTATTATCAATAGGAGCTGTATTTGCTATTATAGCTGGATTTATTCATTGATATCCTTTATTTACAGGATTAACATTAAATAAAAAATGACTTAAAAGTCAATTTATTATTATATTTGTAGGAGTAAATTTAACATTTTTCCCTCAACATTTCTTAGGATTAGCAGGAATACCTCGACGATATTCTGATTATCCTGATGCATATACTACATGAAATGTAATTTCAACTATTGGATCAACTATTTCATTAATTGGAATTATTATATTTATAATTATTATTTGAAAAAGAATAATTAAACAACGACAAGTAGTATATACTATACAACTTAATTCATCTATTGAATGATATCAAAATATCCCTCCTGCAGAACATAGATATTCAGAATTACCTTTATTATCTAATTTCTAATATGGCAGATTAGTGCAATGGATTTAAGCTTCATATATAAAGTATTTCACTTTTATTAGAAATAAATGTCAACATGAGCAAATTTAAATTTACAAGATAGAGCATCTCCATTAATAGAACAATTAACATTTTTCCATGATCATACTATATTAATTTTAATTATAATTACTATAATAGTATCATATATAATATTTATAATATTTTTTAATAATTATACAAATCGATTCTTACTTCATGGTCAAACAATTGAAGTAATTTGAACTATTTTACCTACTTTTATTTTATTATTTATTGCTTTTCCTTCATTACGATTATTATATTTATTAGATGAAATTAATGAACCTTCTATTACATTAAAATCAATTGGTCATCAATGATACTGAAGTTATGAATATTCTGATTTTATAAATATTGAATTTGATGCATATATAATTCCTACAAATGAATTAAATAATAATAATTTTCGATTATTAGATGTAGATAATCGAATTGTTCTTCCAATAAATTCTCAAATTCGAATTTTAGTAACTGCTACAGATGTAATTCATTCATGAACAGTACCTGCATTAGGAGTAAAAATTGATGGGACTCCTGGTCGATTAAATCAAACTAATTTTTTAATAAATCGACCTGGTTTATTTTTTGGTCAATGTTCAGAAATTTGTGGAGCAAATCATAGTTTTATACCTATTGTTATTGAAAGAGTTCCAATAAATTTTTTTATTAAATGAATTTCTAATATAAATTAACATTAAATGACTGAAAGCAAGTACTGGTCTCTTAAACCATGTTATAGTAATCTAGCAATTACTTTTAATGATAAAAAAAAAAAAAAAAAATTAGTTAAACTATAACATCAATATGTCAAATTGAAATTATTATTATTTATAATATTTTTTAATCCCTCAAATATCTCCTATTAGATGATTAAATTTATTTATATTATTTTCAATAATTTTTATATTATTTAATATTATAAATTATTTTATTTATTTTTCTATTACTCCAAAATCTAAAAATTTAAAAAATATTAATATTAATTCAATAAATTGAAAATGATAACTAATTTATTTTCTGTATTTGACCCTTCTTCTAGAATTTTAAATTTATCATTAAATTGATTAAGAACTTTTATTGGGTTATCAATAATTCCTTCAATATATTGATTTATACCTTCACGATTTCATATTATTTGAGTTATAATTTTAAATACTTTACATAAAGAATTTAAAATTTTATTAGGGAATCCTAATCAAAAAGGAACAACTATTATTTTTATTTCATTATTTAGTATAATTTTATTTAATAATTTTATAGGTTTATTTCCTTATATTTTTACTAGAACTAGTCATTTAACATTAACATTAACATTGGCTTTACCTTTATGATTAACTTTTATAATTTATGGCTGATTAAATCATACACAACATATATTTGCTCATTTAGTTCCTCAAGGTACTCCATCAATTTTAATACCTTTTATAGTATGTATTGAAACTATTAGAAATATTATTCGTCCAGGAACTTTAGCAGTTCGATTAACTGCAAATATAATTGCAGGTCATTTATTAATAACACTATTAGGAAATACAGGATCTTCATTATCAACTATTATAATTATATTATTACTAGTTGTTCAAATTTTATTATTAGTTTTAGAATCAGCAGTTGCAATTATTCAATCATATGTATTTGCTGTATTAACTACTTTATACTCTAGAGAAGTAATTTAATTATATAATGTCAACACATTCAAATCATCCTTTTCATTTAGTAGATTATAGACCATGACCATTAACAGGAGCTATTGGAGTTATAACTATAGTTTCAGGGTTAGTAAAATGATTCCACCAATATAATATATCATTAATATTATTAGGAACATTAATTACATTATTAACAGTTTATCAATGATGACGAGATGTATCACGTGAAAGAACTTTTCAAGGATTACATACTTATTCAGTAACAACAGGATTACGATGAGGTATAATTTTATTTATTGTGTCAGAAATTTTATTTTTTACTTCTTTTTTTTGAGCTTTTTTTCATAGAAGTTTATCTCCTACTATTGAATTAGGAACTATATGACCCCCTTTAGGCATTATCCCTTTTAACCCTTTTCAAATTCCTTTATTAAATACAACTATTTTATTAGCATCTGGGATTACTGTAACATGAGCACATCATAGTTTAATAAGTGGAAATTATTCTCAAACTACTCAAGGTTTATTTTTTACAGTATTATTAGGAATTTATTTTTCTATTTTACAAGCTTATGAATATGTTGAAGCTCCTTTTAGAATTGCAGATGCTGTTTATGGATCAACTTTTTTTATAGCAACAGGATTTCATGGACTTCATGTATTAATTGGAACTTCATTCTTATTAGTATGCTTAATTCGTCATTTAAATAATCATTTTTCAAAAAATCATCATTTTGGATTTGAAGCTGCAGCATGATATTGACATTTTGTTGATATTGTTTGATTATTTTTATATGTATCAATTTATTGATGAGGAGGATAATATATTTATATAGTATAAAAGTATATATGACTTCCAATCATAAGGTTTATTAATATAATAATATAAATAATTTTTTCTATAATAAGAATATCTTTAATTATTATTTTATTATCAACAGTAGTAATAATATTAGCTACTATTTTATCTAAAAAAACTTTTAATGATCGAGAAAAAAGTTCACCTTTTGAATGTGGATTTGATCCAATATCTTCTTCTCGACTACCATTTTCATTAAAATTTTTTTTAATTACAATTATTTTTTTAATTTTTGATGTAGAAATTGCTTTAATTTTACCTATAATTTTAATTTTAAATTATTCAAATTTAATTATATGAAGAATTACATCAATTGTATTTATCTTAATTTTATTATTAGGATTATATCATGAATGAAATCAAGGAATACTTAATTGATCAATTTAGGGTTATAGTTAAAATTATAACATTTGATTTGCATTCAAAAATAATTGATTAATTCAATTTACCTTAATATTTTATTGAATATGAAACGATTTATTGTAATTAGTTTCGACCTAATTTTAGGTATTTATACCCTTATTCTAATTTTAATTGAAACCAAAATAGAGGTATATCACTGTTAATGATAAAAATGAATTATTTATTCCAATTAAAGAAATATGTAGATCAAATAAAAGCTGCTAACTTTTTATTTTAATGGTTTAATTCCATTTATATTTCTCATTTATATAGTTTAAATAAAACATTACATTTTCATTGTAAAAATAAAATATATTTTTTTATAAATTACTAAATTTAATTATATAATTATTTAAAGATTAATAAATCTCCTTAACATCTTCAATGTTATACTCTATTTTATAAGCTATTTAAATTATAATAAAATTAAAAATATTATTAAAATAATAATTCATAAAATAAAAATTATTAAATAAATTTTTAAATTATTATTTTGTATAAAATAATTAAATTGAGAATAATAAACTAATTTATTATATAAATTTTGTCTTCCTATAAATTCTGATCAACCTTGATCAAAATTATTAACAACATTTATTCCAATTTTTAAAGAATAATTAATAATTCCATAAGTAGAAATATAAGGTATAAATCATATTGATCCTCTAAATATACTAATAAAATAATATTTTAAAGATTTATTTATAAAAAATAATGAAATATTAGAAATTAAATATCCAAAAAAACCTCCTATAATACAAACAAATAAAGTTATATATTTTAAATAATAAGGTAAACAAATTATTGAAGGAGTTAAAAAAATTAATCAACTTAATATTGAACCCCCAATAATTCTTATAAATATTAACCCTAATATTCTTTTTAATATAACTCAACTTTCATCATTTAATACATTTAATCTTATACAATTTATATCACCAGTTATTGAATAATAAACTAATCGTAAAGAATAACATACAGTTAATCCAGTTGAAAAAAAAAATAAATAATAAATAAATAAATTAATTATACTTATAGATACAATTTCTAAAATTAAATCTTTTGAATAAAATCCAGCTAAAAAAGGTATCCCACATAAAGCTAAATTAGCTACATTAAAACAAGAACAAGTTAAAGGTATAAATAATGTTAATCCTCCCATTAAACGTAAATCTTGAAAATTATTTATATTATGAATAATTGCTCCTGCACATATAAATAATAAAGCTTTAAATAAAGCATGAGTTAATAAATGAAAAAAAGCTAATTTATAGTACCCTATAGATAGAATTATTATTATTAATCCTAATTGTCTCAATGTTGATAAAGCAATAATTTTTTTTAAATCAAATTCAAAATTAGCCCCTAGACCAGATATAAATATAGTTAAACCAGCTATTAATAATAATAATTGACCTATAAATGAATTATAAACTAATATATTAAATCGAATTAATAAATAAATTCCTGCTGTAACTAAAGTAGATGAATGAACTAAAGCAGAAACAGGGGTAGGTGCAGCTATAGCTGCAGGTAACCAAGAAGAAAAAGGAATTTGAGCACTTTTTGTTATTGCAGCACTTGTTACTAAAACTCCAATTAATATTATTTGTTTATCATTTAATATAAATTCTAAATAAAAAATATATCTCATTCTTCCATAATTTAATATTCAAGCAATTGCTAATAATAAAAATACATCACCAACACGATTCATTAAAGCAGTTAATATTCCAGCATTAAAAGATTTTACATTATTAAAATAAATAACTAAACAATAAGAAACCAATCCTAAACCATCTCATCCTAATAAAATTCTAATTAAATTTGGACTAATAATTAATAATATTATTGATAAAACAAATATTAGTACTAACAAAATAAATCGATTAATATTAATATCATTTGATATATATTCTTTTCTATAATAAATTACTAAAGAAGAAATTAATAAAACAAAAGATATAAATATTAAACTTATTCAATCAAATAAAATAGTTATTACAATTCTTATTGAATTTAAAGAAACAACTTCTCATTCTAAAAAATAAATAATTTCATTTAAAAGAAAATAAAATGAACATAATAATAATAATATTCTAATAATAAATAAAAAAAAAAAATTTATTAAACAAATTGATAAATATTTCATAATTTAAAATGAATAAATTCATATCATTGATACCACAAATCAATATTTTATAATAAACTATTTAAATTTATAATCATAACAAACTTATTTCAGATTTTAATACTAATAAATTTAAAGGAAATCAATGAAGAAATAATAATAAATATTCACGATTATATCCTATTCTAAATGAATAAATCCCTGAAAATAATTTTCCATGTTGTCTATAAGCATATAGATATAAAGTATATGCAGCACTAAAAAAACATCTAAAAATTAATAAACATATTGTAAATATTGATCAACTTACAATTCTATTTAATAAAGAAATTTCTCCTAATAAATTTAAAGTTGGAGGTGCAGCTATATTACCAGCACATAATAAAAATCATCATAAAGATATTGAAGGTATAAAATTTAATAACCCTTTATTAATTAATAAACTTCGTCTACCTAATCGTTCATATGTAATATTAGCTAAACAAAATAATCCTGAAGAACATAAACCATGAGCAATTATTAAAGTATAAGATCCAGAAATTCCTCAATAAGTTATTGTTATTAATCCTCTTAAAACAATACCTATATGAGCTACAGAAGAATAAGCAATCAATGCTTTTAAATCAGTTTGTCGCAAACAAACTAAACTTACTAAAATTCCTCCAACTAAACTAATTCTAATAAATAAATAATTGTATTTAAATCCTAAAATTTGTAAAAATGAAAAAAATCGCAATAATCCATACCCTCCTAATTTTAATATAATTCCAGCTAAAATTATAGACCCAGAAACAGGAGCTTCTACATGAGCTTTTGGTAACCATAAATGTACTAAAAATATAGGTATTTTAACTAAAAATGATAAAATTAATGAAAAATATAAAATCATATAATTTAGATTATAATTACTAATTAAATAAAAATTTATAGTTATTATATTATTATATAAATAAAAAATAGCAACTAATATAGGTAAAGAAACTAACAATGTATAAAATAATAAATATATACCTGCTTGTAACCGTTCAGGTTGATACCCTCAACCTAAAATTAATAATAAAGTAGGAATTAATCTACATTCAAAAAAAAGATAAAAAAGAAAAATATTTATTCTTCTAAAAGTTAAAAATAAAAATAATAATAATAATAATAAATTTAACATAAATAATTTCTTATAATTATTATTTTTATTAATAGAATATCTTGCTATTATTATTAATGAACAAATTCAAAAACTTAATAAAATTATACCATAAGAAAGTAAATCTATACCTAAAAAATAAGAAATTAATATTCAATAATTAGTAAAATAATTATTAATAATTAAAAAAAATATAATAATAAATAATATATTTTGAACCATTCAAAATATATTTTTTATAAAACAAATTGGAAACAATAATAATAATATAAATAAAATTATTAACATTGTAAAATATTAAAAGATTGAAAATAATCATTTCCATATATACGAATTATAGATACTAAAATAGATAAACCTAAAACTCCTTCACAAACTGCAAAAGTTATAAAAATTATACTAAAATAATTTTCATAATTTAATATATTTAAATAAATAAATAATAAATAAAATAAAGATAACACAATATATTCTAAACTTAAAAGTATAGATAATAAATGTTTTCGATTAGAAATAAAAATAAAAATACCTATTATTATTAAAAAAAAAGGTAAACCTCAATTAATTAATATTATCATTAGTTTTAATAGTTTAAAAAAAACATTGGTCTTGTAAATCAAAAATAAGAATTATTTCTTTTTAAACTTCAAGAAAAAAGATATTTCTTTATCATTAATCTCCAAAATTAATATTTTAATTAAACTATTTCTTGATATTATTCAAATTATTTTATACAGATTAATTATAATATTTAGATTTATATTTATACAAATAAATCATCCTTTAAGAATAGGATTAATATTATTAATTCAGACATTAATAATTTGTAGCATTACAGGATTAATAACAAAAACTTTTTGATTTTCTTATATTTTATTCTTAATTTTTGTTGGAGGAATACTTGTTTTATTTATTTATGTAACTTCTTTAGCCTCAAATGAAATATTTGCATTATCTATAAAAATAATTATAATAATTCTATTAATTTTTATATTAATAATAATAATAAATTTTTTTATAGATAAAATAACTATAATATTCAATTCATTAAATATTGAAATAATATCAATTATTAATAATAATTCATATATTAAAGAAAATATTTTAAGATTAAATAAATTATATAATTATCCAACAAATATAATTACTATTTTAATAATTAATTATTTATTAATTACATTAATTGCTACAGTAAAAATTACTAAACTATTTTATGGCCCTATACGATTAATATATTAACTAATGAATATAACTTTACGAACTACTCATCCAATTTTAAAAATAGCAAATAATGCTTTAGTTGATTTACCCACTCCAATTAATATTTCTATTTGATGAAATTTTGGTTCATTATTAGGATTATGTTTAATTATTCAAATTTTAACTGGTTTATTTTTAGCTTTACATTATACAGCAGATATTAATATAGCATTTAATAGAGTAGACCATATTTGTCGAAATGTTAATTATGGTTGATTATTACGTACATTACACGCTAATGGTGCATCATTTTTTTTTATTTGTATTTATATACATGTAGGCCGTGGAATATATTATGGATCTTATTTATTTACTACAACTTGATTATCAGGAACAATTATTTTATTTTTAGTAATAGGAACAGCTTTTATAGGATATGTTTTACCATGAGGACAAATATCTTTTTGAGGAGCTACAGTAATTACTAATTTATTATCTGCTATTCCTTATTTAGGATTAGATTTAGTCCAATGAATTTGAGGAGGATTTGCGGTTGATAATGCAACATTAACTCGATTTTTTACTTTTCATTTTATTTTTCCTTTTATTGTTTTAGCAACTGTAATAATTCATTTATTATTCTTACATCAAACAGGATCTAATAATCCAATAGGATTAAATTCAAATTTAGACAAAATTCCTTTTCATCCTTTTTTTACTTATAAAGATACAACAGGATTTATTATTTTAATAATAATATTATTATTATTAACATTAATAAATCCTTACATATTAGGAGATCCTGATAATTTTATCCCAGCTAATCCTTTAGTTACTCCAATTCATATTCAACCTGAATGATATTTTTTATTTGCTTATGCAATTTTACGTTCAATTCCTAATAAACTTGGAGGAGTAATTGCTTTAGTAATATCTATTGCTATTTTAATAATTATGCCTTTTTATCATTTAAGAAAATTCCGAGGAATTGAATTTTATCCTATAAATAAAATTTTATTTTGAATTATAGTATCTATTGTAATTTTATTAACATGAATTGGAGCACGACCAGTAGAAGATCCTTATATTTTAATTGGTCAATTATTAACAATTTTATATTTTATATATTATTTAATTAATCCTTTAATTTGTAAATGATGAGATAATTTATTAAATTAATAAAAGTTAATGAGCTTGAATAAGCATATGTTTTGAAAACATAAAATAGAAATTTAAATTTTCTATTAACTTTACTAAATTTAGTTATAATAATAATAAATTATATTAAAAAAATTTTTAGCCCAATAAAAAATAATAAATAATTTAAGGAAAAAGGTAAAAAACTTTTTCAAGCTAAATATATTAATTTATCATATCGAAATCGTGGTAATGTCCCTCGTACTCAAATGAAAACAAAAGAAATAAATATTAATTTAAAATAAAAAAAAAAATTTAATACATCCCCTCCTAAAAAAATTAAAGAAAATAATATTCTTATAAATAAAATTCTAGAATATTCAGATAAAAAAATTAAAGCAAATCTTCCTCTTCTATATTCTACATTAAACCCAGATACTAATTCTGATTCTCCTTCAGCAAAATCAAAAGGAGTACGATTAGTTTCTGCTAAAGAAATGATTAATCAAATAAATCTTAAAGGAAATAATAAAATAAAAAATCATATATATATTTGATAATAATAAAAATTTAATATATTATAATTATTAATTAAAAATACAAAAGATAATAAAATTAATGCTAATCTCACTTCATAAGAAATAGTTTGAGCAACAGAACGTAACCCTCCTAATAATGCATAATTAGAATTAGAAGATCATCCTGCAATTATAACTGTATAAACTCCTAAACTTGTACAACATATAAAAAAAATTAAACCTAAATTAAAAGAAAATAATTTAATAAAAAAAGGTATACATATTCATAATAATAAAGATAAAAATAATGAAAAAATAGGAGAAAAATAATATGAAATGTAATTAGATACTAAAGGATAAGTTTGTTCTTTAGTAAATAATTTAATTGCATCACAAAAAGGTTGAGGAATTCCTATTAAACCAACTTTATTAGGACCTTTACGAATTTGAATGTATCTTAAAACCTTTCGTTCTAATAAAGTTAAAAAAGCAACTCTTACTAATACACAAATAATTAATAATAATCTTATAATAATAAATATAATAATTTCTATATAAAACAAGTACTATTTGTAAATAATAAATTACATTTATAAATTCTAAATTTATTGCATTAATCTGCCAAAATAGTTAAATTATTAATAATATTCTTATTTTTAAATTATAATTAATTTAATATTTAATCCTTTCGTACTAAAATATTTTAATTTATTAAAGATAGAAACCAACCTGGCTTACACCGGTTTGAACTCAGATCATGTAAGATTTTAAAAGTCGAACAGACTTTAAATTTAAACGGCTACACCTAAAATTATATCTTAATCCAACATCGAGGTCGCAATCTTTTTTATCAATATGAACTCTCCAAAAAAATTACGCTGTTATCCCTAAAGTAACTTAAATTTTTAATCAATATAATTGGATCAATTATTCATAAATTAATGATTTTAATATTTAAAAGTTAATTAAATTTTAATATCACCCCAATAAAATATATTTATTTATTATAATTAAAAAAATCTTTAAAATTAAAATTAATAAATATATAAAGATTTATAGGGTCTTCTCGTCTTTTAATTAAATTTTAACTTTTTAATTAAAAAATAAAATTTTATTATAATTTCAAATGAAACAGTTAATATTTCGTCCAACCATTCATTCCAGCCTTCAATTAAAAGACTAATGATTATGCTACCTTTGCACAGTTAAAATACTGCGGCCATTAAAAAATCATTGGGCAGGTCAGACTTTAAATTAAATTCTAAAAGACATGTTTTTGTTAAACAGGCGAATATTATTTTTGCCGAATTCTTTAAATAAACTTTTCATTTTAAAAAAATTAGTTAAATTATAATATACTAATTATATCATTATTATTTTATTTTTATTGTTAAAAAAAATATTTTAATAAAAATTTAAAATATAATAAATAATTTATTGTAAAAATTAATTTATAACAAATTTAATAATAATTGATAATTCTAAACATATAATATTTAAATTATATTTATTATTTATAAAAATTTATTTATAGCTTATCCCATAAAATATTAATTTTTAAAAATTATTTAATTAAAAAAAAATAAATAAATAAATTTTAAAAATTTAAATTTAATTTATTTCTTAAAAAACTAGATACCTTTAAAAACGAATAACATTTCATTTCTAATAAATTATTAAAAATAATTTTATTACATTAATTTTTATAATTTATTAAATCTTTTAAAATCGAGAAAAATAAAATAATTATTTTTTATTTAATATACTCTGATACACAAGATACAATAAATAAAATTTTCTTTTTAAATAAAAATTTTTCATTATATTTCAATATTATTTCACAATACTAATAAACTATTAATAATTTTATTTTTTTTATATAATATACTAAAACATTTAAATTTATAATTATTTTTAATAATAATAATATAAATAAAATTATAAAATTAATAAATAATTATTAATCAATTTATATTGATTTGCACAAAAATCTTTTCAATGTAAATGAAATGCTTTACTTTATAAGCTTTAAATTGATTCTAGATACACTTTCCAGTACATCTACTATGTTACGACTTATCTTATTTTAATAATAAGAGCGACGGGCGATATGTACATATTTTAGAGCTAAAATCAAATTATTTATCTTTATAATTTTACTATCAAATCCAATTTCATTAAATTTTTCATATTTAAATCCAAAAATAAATTTTATTGTAACTCATTTATACTTAAAAATAAACTACACCTTGATTTGATATTAATTTTTTTTAAAATTATAGAAAATTATTTTTCTTATAAAATATTCTAATAACAACGATATATAAATTGAATAACAATTTTAAGTAAGGTACATCGTGGATTATCGATTAAAAAACAAGTTCCTCTGAATAGACTAAAATACCGCCAAATTTTTTAAGTTTCAAGATTATAACTAATACTACTCAAATTAATTAATATTATATTTTAAATAATAGGGTATCTAATCCTAGTTTTTAATTAAAATTTATTAGCTTTAATTATTTTGAAAATAAAAAATAATTATAACTTAAAATTTCACTTAATAAATTAATTTATATTTTTATTAAATTATTTAACTTTTATTAATAAAATTTACTTATATTATTTGTATAACCGCAACTGCTGGCACAAATTAAGTTAATATTAAATTTAATATTTCTATTTCTAAATTTCTTTAATTAATAATATTAATTATTGTAAATAAATAAATAAATATTAACTTTTTAAATTAATAATAATTCACACAAAAATTTACATATAATATAAATTAATAATAAATTTTTTAAGCCAAAATAAAACTTTATAAATAAATTTATTATTTATTATTAAATAATATAAATTAATTTTAAATAAATTATATAATTTTAAAAAGTATATTTTCAAAAAATAAATTTCACATTTATATAATTAAATTTAGTAAATTCCTCCTTATTAAAACACTAAATTAATAGAAAATTTATAAGTACCCCTTAATTTTAATATAGTTTTTAAAAATTTTTTTATATCCCCTTAATATAAGTAAAATTAAATAAATTATATCTTAAAATTATACTTAAAAATTAATAATAATTTTTTTTTTATTTATAAAAATATTTTTTTATACATTTAATTTTTAATAATAATAATATAGTTTTATAAAAATAATTTAAAAAAGTATAAAATATTTTAAAATTAAATATAAAAAAATAATTAATTTAATTTTTATATTATTTAATATATTTAATTAACTTATTATTAATTTAGTATTCAATTATATTCTATTATTTATTCATTCACTTTATTTACAATTTTCTATTAATTTATCATATAAATTTTTTTTTTTTTTTTTTTTTATATTTATATATATATATTATCTATATATATATATATATATATTATCTATTGGTATAGATTGATATACTTTAAATAAATATATTAATAACCCTCAAAAAAAACTTTAATTTATATATATAATTGTTTAGTTTATAGATCGATAATCTATATTCAATATATATAATATAATGAGGGGATATAATATTTTGATTTTTAAGCTCTTTATTTATATTATAATCCACTGTTTATTATTTAGTAAGATAAACATATATATAATATATTTATATATATATATACTTAATATATATAAATAGCACGATTATATATTAATTATTAAAATTATATTTATAAAATAATTAACAGAAATTTTAAATTACATTTAAAAATATATTCTTGAATATAAGTTTTTAAATGTAATTTAAAATTTTTTAAACATTTACATATATAAATTTTTAATATATATATATACAGATGAAAAAATATGCAATTACTAAATAAAGTTATTAAACATAAATATTATCTATATTTAATATTTTACTTTAATTACATAATTTTTATTATAAATACAATAAAAAAAATTATTAATGAATTGCCTGATAAAAAGGATTACTTTGATAGAGTAAATCATATAATTTAATATTATATTCATTATTTATATTTAATAGAATTAAACTATTTCTAAAAGTATCAAAAACTTTTGTGCATCATACACTAAAATATAATTAAAAAAGATAAGCTAATTTAAGCTATTGGGTTCATACCCCAATTATAAAGGTTTTAATCCTTTTCTTTTTAATTTTTAATAATTCATTTAAAATTTTATTTTTTTTTATTTTAATAATAAGAACAATAATTACTATTTCAGCTAACTCTTGATTAAGAGCTTGAATAGGATTAGAAATTAATTTATTATCTTTTATTCCCCTTATAAGAGATAATAATTTAATATCAAATGAAGCTTCATTAAAATATTTTTTAACACAAGCATTAGCTTCTTCTATTTTATTATTTTCTATTATTTTATTTATATATAAAAATAATTTTATAAATCAAATATTTAATAGAAATAATAACTATATTAATATAATTATTTTATCTGCTTTATTAATAAAAAGAGGAACAGCTCCTTTTCATTTTTGATTTCCTAATGTAATAGAAGGATTAAATTGAATAAATAGATTAATCTTAATAACTTGACAAAAAATTGGTCCTTTAATATTAATTTCTTATTTAATTATAAAATTTTTATTATTTTGATGTATTTTATTATCAATTATTATTGGATCTTTAGGAGGATTAAATCAAACTTCTTTACGAAAATTAATAACTTATTCCTCTATTAATTATTTAGGATGAATATTAATAAGTATATATTCTAATGAATCTTTATGAATTACTTATTTTATATTTTATACTTTTTTATCTTTTAATTTAATTTTTTTATTTAATATATTTAAATTGTTTCATATTAATCAATTATATTCATTATTTATATTTAATAAATATTTAAAATTTTCATTATTTTTAAATTTATTATCTTTAGGTGGTTTACCACCATTTTTAGGATTTATTCCTAAATGACTTACAATTCAATATGTAACTATTAATGATCAATTATTTATAATAACTATTATAATTATATTAACATTATTAACATTATTTTTTTATTTACGATTATGCTATACAGCTTTTATATTAAATTATTTTGAAAATAATTGAATTTTTAATATTCAATGAAATAATTTTATAATAAATTTATATTTAATTTTTTCTTTTATATCTTCTTTTGGTTTATTTATTATTAGTTTTTTATATTATTTAATTTAAGATTTTAAGTTAAATAAAACTAATAGCCTTCAAAGTTATAAATATAAGATATCTTTTAAATCTTAAATTTTAAGTTTTAATAACATTTGTTATTCCTTTAGAATTGCAATCTAATATCATTATTGAATATAAAACTATAATTAATTTTTGATTAAAAAGAATAATTCTTATAAATAAATTTACAGTTTACCGCCTAATACTTCAGCCATTTAATCAATTTGTTAATAGATATATATATATATATATATATATATATATCGCGACAATGACTATTTTCAACTAATCATAAAGATATTGGAACTTTATATTTTTTATTTGGAGCTTGAGCAGGTATAGTAGGAACATCTTTAAGTATATTAATTCGTGCTGAACTTGGTCATCCAGGTGCTTTAATTGGAGATGATCAAATTTATAATGTAATTGTTACAGCTCATGCTTTTGTTATAATTTTTTTTATAGTTATACCAATTATAATTGGAGGATTTGGAAATTGATTAGTTCCATTAATATCAGGAGCCCCTGATATAGCATTTCCTCGAATAAATAATATAAGTTTTTGATTACTTCCTCCTTCATTAACTTTATTATTAGTAAGAAGTATAGTAGAAAATGGGGCTGGTACAGGATGAACTGTTTATCCTCCTCTTTCTTCTAGAATTGCTCACGGTGGAGCTTCTGTTGATTTAGCTATTTTTTCTCTTCATTTAGCTGGTATATCTTCAATTCTAGGAGCAGTAAATTTTATTACTACAGTAATTAATATACGTTCTACAGGTATTTCTTATGATCGAATACCATTATTTGTTTGATCAGTTGTAATTACAGCTTTACTTCTTTTATTATCATTACCAGTTCTTGCTGGAGCAATTACAATATTATTAACAGACCGAAATTTAAATACTTCTTTTTTTGACCCAGCCGGAGGAGGGGATCCTATTTTATATCAACATTTATTTTGGTTTTTTGGTCATCCAGAAGTTTATATTTTAATTCTTCCAGGATTTGGAATAATTTCTCATATTATTAGTCAAGAATCTGGAAAAAAAGAAACTTTTGGATCATTAGGAATAATTTATGCTATATTAGCAATTGGATTATTAGGATTTATTGTATGAGCCCATCATATATTTACAGTAGGTATAGATGTTGATACACGAGCTTATTTTACCTCAGCTACAATAATTATTGCAATTCCAACAGGAATTAAAATTTTCAGTTGATTAGCTACTTTACATGGAACTAATATAATTTATACTCCTGCTATATTATGAGCACTAGGATTTGTATTTTTGTTTACAGTAGGAGGATTAACTGGAGTAGTATTAGCTAATTCTTCTCTTGATATTATTTTACATGATACATATTATGTAGTTGCACATTTTCATTATGTATTATCAATAGGAGCTGTATTTGCTATTATAGCTGGATTTATTCATTGATATCCTTTATTTACAGGATTAACATTAAATAAAAAATGACTTAAAAGTCAATTTATTATTATATTTGTAGGAGTAAATTTAACATTTTTCCCTCAACATTTCTTAGGATTAGCAGGAATACCTCGACGATATTCTGATTATCCTGACGCATATACTACATGAAATGTAATTTCAACTATTGGATCAACTATTTCATTAATTGGAATTATTATATTTATAATTATTATTTGAAAAAGAATAATTAAACAACGACAAGTAGTATATACTATACAACTTAATTCATCTATTGAATGATATCAAAATATCCCTCCTGCAGAACATAGATATTCAGAATTACCTTTATTATCTAATTTCTAATATGGCAGATTAGTGCAATGGATTTAAGCTTCATATATAAAGTATTTCACTTTTATTAGAAATAAATGTCAACATGAGCAAATTTAAATTTACAAGATAGAGCATCTCCATTAATAGAACAATTAACATTTTTCCATGATCATACTATATTAATTTTAATTATAATTACTATAATAGTATCATATATAATATTTATAATATTTTTTAATAATTATACAAATCGATTCTTACTTCATGGTCAAACAATTGAAGTAATTTGAACTATTTTACCTACTTTTATTTTATTATTTATTGCTTTTCCTTCATTACGATTATTATATTTATTAGATGAAATTAATGAACCTTCTATTACATTAAAATCAATTGGTCATCAATGATACTGAAGTTATGAATATTCTGATTTTATAAATATTGAATTTGATGCATATATAATTCCTACAAATGAATTAAATAATAATAATTTTCGATTATTAGATGTAGATAATCGAATTGTTCTTCCAATAAATTCTCAAATTCGAATTTTAGTAACTGCTACAGATGTAATTCATTCATGAACAGTACCTGCATTAGGAGTAAAAATTGATGGAACTCCTGGTCGATTAAATCAAACTAATTTTTTAATAAATCGACCTGGTTTATTTTTTGGTCAATGTTCAGAAATTTGTGGAGCAAATCATAGTTTTATACCTATTGTTATTGAAAGAGTTCCAATAAATTTTTTTATTAAATGAATTTCTAATATAAATTAACATTAAATGACTGAAAGCAAGTACTGGTCTCTTAAACCATGTTATAGTAATCTAGCAATTACTTTTAATGATAAAAAAAAAAAAAAAAATTAGTTAAACTATAACATCAATATGTCAAATTGAAATTATTATTATTTATAATATTTTTTAATCCCTCAAATATCTCCTATTAGATGATTAAATTTATTTATATTATTTTCAATAATTTTTATATTATTTAATATTATAAATTATTTTATTTATTTTTCTATTACTCCAAAATCTAAAAATTTAAAAAATATTAATATTAATTCAATAAATTGAAAATGATAACTAATTTATTTTCTGTATTTGACCCTTCTTCTAGAATTTTAAATTTATCATTAAATTGATTAAGAACTTTTATTGGGTTATTAATAATTCCTTCAATATATTGATTTATACCTTCACGATTTCATATTATTTGAGTTATAATTTTAAATACTTTACATAAAGAATTTAAAATTTTATTAGGGAATCCTAATCAAAAAGGAACAACTATTATTTTTATTTCATTATTTAGTATAATTTTATTTAATAATTTTATAGGTTTATTTCCTTATATTTTTACTAGAACTAGTCATTTAACATTAACATTAACATTGGCTTTACCTTTATGATTAACTTTTATAATTTATGGCTGATTAAATCATACACAACATATATTTGCTCATTTAGTTCCTCAAGGTACTCCATCAATTTTAATACCTTTTATAGTATGTATTGAAACTATTAGAAATATTATTCGTCCAGGAACTTTAGCAGTTCGATTAACTGCAAATATAATTGCAGGTCATTTATTAATAACACTATTAGGAAATACAGGATCTTCATTATCAACTATTATAATTATATTATTACTAGTTGTTCAAATTTTATTATTAGTTTTAGAATCAGCAGTTGCAATTATTCAATCATATGTATTTGCTGTATTAACTACTTTATACTCTAGAGAAGTAATTTAATTATATAATGTCAACACATTCAAATCATCCTTTTCATTTAGTAGATTATAGACCATGACCATTAACAGGAGCTATTGGAGTTATAACTATAGTTTCAGGGTTAGTAAAATGATTCCACCAATATAATATATCATTAATATTATTAGGAACATTAATTACATTATTAACAGTTTATCAATGATGACGAGATGTATCACGTGAAAGAACTTTTCAAGGATTACATACTTATTCAGTAACAACAGGATTACGATGAGGTATAATTTTATTTATTGTGTCAGAAATTTTATTTTTTACTTCTTTTTTTTGAGCTTTTTTTCATAGAAGTTTATCTCCTACTATTGAATTAGGAAATATATGACCCCCTTTAGGCATTATCCCTTTTAACCCTTTTCAAATTCCTTTATTAAATACAACTATTTTATTAGCATCTGGGATTACTGTAACATGAGCACATCATAGTTTAATAAGTGGAAATTATTCTCAAACTACTCAAGGTTTATTTTTTACAGTATTATTAGGAATTTATTTTTCTATTTTACAAGCTTATGAATATGTTGAAGCTCCTTTTAGAATTGCAGATGCTGTTTATGGGTCAACTTTTTTTATAGCAACAGGATTTCATGGACTTCATGTATTAATTGGAACTTCATTCTTATTAGTATGCTTAATTCGTCATTTAAATAATCATTTTTCAAAAAATCATCATTTTGGATTTGAAGCTGCAGCATGATATTGACATTTTGTTGATATTGTTTGATTATTTTTATATGTATCAATTTATTGATGAGGAGGATAATATATTTATATAGTATAAAAGTATATATGACTTCCAATCATAAGGTTTATTAATATAATAATATAAATAATTTTTTCTATAATAAGAATATCTTTAATTATTATTTTATTATCAACAGTAGTAATAATATTAGCTACTATTTTATCTAAAAAAACTTTTAATGATCGAGAAAAAAATTCACCTTTTGAATGTGGATTTGATCCAATATCTTCTTCTCGACTACCATTTTCATTAAAATTTTTTTTAATTACAATTATTTTTTTAATTTTTGATGTAGAAATTGCTTTAATTTTACCTATAATTTTAATTTTAAATTATTCAAATTTAATTATATGAAGAATTACATCAATTGTATTTATCTTAATTTTATTATTAGGATTATATCATGAATGAAATCAAGGAATACTTAATTGATCAATTTAGGGTTATAGTTAAAATTATAACATTTGATTTGCATTCAAAAATAATTGATTAATTCAATTTACCTTAATATTTTATTGAATATGAAACGATTTATTGTAATTAGTTTCGACCTAATTTTAGGTATTTATACCCTTATTCTAATTTTAATTGAAACCAAAATAGAGGTATATCACTGTTAATGATAAAAATGAATTATTTATTCCAATTAAAGAAATATGTAGATCAAATAAAAGCTGCTAACTTTTTATTTTAATGGTTTAATTCCATTTATATTTCTCATTTATATAGTTTAAATAAAACATTACATTTTCATTGTAAAAATAAAATATATTTTTTTATAAATTACTAAATTTAATTATATAATTATTTAAAGATTAATAAATCTCCTTAACATCTTCAATGTTATACTCTATTTTATAAGCTATTTAAATTATAATAAAATTAAAAATATTATTAAAATAATAATTCATAAAATAAAAATTATTAAATAAATTTTTAAATTATTATTTTGTATAAAATAATTAAATTGAGAATAATGAACTAATTTATTATATAAATTTTGTCTTCCTATAAATTCTGATCAACCTTGATCAAAATTATTAACAACATTTATTCCAATTTTTAAAGAATAATTAATAATTCCATAAGTAGAAATATAAGGTATAAATCATATTGATCCTCTAAATATACTAATAAAATAATATTTTAAAGATTTATTTATAAAAAATAATGAAATATTAGAAATTAAATATCCAAAAAAACCTCCTATAATACAAACAAATAAAGTTATATATTTTAAATAATAAGGTAAACAAATTATTGAAGGAGTTAAAAAAATTAATCAACTTAATATTGAACCCCCAATAATTCTTATAAATATTAACCCTAATATTCTTTTTAATATAACTCAACTTTCATCATTTAATACATTTAATCTTATACAATTTATATCACCAGTTATTGAATAATAAACTAATCGTAAAGAATAACATACAGTTAATCCAGTTGAAAAAAAAAATAAATAATAAATAAATAAATTAATTATACTTATAGATACAATTTCTAAAATTAAATCTTTTGAATAAAATCCAGCTAAAAAAGGTATCCCACATAAAGCTAAATTAGCTACATTAAAACAAGAACAAGTTAAAGGTATAAATAATGTTAATCCTCCCATTAAACGTAAATCTTGAAAATTATTTATATTATGAATAATTGCTCCTGCACATATAAATAATAAAGCTTTAAATAAAGCATGAGTTAATAAATGAAAAAAAGCTAATTTATAGTACCCTATAGATAGAATTATTATTATTAATCCTAATTGTCTCAATGTTGATAAAGCAATAATTTTTTTTAAATCAAATTCAAAATTAGCCCCTAGACCAGATATAAATATAGTTAAACCAGCTATTAATAATAATAATTGACCTATAAATGAATTATAAACTAATATATTAAATCGAATTAATAAATAAATTCCTGCTGTAACTAAAGTAGATGAATGAACTAAAGCAGAAACAGGGGTAGGTGCAGCTATAGCTGCAGGTAACCAAGAAGAAAAAGGAATTTGAGCACTTTTTGTTATTGCAGCACTTGTTACTAAAACTCCAATTAATATTATTTGTTTATCATTTAATATAAATTCTAAATAAAAAATATATCTCATTCTTCCATAATTTAATATTCAAGCAATTGCTTATAATAAAAATACATCACCAACACGATTCATTAAAGCAGTTAATATTCCAGCATTAAAAGATTTTACATTATTAAAATAAATAACTAAACAATAAGAAACCAATCCTAAACCATCTCATCCTAATAAAATTCTAATTAAATTTGGACTAATAATTAATAATATTATTGATAAAACAAATATTAGTACTAACAAAATAAATCGATTAATATTAATATCATTTGATATATATTCTTTTCTATAATAAATTACTAAAGAAGAAATTAATAAAACAAAAGATATAAATATTAAACTTATTCAATCAAATAAAATAGTTATTACAATTCTTATTGAATTTAAAGAAACAACTTCTCATTCTAAAAAATAAATAATTTCATTTAAAAGAAAATAAAATGAACATAATAATAATAATATTCTAATAATAAATAAAAAAAAAAAATTTATTAAACAAATTGATAAATATTTCATAATTTAAAATGAATAAATTCATATCATTGATACCACAAATCAATATTTTATAATAAACTATTTAAATTTATAATCATAACAAACTTATTTCAGATTTTAATACTAATAAATTTAAAGGAAATCAATGAAGAAATAATAATAAATATTCACGATTATATCCTATTCTAAATGAATAAATCCCTGAAAATAATTTTCCATGTTGTCTATAAGCATATAGATATAAAGTATATGCAGCACTAAAAAAACATCTAAAAATTAATAAACATATTGTAAATATTGATCAACTTACAATTCTATTTAATAAAGAAATTTCTCCTAATAAATTTAAAGTTGGAGGTGCAGCTATATTACCAGCACATAATAAAAATCATCATAAAGATATTGAAGGTATAAAATTTAATAACCCTTTATTAATTAATAAACTTCGTCTACCTAATCGTTCATATGTAATATTAGCTAAACAAAATAATCCTGAAGAACATAAACCATGAGCAATTATTAAAGTATAAGATCCAGAAATTCCTCAATAAGTTATTGTTATTAATCCTCTTAAAACAATACCTATATGAGCTACAGAAGAATAAGCAATCAATGCTTTTAAATCAGTTTGTCGCAAACAAACTAAACTTACTAAAATTCCTCCAACTAAACTAATTCTAATAAATAAATAATTGTATTTAAATCCTAAAATTTGTAAAAATGAAAAAAATCGCAATAATCCATACCCTCCTAATTTTAATATAATTCCAGCTAAAATTATAGACCCAGAAACAGGAGCTTCTACATGAGCTTTTGGTAACCATAAATGTACTAAAAATATAGGTATTTTAACTAAAAATGATAAAATTAATGAAAAATATAAAATCATATAATTTAAATTATAATTACTAATTAAATAAAAATTTATAGTTATTATATTATTATATAAATAAAAAATAGCAACTAATATAGGTAAAGAAACTAACAATGTATAAAATAATAAATATATACCTGCTTGTAACCGTTCAGGTTGATACCCTCAACCTAAAATTAATAATAAAGTAGGAATTAATCTACATTCAAAAAAAAGATAAAAAAGAAAAATATTTATTCTTCTAAAAGTTAAAAATAAAAATAATAATAATAATAATAAATTTAACATAAATAATTTTTTATAATTATTATTTTTATTAATAGAATATCTTGCTATTATTATTAATGAACAAATTCAAAAACTTAATAAAATTATACCATAAGAAAGTAAATCTATACCTAAAAAATAAGAAATTAATATTCAATAATTACTAAAATAATTATTAATAATTAAAAAAAATATAATAATAAATAATATATTTTGAACCATTCAAAATATATTTTTTATAAAACAAATTGGAAACAATAATAATAATATAAATAAAATTATTAACATTGTAAAATATTAAAAGATTGAAAATAATCATTTCCATATATACGAATTATAGATACTAAAATAGATAAACCTAAAACTCCTTCACAAACTGCAAAAGTTATAAAAATTATACTAAAATAATTTTCATAATTTAATATATTTAAATAAATAAATAATAAATAAAATAAAGATAACACAATATATTCTAAACTTAAAAGTATAGATAATAAATGTTTTCGATTAGAAATAAAAATAAAAATACCTATTATTATTAAAAAAAAAGGTAAACCTCAATTAATTAATATTATCATTAGTTTTAATAGTTTAAAAAAAACATTGGTCTTGTAAATCAAAAATAAGAATTATTTCTTTTTAAACTTCAAGAAAAAAGATATTTCTTTATCATTAATCTCCAAAATTAATATTTTAATTAAACTATTTCTTGATATTATTCAAATTATTTTATACAGATTAATTATAATATTTAGATTTATATTTATACAAATAAATCATCCTTTAAGAATAGGATTAATATTATTAATTCAGACATTAATAATTTGTAGCATTACAGGATTAATAACAAAAACTTTTTGATTTTCTTATATTTTATTCTTAATTTTTGTTGGAGGAATACTTGTTTTATTTATTTATGTAACTTCTTTAGCCTCAAATGAAATATTTGCATTATCTATAAAAATAATTATAATAATTCTATTAATTTTTATATTAATAATAATAATAAATTTTTTTATAGATAAAATAACTATAATATTCAATTCATTAAATATTGAAATAATATCAATTATTAATAATAATTCATATATTAAAGAAAATATTTTAAGATTAAATAAATTATATAATTATCCATCATCTGGCAATCCAATTAAATACAGTTTTAAAGATTATTATTTCTACAAAAAATTAAGTCTAAAATTAGGTCTCTACTATTAGTATTGATGGAGAAATCGAATTTAACACAGGTGAAGGGTATACCAAAGTTACCCTTTTTTTGAAATTGTCAGAAAGTGATGTCAACGTTGAGAAACAGACTTTACTGTAGAACAATTTTTTTCTTAGGAGAGGATATGACAAGAATCACACCGCAAAGTATGTGCAAAGTTAAAATGGAAAGAGCATTATCAAAAAGAAAAGTGATCTTGAAGCGATCACAACTCTCCCATTTTTCCGCTTCACACTAGTGATCCGCCTGTGGGGTACGCCGCGTTGACCTCAGAAAGCGTCGGCAAGCCTCCCGGTTTTGGATTGTTCCATGTCTGAGGCCAACCAAATGCTGCTGTTTTTGCATTTGCTTGTACCAGGTGTGTTTTGGCCTGCCTTTTCTTTTTCGTCGCGAATTTGTTGAAACGTTGTACGATATTGCCTTTTGGACGGGGTTCTGCGGATCTCTCTTTTGAACATGACAATACCAACTGAGCCGGTCGTGCTGAATTTTGTCCAAGATGGTGCTTTTGACATGAAGGCTTCCACGAATCTTAGTACTTCTAATTCGATCAAGCTTTGCTACTCCTGCTGTCATCCGAAGCATCTTCATTTCGGCTGCCGTCAATTTGCTCTCATACTTTTTGTACATTGTCCAACATTGTGAACCGTATGTCAGAGCTGGACGGACAACTGCTGTGTAGAGTCTTCCCTTCAACTTAGGGGGCATTTTTCGATCACAGAAGATAGCGGAGTTTTCTCGCCACTTCATGCCACCCTACGCTTACTCGATGATTGATGTCGTCATCACAAGTTGCTTCACTATTGATCATAGATCCCAGATATTTAAACTTTTCACACTTGGGAAGCACATTTCCATTCAAATAAATGTCTGGAATAGGCTTGTCTGGATCTGAAAAAGGGCAGCACAGGTATTCCGTCTTTTTAGCGCTAATACGGTACCCATTTCCTTCCAGAACATCAATCCAAACGTCAAGTGCTCGTTGCAGGGATGTAGGATCCTCGCTTATGATGGCTCCATCGTCAGCAAAGAATAATTGTTGTACTTTATTGTCCGTTACTTTTCCTTCGAGCAAATAATCCAGAACAGCAATAAAGAGCAGTGGACTCAAGACACTTCCCTGATGTACACCTACTGTTTTTTGGAATTCTTCGGTGACTCCAGCTGGGCATCTCACTTTTGTAACTGCTAAAAGGGAAGAGCTCAACTTGAAATATAGGAAAATGCACTGGTTACTCGGTAGAAATTCTGACTTTTCTGTCGAAAATAGAATAATGCTTTATAAACAAGTACTTAGACCTGTTTGGACCTATGGAATCCAATTGTACAAAGAAAACAAATACTGAAATCATCCAAAAGTTCCTAAGCAAAGTCCTTCGTGGAATAGTAAGTGCACCATGGTATATAAGAAATAGCGATTAACATCGTGACCTACAAATAGAAATGGTTACAGAAGTTGTAAGAAAACATACTGTATCACACAATCAGCGACTGCATAGTCATATCCACTCTGAAATGGAGTCCGTTTTAAATATGAAAGGCAATGTTCGGAGAACAAGAAGAACCAAGCCTCACGAGCTAATGGTCTAAAAGTCATGGGAAGCATTAAAAGTTTAAGCTTCCCATAAAGCGATTATATTGTTGAGAAAGAAAAATCTGTTGCTGATCGTTCATAGATTGGTTCTGATTACTAGGAGTTTTTAGTGAGGAAAGAATCCCACACTACTCGGTGTCGAATACTACCAAGTGTCTAAGAAAAAATTCTCTTGGAGTTAGGTATATATAACAATAAATAAATAGGGTGACGCAAAATTTTTCAATTTTCAAAATCAAGTCTTGTAAAAAAATGGATTGGACCCAGCTTACCAATTCTTCGCGAAAGGCTGAATCAGCGGAAAAACCTTTTTGTTATCTGTTGGGATTCGACCCACGTGCCTGCCGCGTAACAGCCTGACATGCTTACCATTACCATAGGCATTCAATTTTGTCTATATAACTGTCGCGATCAAAAGTTTAAATTTCCGCTCAGCTTTCTACCCGTTTATTAAAAATGAAGTAACGTTAAATAATCTGAGCTCAGTCAGAAACAGCAAAAACCAGTAACAACGAACATTACTGCTCTAAATTTCGTTCTAGAACTACCGAACCTATCCGCCTTTTTATAAAAATATAAGAATCACTGGCAGGTCACTGTCTTTTCCATCAAGAGCACCTCATTCAAAGTGGAAGGGTCACCCCTCATCCCTCGAATATTCACAGTTTAGAAAAATTGGAAACCTTTATAGTGTGCGCTTCGATGCTATTATTCCCGTGAACAACTTTAAAATCAGTCATCCCATCTAGGAAAAAACTAGGCAAACACAAAAACACAACTTTCGAAGAAAAGATTTGAACGGTATACTATATATAGATATGTTTGCCAACAATCAATACGCGAGAATAAAGTTCATATAACACAAAAGAACAAAACAATTATCATATTCTCGCACAGCCAAGCTGCCCCAAAAGCGCTAAACTTATATAAGTTATAAGATCCAATCTAGTCTAATAGATAATTCTGATACTCTCCGAACTGCCTTAAAACTCTGTTATCCTCCATTGGATGCCAGCCCACTATGATGGTAACTAGATTGAGGATGGTACATTTCGTCGGCCCTGAAGCATTCTGCGTAATGCACAGCCAAAAACATCATATTGAAAAAATTCAACGAAGCTTTACGTAACTCCTCGTCCAACTTCTTTTGAATATTTTATGTCAGAATGCACTCAAAAAACATCAAAATTTCTATATTACCTAACTTATGTTCTTTGAATCAAAATCTGCGGCCATCAGTAGAGCCTTTCTGTTGACTAAGCTTCTTTAAGTGGAGTAACACAAATCAGCACATTAAAGTAGAATTTCCAACACTTCTCCACCTTTGAAAGCAAATATTTGATAAGTCATCACACACTTAACTCATCCACCCTCTGATTCCTGGTTCCATTCAAGAGCAAAAGAATTAGGCACAATAAATACACCTACCGTGGTACCCGTGGCGCAATGGTTAGCATGTCCATCTGCTAACCCAGAGGTTCGAGGTTCGAATCCCAGCAGAGGCAAAATGCAAAAATGTTTTTCCACGGGTATCGCCTTTCGCGAGGAATTGGTCCTCCGTCCAACAAATCAAGCTCTCCAACCAAGCGGCCAAAAAAGCCATCTCATCCATAGGCCCAAAATTCAAAATCCACATTATTAGAAAACTTTCGCGGTAATCAAAGACTGCTGAACACAAAGAATGAAACGACAGATAAGCTGTCCAAGAGCCTTACCAATACCTACTATCTTACTTATGGGGTACCCCACATCTTATGCATCTGTTCCATGTTGGGGATGCAATCACGAAGACACGAAGAGGCAGAGAAATATCGATTCTAATTTCTCTGTGAATGCCCAAGCTTGGCCAACAGCAGGAACACAGCCTCTGGAGAATACTTTTCGTTGAACTTCAACTTCACCTCTAAAAATTCCATCACCACCAATAATTCACCCTCCCCTTCCCTTCACTCCCTAACGTTTTTGTCCTGCGTTATCTCGGGAGGCACAAGAAAAAAAGAAAGAAAAAGATAAATAAACATTATGGCACAGCAGAGCGAGGAGCCCTTGCCATGTCTCGAAAGTCACAACCACTGCCAATGTGAGGGAATGAAAGGGACCTACAATTTTCTGCCGGTTCCGAACGGCTAATCGAGAAAGGGCTTTTCAAGGCAATGAATACTAATGGAGGACTTGCCAATTCCTCGCGAAAGGCGATACTCGTGGAAAAAACATTTTTGCCTCTGCTGGGATTCGAACCTCGAACCTCTGGATTAACAGGCGGACATGCTATCCATCTCACCACGGGTACGCCAACACTTGTAGGAAGAAAAATTAAGCAAAATGACGATAGCTAAAGAGCTTTTGGTATATGTACCTCGAAAACTGTATTTGGTGGAAACAAAAGAATTGTAGGCATACTGCCTCCATACCAAAACAAATAAAATTAACATTTAAAAGGCAGTTTTATGACACTCATCACTCTTCTTATTCCATGCACCATATGAAGCCGTTTTACAAAAAATCAACAGGTCCTCTGTCCGAAGTTACAAATTACCGCACTCGACTTTTGTGAAACACTAACCCAGTATAGTGCAGCCAGAGCCATCAATTAAGTTCACATGTCAAAGACGATGTTGTAATTCCTGCAATTATATCCACCAACCACCCTCTGTTTGGCCACACAAATCATAATGGAAAACTCCCCATCCATCGAAGTATAGTCGAACTTCATCAACACCTTACCGATTAACTTCATGGCAAAGTTATTTATATCAATGAGATTGTCAGTCCATTTGGGCAATGCTCCCCAGGATTCCAGCACATATTCGGCAATAACTCATCGGGAATGATTAGAAACCTCTTGAGGAGTTCATACTGTTGACCATACCCAGCTCAACAAAGCAAACAAGAAAACCTCATCTCCTTACGAGTAGGTATGCCAAAGACACAAAGAGTTTTGTGTATGTTGAGTGCTGGGGTTAAAATAATGTCGGTTTCAATACTTGACCAGCCTACTAACTCATTTGTCAAAAATCTTGTCCATATGCTGTCAGCCACACCGGCATACTATGGTTTTGCTAATGGGAAATAATGGACTTTCACTTGGGGCTTTCTCGCCAGCTCTTAGTCTCAATGTCCACAAAACTGACCGACACCAAGTATAAGGGTTGGTTTTTGGGTAACCACCGAGCGGCGAGTGTCTTGTGGCCACCACAGCCACCAGAGAGAGAGAGAGAGGAGCATCTCTAACTAATGCATCCTGCGTCTTGGAGAAATGTTTTCTTTGGTCGGTCGTTTGGATGAGTGTCCGTGGGTAATGCGTTCCATCATGTTCTCTGGGGAGACGCAAGGATAAATGATCTATTCACTTGAATAACTTGTTACATGAGCTTCAACAGGAGCTTTCATCAATTTTGCTTTCGTTACCTCTGGCTTTGGTGTCGTGTGTTGTTGGTTGTTGCCCTTTGGCACCTCACCCCATTCGTTGTGGATTTGTTTAATATTTTCCTTCGGATGCGTGTAGCCGACCACATTGATAAATTACCCGAACATTGTGTGAAGTAGGAATGCATATAAATCATAGCGAATTCGCAATTTTTGAGGGTGGCAAGGTGTGACAATTGATGATGTTCGCACGCTTCCGGTCTCGAAGTGCGAGTCCTACTTACCCCATCACGTGTAAACTCTTTTAATGGTCTCATCGCATGGTGCACGTTGTGGTTCATATTAATAACTTATGTCGTACACCGCCGCTGCGCTGGTGGCTGACATTTTTGATCGGGTTTTGAAACTTTTTTAATTTAAAAGGCGAACCTCGTTTGCATTAGGTAAGGTAGTAGATACCTCTGCTTCTACCTCTCTGATGACTTTTTTACCAACTTGAAAGTCCCTTTGAAAGCTTTGTGTTGACGTAAGCTGAGACTAAAGTCAGAAATGTAGTGACTGAGAATATTTTGTGACTAAATGTCAAAATGTAGAGGCCTTCAAAGAACCAGCAAAAATTCGCACTAATGCCACACTCCTTGCTTCAATGTGATTACGGTTGAATTCATTCATCGATCCCAATACTTGGTCCTTAGCCAGCCAGAACTAAAAACAGAATGTCAAGCCATGTAGTCGCTAGTGCCTCACCTCTTATTCCACCGAAAAGTCGTCATCGCACATAGAAAGACATTGTCGTTGTCTTTTCTACCCTAACCTACACACAAGACAATCCGCACTGAACACGATATTTAATCATTTACATAAGTGAAAAATTATCGGCCTCGAAAATGGATGAGAAAATTACGCATTAGGACTAGAGTTCTGAGGAAGAGCCTCCTTGGCATCGCCATGCTGTAGATACAACAGATACGAGCGATACACTGCCCGCAGCAGCAGCAGCAGCAGCATCAACAACAGCAGCAGCAGTCTCAAGCTGGTTAAGTAGAAACTCATGTTACACGATATCGAACAAACTTATGACCACCGTCTACGTGTTCCATGGATACGGTGTGCGCCGCTGCTCTTACTACCTGCGATCCGATAGATTGGGACATGGACATGGATTTGGAAGTGGGGGTAGCCCTGGCCCAGCTCGCGTGTGCAACTGACTTACTGAGTGTCAGCAGGACGATTGTGACCGCCACTACGCCACTCTGCCAACTAGTCGGACGGTGACAGTGCAACGGCAACGGGGGGAAGCGATGCGGTGACTCTGTGGCTTTGTAAAAGTTGGTTTAAAGTAAACTGCAAACTGTGCGATAACTGCGCGATTGTTAGGCCAGAATCACCTGCGTGGTGGTGGTGAATTGCATCTGTCCCTGGCTAGGGTTCAACATGGTTTTCAATACTTATCACACCTCTCCTTAAAATCTTTAAATGGTGTACACAACATGCAATTGCAACATGCTCGTTATTTTTGCCCCGTAATCTTTACTCCTTCCCACTCTTATCTGCTGCTGCTTTTCTGCGTGAGGATTTTTATATGTTGGTGGCTTTGCTGGCTCTATAAAGGCTGAAGCTGCAGAACTAGGACGATTGGCTTGGCATTGCGTTGAGTTTGAGTTTAGTTGAGAGGCATTGGCCCATTTGGGGGTATGGCCTTCGTTGTTTATTGACCGATTTGAATATCTTAATAAAAGGCGAACAGGCAGAAAGTTTGTTTTGTGGCTGTTAGAGTCTAGAATGCTGATTGCGTTTTGCTTCGAATCGTGATGTTCATAGGCAAGCACGTTCAAGCTTTATGCCGAATGATTGTTGTAATATGCGCAGTGTGGCAATTATTTCACGTTGCTTCTGTTTCCGTGTGTGTGTGGTGTTTTTCTGCAGTTTGGTTGGTCAAATTGAGTGTATGCTGGGGAGTCCTTTGAGAAATTATCAGAAATGATTTGGCACTTTGACAGATAAGACCGAAGGTAGAGACATGTTGAGCATACAGCAGTCGTATGTTATCATGACAGAAGTGACCGCGACGTGAACATTCTCGGATTGTATTGATCTAAGGACCTATGGTAAAGAATAAATATTATTTAAATTAAGTGAAAGAACAATTTTTCGATCACAGAAAATTACAGTTTTCCTGTCAAGATTACAGGACGGGGTCTTTAAGGTTTTTTATTTTGTTTTTATTTTCGGAGTCCAAAGCCAATGAAAAAAAAAGAATCAGACTGTGGTACGAAAAGGAAATTTTCCTTGAGACCTTCTTATACGTGTTGGTAGAATACCTATACATGGTGGTACCCCAGTCAGACTCCCCATCATTTGTAGGCTTTTCTGGTCTAACACCACATTGAGGGTTTCCTTCTTTTAGGATCGGACATCCAGTACTGAAGTTCTAGAATGCTTTCTGCCAATTATGTCATGCAGATAAGTGTAAGGGCACTGAGTGGACGGCAAAGAATTGATATAATGCAAGAAAAGATTATGCTTCTGTCTTAAAGGCTTTATTACAACTGATCAAAAGTGTACAATTATTCATTTCAGATGGTTGCTTAGATAAGTAAGATAAGGCTTAAGTATACTGTAACATCATTCGATTAGTGGATTATAAACTTAATAATGAGGTACGTTAAACGGACATAAGATTAGCTGGTAACTGACAAGTACATAATATGCAAGTTTTAGAATTACAGGGTGCTTTTAGAATAAATATAGATAAATTTACATTTCTTACTTAAGGAAATACTTGCTCTTTTTGCTTTGAAATGCTCGAATATTTGCAGTTTTATTTGACTTAAGTTTGATCATCGTCCAAGTTGAATGTGACAATCTGGCTGACAGCTGAGTTTGTGTCTTAATCACCGTAGAGCAATCTGCAGTAGTGTTTTATACACGTCCTCTGTAGGAACGGCAATGCCATAAATATTTTTCCTTGCTTGTATTTACAGGTTTGAGTTAAAGGTTTGTCATCCTGGTGATGATATTTGTACCTTTTGATAAAACTTTCGAATCGTATTCCTATCATGGCTTCTTACAATTTCCTCAAACTAGCGTACTCATTCTGCTTCTTTTCCTTTTTGAGAATTCGATGTTCTTCACATCTTATGAGAGATATTTTTTATTCTGACTTGTTTTTATAAAATACTATGTCGACTATTTTCATACTCCGAGCAATGCAGCAAGCTCGCTTACCAAAAGTTCACAGTTTAAGGTTGAGGTAGCACAACGTATTGTGGACGTCCGTTTTACCTTATCAATAAACATTGATCAATTCCTCTAAATCATGTACTTCCTGAATCTAATAAATAGCGGCGAGTGTCGTATACAATAGATCACCGTAGGACACATGTTTTGCAATCGTACAGAAAAAAAAAAATTGGAGATAACAATTAAACATGACATTACGGTAAAAGAATACGAAGAAGTGGGTCCTGCAATTCTGTCTGTCCGTCTGTCTGTCTATCTGTCTGTCTGTCTGTCTGTCTGTCACTAGACCGGTTTTCTTCAAAATTTGCTCTGTAAGGTAGCCCTCTGTGGAATAGCCTACAGGAGGTTTTTTGGAATTGGGTCTCTTGGTCTTGAAACAACGGTACGTGCCATACAACCGATATGATAATACTTTTTTCTTCGAAAATGGGTCCAACTATTTCGATTAAATTTGGTGTGAAGGATAAGTTTTAGAATGTTTTTCATATAATGAAAGAAATATTTTCGGAAAATGTCTAAAACGGTATACTATTCAGGTTCCCGAATATGTTACAGTTCCCGTTCCAAAAGGAACATGAAAAAGAAATAGAACCTATGTTATTCCTCAGGTTTTAGTCCATTTTTGTTCCAAATTTCATTCAAATATTCTCAGCAATTTTGGAGCCTTTTCAATACAAACGCAAAATCCTCTTTTTACGATACTGTTGCGGTACCCTTCTAGACATGGGGATGAAATATACATTTAGATTAGATTAGATTAAGGGGACGGGTAGAGCTTGCTCTGCTCTGGGCACTGCGGTTTCTGAATGAAACCTATTGTGCCAGCCCATGTGAGGTTTCAGAGCAGTTCTCCTGCTCCTGAATTGAACCAGAAGTTAGTAATCTTCTGAGGGTGAATGAGTTTGAGTTTATCAAGGGGGATGATCTCATAGCCAAGTATTTGCTTTCCAAGGCGAAAAGTGCTGGACATTCTGTAATAATGTGCAGAGAAGTTTCTTCATTTTCGAGGCATAGTCTACTGGTGGGGTCCGCTCCTAGCCTCATTTGTTGAAGATGTTTTTTTAAAGAACAGTGACCGGTTAGTAGTCTTGTGCAAATTTTTAAGTTTTTCCTATTGAGGTTCAGTAGGAACTTTGATGTTTTTTCAGTATATTCTGGCAAAAATGAGACCAAGCTTTATTTGATTCTTCCAGTATAGGATGTTCTTGGCAGTGTTTTTGAAGGTGCTTTTATTAACACCGCAGAAGGGTTCAGGTCTGACAAATGATTTAGATGCACCGTCCTTAGCTAAGATATCTACCTTCTCGATACCATCATAGCCTTTGTGTGCTGGGATCCAGTGGAGGATTACAGTGTTTTTCCTTGCTAGCGTGGCTGTCTGAGAAGATGAATATTGTTTTGTTTTTCGTGTTCGATGAACATATTATTCTCGAACATTCGTTAATTGCAAAGACTTCAGCTTGAAAAATGAACGAGTGACTATCCAGACTTACTGACAAATTCGTTCTGGGACAGTCGCTGAAAATGCCGGAACCTGTACCAGTTTCCATTTTTGAGCCATTTTAGGTCGTACATCATTTTAGGTTTAAGACCCCAGTTTTTCCCGCATATGTTTCGAAAAGTCCATAGGGACTTGGTTACTCTGCTGGAAATGCGTTCTAGTTGAGGGTTCCATGACATTTTGCTGTCTAGGATGATCGCCAGGTATTTATTATTCCTTGTAAAATGGTATTGTTTCCCCATAGAGATTGGGGGTATTAGAAAATTTAGTTAGTTAAGTTAACTGTCTTACATCGATTGACAGAGAGACCATCATCTGAGCACCAGCTTTGTACTGTGTTCAGAGCTGTCTTATGTCTTCTTGATATTAGTGTTTCTGATGAGCCTTGTATGACAATTTCTAGATCATCTGCAAAGCCCACTGCATAAATGCCTTGGGTTGCAAGTAATCTTAGTAGGCTGTCTACAACTATATTGACCAGATGAGTGGTGAGAATTCTCCACTTTTGTGGACAGCCTCTTGTTGTTAGTGCTAAAATTTACACTTCTTCGGTATTGCTATGGATAATTCTGCTGTTTAGCATGGACATTATCTAATTGTGAATTACTTCTGGAACGTTGTAGAGCTTTAGAGCACGGTCTGTAGACACAAAGGAAGTGTTGTTGAAAGCTCCTTCTATGTCGTGAAATGCCACTACTTAAATTTTCTTTTGAAATATACATACAAACCTTCCTCTTAGATCACCCTATCTATGAAATATAAGCATCAAAATCCGAAGCGAACAGACAGCGAAAGCTACTTCGTTGTAGGTATACTATGTATATGGAAGGATAAGGATAAGGAAGGATAACGATAAAGAAGACATGGCATCGATTTCTTAACTGTACGATCTCTTCCGCATCAAAGTAGAACGCACTTATTTCAGTTAGAAAATATTAACTAATATGCATAAGAGTTGTACCTATAATAAGTTGTGTCTAACTGAAAATGAAAGTCCCATGTTCCTTGGTGTTGAAAAGCTTTATTTTTAAGACAAGGATCAAATTGAAAATTGTTCTCCAAACTTTTCATAGGTACTTTATACACTTAAAGTGTCTGGATAACCGTCAATTGTGTTCAATAGCATTAATTTATTTAAAGAAGAGATGTTTGACGATGATCAGAAATCCACAAAACGCTCCCACACCTACTTCTGCTACCACTTCCATCGAAATAAAACTACATTCGTTCGCAAGTTGATTTCTTTCAATGATTTTGTAGAATGGCATACTCATGGAAGCAAAAAATGAGCTATAATTTGGTAAAACTTATTCATTTCAACCCTCAAGTGGTTAAATAATTTGTTTTGATGAGTTCCAATCCACACCACCACTTATACTCTTCTCTTCTTCCTCCGCCTCACACTAAACGACCCACTGGGATAAACAAAAGTTTTTTTTCGTTTATAATCTACCCCAGGATATACAATTTAATAATCTTCGAGACAAGGAAAAAAATCGTAAAACTTTTGCGGACTTAATCAAAGTAATAGAAATATGCCCACTTTATTTTCCCATCGTAAATTTTCCCAACTCAACACCCTTTTCCATCGCCAATATTGGTACGGTCGACCGGCTTCGATTGACCACATACACTGCGAACGCGAACCGAATACTAAGTTGCCCCCGATGCAGCAGTCTCCGGTCTCCCCCGCAACAGGATTCAAACACAGAAGGGAAGAAATAGAAAGTGAAAATGTGTGTAGGTAGAATCCAAAAGAATTAATATTTTGTTTCAAGTGTAAGAGCATAAAAAATTCATGTCAGCTATAACAATAAAATTGTGCCTCAGCAACAGCAGCGGCCAGTGTGGTATACTTGATTATAAGAATAGTGAACATGAACGCCAGAGGAGTAAAAATAGAAAATATTTGCTAAATTATTGGAGGACTCGCATTTGCGAAGAATATTAAGCCAGAAAACGATCAGCGCATGGTGTAGAAAATTACTGCACTAATAAGTAATCGTTGAACACGTGAATGGAATAGGCACAACACAACGAATGTAGGTATATCTATCTACTCGTTTAGAGCTTGAAGTTAACTCAGAACTCTCGCATAGATGATGCCAGCAGCCCTGAACGGTGAGAAATGCAGGCAAATGCAACCACACCGCGGTAACCCAATCCGGCACGAAGTTAATGGAGACATGGGTTACAAGTGATGCGAACACGAATCGCATAATAAGTGGAGTACACATTTTTTTGTTTTTTTCATATACATTCGCGACGAACAACATCACATGGGTTACCCTGTGCTCATTGAACTGGTATTGGATCTTGCCAACACCGATCTTGCAGATGCAAATGTTTGACGCGCACTGGTGATGTAAAAACGTCACTCTGTGTATCGAATTTCTTTAAGCAGCAAAACATTTTTTTTCACTCTTTTATTGCTTTTTTGACTTTACGGTTAACCATTCCATGAGGCAACAGGCCAGGCAACTACAGGAAAGTGTTAACGCCATGCCGTTTCTAAGTAGTTTCGAGTGAATTTAATGCACACATAAGATATTAAGCGAAGGGTGATTTAAGGTTTGGTTTGAACTTTGCATTTACTTTTATGTTAAATCAGAAGGCACATTTGACCAGTTGTCGTTGATAAAATGGAATTTTTATTTCGAACGGGTTTTGTTTTTGAGGAGAGTTTTTTGGTATTATGTTGCAAACAAAATGCGAGTGGTGGTTATTTAACATCACTATGGCCTTTTACACTTAACTACAAGTACTTGTGATAGAAGTGAATTATTCCAAGCGTTATTTATATATTTCCGTAACAAAAAGCTAAAAGTTTGATCGATCTTCTTATATGTGTAATAGACATAATCCCACAAGTGGCTCTAGACTTTAAGACTTGAAGCTTTGTTTTATAGGTCTTTCTTTCACAAATTATTCAAAGATGATTCTTATCGAAAGTAAGGTACCTAGACGGAGCCAAATTTTACTAAAGAATAAGCAAAACTTAAGTTTGTTATTTTATTTCGATGTCCTTAAAAATAGGCTCTACAAATTCATATAGTGATATTGTATTCGTTAACAGTCCCGTTGGTGATTAGCCAAAATCCAGTCAATGAGCGTATAATGACAATCCGCATCAGGGCTAAATTCGCCAACGTTAGCCTTATATGCGCCCACCCCACAGAAGAAAAAGACGACGATTCCAAAGACTGTTTCTACGAGCTCCTCGAAGAAACGTATGAGCAGTACCCTAGACACGACGTGAAAATCGTTCTTGGCGATTTCAACGCAAAACTAGGGAAGGAGGACATCTTTGGAAACACAATCGGTAAGCATAGCCTCCACGAAAAAACCTCCGAAAACGGGGCTAAATCTTGTTGTAAGTAGTACACGCTTCCCGCATCTCAAAATTCATAAAGGTACATGGCAATCCCCAAATCAATTAACCGTCAACCAAATTGACCATGTTGCGATCGACGCAAGGCACTCTTCCAGTGTGTTAGATGTCCGAACTTTACGAGGGGCCAACTTTGACTCGGACCACTACCTTGTTGTAGCCAAGGTACGAATGAGGATATCTTGTTCACGACCAGCACGAACTAGCGCTGTGAAGAGATATGCCAGTGCCTTTTCCAATCGAGTGTCCCTTCAATTATTTTTGAATCCCATTCCGCCAGCATTAAACATTGAAGACCAGTGGCAGCAATGCCAAGAAGCCATCAGAACCGCTGCCTCTGAGGTTCTGGGTTTCACTCGGCCACCAAAACGAAACCCATGGTTCGATGAAGAATGCAGGCAGGCAAATGCAGCCAAACAAAGAGCACGACAAATGCTTTTGCAAACACTTCTCAAAAAGAAAAAGAAGCAGCATGAGAATTGAGAAGCGATCGTTTGAGGAAATAGAGAAGTGCCATGACAGGAACGAGATTCGGAAGTTTTACCAAAAGGTAAAAAGATCCTGCCAGGGTGGCAAACCCCGAACTCAAGCCTGTAAAGACCAGCAGGGAAATATAGTTATAGAGTCACAGTCGCTACTGAGGATCTGGAAAAATCATTTCTGCAGACTGCTTAACGGCGATGAGGACACAAATTCCGCTGTCAAGCAGATTGCCCCATTCAGCTTGGACGATCATCAAGAATGCCGTCCTCCCGACCAAGAAAAAGTTAAGCTTGCCATATGCAAACTTAAATCAAATAAGACTGCAGGTGCAGATGGCCTTGATGCCGAACTTTTCAAGGCAGCTGGAGATCAGTTGGAAAGGAACATACACCAGCTGATCTGCGTGATATGGTCAGAAGAAAGCATGCATGAATTGAACCTCAGTATCGTATGCCCGATCCTAAAGAAAGGAGACCCTCACAATTGCGCCAGTTATAGAGGGATAAGCCTCCTTAACGTCGCTTATAAGATTTTGTTTGCTGTAATATGTGAACGTCCGAAACCCCACGTCAACAACTTGATAGGTTTTTATCAATGTGGTTTTAGACCAGAGAAGTCCACAATAGACCAAATTTTCCGAGAACGTAATATCGATATTCACCATCTCTTTATCGATTTCAAGGCCGCGTAAGACAGCATTTACAGAGACGAGCTGTACAGAGCCATGTCTAGTTTCGGCATCCCTGCAAAACTCGTACGACTATGCAGGATGACTTTGGAGAATTCACGCTGCTCCGTCAAGGTCGGTAAAGAACTCACCGAGACCTTTGATGTCGAAAAAGGTTTTAGGCAAGGCGATAAACTGTCATGCGATTTCTTCAACATCATACTTACAACAGATTGTAAGAAACTCAAACGTCGACACCAGTGTAACAATCTTTCAAAAGTCTGTACAATTGCTCACCTATGCAGACGATATTGACGTAATGGGAAGAAAAAAACGTGATGTCATTGGTGCTTTTGCGAGTATTGAAACAGAAAGAAGCGGCAAAAACGGGTTTGATGGTTAATGAGGGCAAAACGAAGTATATGCTGTCATCAAACAAGGACACAGAACATCGACGAATTGGACAATACGTCACAATAGACAGACATAACTTCGAGGTAGTACAGGACTGCGTCTACCTAGGATCCGCTGTAGACACGGACAACAACATCAGTGCGGAGATCAAACGGAGAATAACTCTTTCCCACCGTTGCTTCTTTGGGTTAAGAAGGCAATTGAGAAACAAACCCCTCTCCAGAAAAACCAAGGTAACCTTGTATAAGACCTTAATCATCCCAGTCCTGCTGTTCGGCGCGGAAGCATCATGGACCTTATCGAAAGCGGATGAGGAAACCCTTGGTCGTTTCGAAAGAAAAATTCTCCGAATGATCTTTGGTCCCGTATGCGAAGTCAATGTGTGGAGAAAAAGATACAACAACGAGCTGTATGAGCTATACCGCGGTATGGGCATAGTCAGAAGAGTACGCATCGCGAGGCTATGATGGTTGGGCCATGTAGAGCGGATGGACCCAAACGCTCCGGCTCGTCGGGTGTTCGAAAGGGTGTTGGTTGAGGCCCAGGTTCACCCCGATCTGTAATGCCCACCTAAGTAAGTAAGTAAGTAACAGTCCCGTTTTGCTAAGTAACTCTGATGTCGACTGGGTTGGTGATGATTCTGGGTTTAGAGACTTGGCTCTCAAATGAGGACAAGTCAAGTATATTAAAGTCTTGGCCTTGATACTTAAGATGCGGTGATTCTCAGCTTTGCGCTTTGGTTCAGGTAAAAGGGATGAGATGATGACTGTTCCGGGATTCTGGTCTTTGATCTTCTGAATCGAACTACGGTGATGATATTGTTTGGCTAGGATTCGTTACTCTCCTCTGGTGTGGTGAATCCTGAAATGGGACTAAAACGTTGATTAGAAGCTTCTGCTCTGAGATAACGGGTCACACTAAACTCACAGCGAGATAGAAATGGACAGGACATAACATTCACAGCGAGGTAACACTGGGCGCTGAATTTACATTATGATAGCAATGGGCACTAAATTCACAGCGAGATAGCAACTGGACACTAAATGCATAGCGAGGTAGCACTGGGCGCTCAGTTCTCAACGACATAGCACTGGGCACTTAACTTGCAGTAGGATAGCATAGCACTGAACGATACAACACTGGACACTGATATACTCACTTGTACCTTGTTGCTAAAGGGGTGGATACGATGGTTAGTTCGCTGGACTGATTTAGTTTGATTTCTTCTGCCTTTTTATTGCCCTTTTGGGGCGAACTCACTGTGAGCTATACTGTGTTCAACGAACTCAAATAAAAATTTCCATTCGATTATTGGTGAACATTTTTCGTCGTTGCTAGCGTCGCTTCACGTCGCGTCGCGTCGGCGCGGTGGCTGTCAGTTTGAGTGTCGATTTTAGGCCTTGAAGTGCGAATGAAGTTACGTATAGAAGTAGATGAACATGTCCGTGTTAAATTTATTGACAAGTTGAATTTTTTTGAATTGCCAATTTTCCAATAAAAGTAGTAGAAAATTCTTTCAGAATGAGGTTCTTAAGACATCGCTTAAAAAGCTCTAGCCCCTTCAGAACAAGTTTCTTTAAGTGTTATGTACATTAACATAATTAAACTAAGTGCAGGCATGTTTTAAAATAATAAATGCAGACAATGCAAACACAAGATTTAATTAAATAAATCTGTCCAAGCGATAAGAGTCGTACATATTGCATTTTCTTATCTGATCTCAAAGCACATCGAAACAATTATCAACGACATTGAAATCACATCGCGTTTACGACTTGTGGCAATAAAATGAAAATAACTGCCTGTGTGGACTTCTTCAATTTTGATTGCAACTGATCCTTCAGAATGAGTTTACAAATTTACGCACATATGTATAACTGGTGCCCATCCAGAATAGTTCAAAGAGCTAATGTCCCATTTTAAAGTGTTACAAGCTCCCTCTTGCGTGTAAGTTGTAGCAGGCGTGCCTACCTACCCGGGACACATCACTGCCTATCCCCCAAGTATGTATATCTCTATATACAAACATCGAACTTCGCATTAATGATATGACTCACAAACGCGATCGGCATCAAATGAAAGGCAATCACAGTCTTCATCAGATGCCCATCGACATAAAAATACATGTTTTATATTCACATTATAAAATGGTTATTCTTGTCCCTAAAGATGCCGACCGATCGATCCTGCAGATGAAGGGCCAGTGCGGCAAAGATATTACTGTGATGCGCACCTGCATGAAAACGCAACCAGGGCAATGGCAATGCCACTGAGCTACCCGGATCACCTAATGATCACTTATTTCTCGTTCGACATGGAATTCCTTTCATCTGCGGACATTTTGAAGGGAATCGCGTTTGATCACATGCGATCTCTTAAATGCTCCTAATATTCTCCACCCATCCCCCGAATTTTATTTATCGTTACAAGATATTCAACTGATAAACTGGATTTGTTGCCTAAGTCATTGAGATAAAAGCCGACAATGTACAAACAATATTTTAAGTTTTAAAGTTTAATGATGGTTGCTTCGTAAGATACAATGGATTTCAAAATGATTTTATGATTATTAAATTAATTTGTGAAAATTTTTTCAGAAATATTATTTCCATTATCAAGCAATCTTGAGCAAAGAAACATACCCACTCGTGTATTGAATCAAAACTTTTTTTTTTTTGTTGTTGAGGTAAATATATTCACATGATATTTATACAGTCAAAAAAGAGCATATGTCATGAACCTTAAAAAATCTTTTATTTTTCAATGTCCATGCGAAGCTGATTTTATTCTCAAAACGTTAGGTTAGGTTAGGTTTAAATGGCTGTCAGGAAAACTGACAACTGGCACGTTTAGGCCAAAGTTAGGTCCATTGTGATATCATAATAACTATGTGAGGGAGTACCTCACTTAACAAAATCATTTGGAGCTTTTGATAAAACGATAGATATGAAGGATATGTGTTCGCCAGATCGCTTAGAAAGAAAGAAATATCTTCCTAGATGCAGTTTTCTTTTAAGGGAGAGTGCAGAGAGTGCATGAGCCTTCTTCCTCCTTCTCATCTAAACAGCTTCTGCCGAAGTCGTTAGAGGAAACGCCGAGTCTTATGGCGTGTCCTCCTATCAGACAATGTCCGGTAATGACATTGATTATACGGAGCTAACCTGCAATCTTGTTATGGATAACAAATGTCTTGTGCGTTTTGGATCTAGTCCTGGCCATATCCGTTTTGTTGCCACACACGTGATGGTGATATTGTTCCACCTATAATCTGTTCTATGCCTCTCGCTTTAGCATAAGTTTACATGTAGCGAATCGTATACCGATATTCAACCTGCTGGTTGAGATCGATAGAACGGTTCCTTTTGTGGCGAGTTTATCGGCCTTGCAGTTACCTAGGATATCTCTATGCCCCGGGACCCAAATAAGGTGAATATTAAACTGTTCTTCTTAAGAGATAGGCAAAAGTTAAGGGCGGTTACTGAGTTCGTAGAAACGGCGCCGAGTGATTTAAAGGCTGCTTGACTGTCTGAGAAAATCCGGATTCCGGATATTCGTTGAGGATATCACGTTTTCTTTCAGCCGCATGATAGGACCTCTTTGATCGCCAGAATTTCCGTTTGGAACACGTTACAATGGTTTGGAAGGCGGAGCGAGAGACTTATATTGAGTCGGTCTGAGCCGACACCGGTATTTAAACCATCCGTATAGAAATGAGTTGAATTATGTCTCAAGAAATCTTCATCTTCCCAGATAGTTCTCGATGGGATAGAAACTTGGAAGTTGTTTTCAAAAACCGCAATTGGGAGATAGAGTAGTCGGAGTGATAAGGGACTGATCTGAACAGATTCAGGATTGTAGCATGACCGATGTAATTATCGGTCCATTGGTAGATAGCTCTGATACGAATGACTGTCCTGGCGGCCATTTGTTTGCTGAAGATATCTAGTGGTGTGAGATTAAGGAGTATGAGTTTAGGGAAGCTGAGGGTGTTGATCTCAGTGCTCCGCTTATACACAAACAGGCTGTTCGTTGGACCTTGCTTATATTATCGTAGTAGGACCTTTTATCAAGAGCAATCCACCATACCAATACACCGTTTTGAGAGTAGGTATTGGTCTGATGACCGCGGTGTGGAGCCAGTGGGTGATTTGAAAGGAAAAACCTCATTTACTACAAATAGTTTTTTTTTACAGGAAAAGAGGGCCACGGTGGATTTCCTGATTCATTCCTGGAGACGTTCATTCGTTCATGGAAGTGAATATGCGATGCGCCGATGTTTTTGTGGATGTTTTTCCGTTTTACTTTAGATGTGTCGGTTTTCAAAACATACATAGATGTTAACATCGATATTTATGGCCGAAACATCGATGCATCGTTTGCATCCCTATTTGCATCAGGTCCGTAAGGACGTGAGCAATGGAGACTTCATCTGCATATGCAATCACTTTAAATCCCTCAGATTCTAAGCCAACTAGAAGTTCGTTGACGACTAGATTCTATAGAAGAGTAGATAGGACTCAGCATTGCGGTGTTCCTCTCCTGACTGCAAAGAGAGCAGAGAAGTTTTCTAGAGTAGAGTTGATTATCCTGCTTTTTAGCATTAGATTTATCAATTCCACTATGGAACTATCTACTTTAAGATTTGTCATTGCCCTTGTAATTGCAAGGCTACTAAGGTTATTAAAGGCACCTTCTATGTCAAGGAATGTATAGCCAGAGTGTATTCTTTGTGATGGAAGCAGGGTATGTAAGGCCAATTCTACAGATTCTTACATTTTCCTTTACAGTAGGAGTGTTGTGCTGTAGTTTTGGATCTATAGCTGTCCGCACTTCGCAGATGTCAATCAGTCGTTCTTAAGTTTTAAGTAGGAAAGTTGATTGATTACCTCAAAACCTTTATAATATAAAGAATACTTATTGTTCAATTTGTTGGCAAATTTTCAATCTAAAAATTTTACTTTACTTTTCAGAATAAATTGTAATTTATTGAAAATCTGAAATTGACAGTATCTGAGCTCCAAATAATATTTTTCTATTTTTTACAGAATGCTTTTTTGCATAATTTTTTTTTTATCTATTTTCAAATTTTATGTGAAGTTTTCTTGGCCTCTTTTTTTTAAAATTTTCTTTAAGAAGTAAGAACATCATAAAAGTTTAAAATAAATGGATATATCTTTTCCCTGAACATATTTTTGCATGGTTTGAAAAAAAAAAAACAAATCTGTCTTAGAGTAAAAAAAAAAAACAGACGCTACTTATTTCTTCAATTCAATTTTACTTGGACTTTTACAATCTTTTCTTTTTCTTATGAATACATACAAGAATTAAAGATTACCGACTTCAAATAAATATGTATGGCTACTCTAAATTGAGCTTAGAAATGTTAGTTATTGAAAATTTATTCAAATTTAAATTTTTTCTTTGAATTTTTCGTATGTTTGTTCCATTCGTACAGCGTTCCGCCAATCAAGAACAAGCACGAAATTGAGTAAGACTCGTAAATATGTATCGTAAAAAATATGTATAAATAATAATATAAAATAGATATTTAATGCTAACATCTCTTTCCTAGTCTGAAATATGGTCTATCTCCCTCCGTTTAAGCAATATTTAAAAAAATGGGCACGACTGAATCGAGCGAACTTGCGATTGTGTGCTAAGTACAATACCACAATCTTAAGTCTGAGTAAAAGGTTTAAGTATTCGCTCTTAATATATTTGGTGGTACCAGGCTGCCTACTACACATTAATTATGAAAATTGAATTCAATCACGAAAAATATTGAACAAAATTTAATTAAACATTCCAAAAGTTACAAACGAAAATATAAAAACGCCATGATCATGCAGTTTCTAATTAATACATGTGATGAAAATTTTATCAAAATCTTTGGACCAGTTTAAAAAAAAAAAAAAAATGGTTTTTTATTTTTCACTCTTCAAAGTTTAAGATCTAATCACAAGTTGTTTTGACAAAATTTTTGGCAAAAAATCAAAAATTTTTAAAAGATTTTTTCAAATGTTGATAAGAAATCTTTGTAAAATTACTTAGGACTTCTAAAATACAAAATTTCGTCAAAATCGTGTAAGCCATCAACGAGAAAGTCGGCTTTGAAAGAAACGGTACTATAGGAGGTACCGTTTCCGGACTTTTTCGAACAAATTTTATAACATCATGAGAAAGACAAATTAAATCTTTTACAAAAAAAAATGTCTCTGTTTTTTTTATTTATATTTTATCGTTCGAGTCGTTTTCCAGAAAAATAAGTATTATTATATCGGTTATATAGTAGGTACCGTTATTTCAAGACCCAGAGACTAATAAAATTCTTCTGTAGGCTGCTTCACAAACCCTAACTGCAAGTTTTGAAGGAAATCGGTCCATCGGTTCAGGCTACAGATCCATATGCGAACCTCAGCCAGACAGACTGACAGACACGCATACACTTAACTTGCGAGTATCAATGAAACGCTCTATATGGCTATATTTACTTACCAAGTTCACTTTCACAAACTCCATTTACCAACCATCCCTGTTATTCACTTCTACAAATGAGTAATTTTTCTCCACTTACGCTATTCACTTATATTCACTTAAGAGTTGCTGTTTTTCCATGAGCGATGTTTTGCTTAAGTGAATATAAGTAAATATAGATTCCCAATAAAACTCGGCTATCGTAGGTAATCAGGGGCGTAGCGAGGGTCCAAGCCATGGGGGGGTGAATTTTTATGAAATGCCGACTAGTCTTAAGAATTTGCCGACTCCATATGTTTGTTTGTCCGGAACCATCCAACAGATTTTTATGAAATTTTCAGGGTAGACAATAGACATAGTTTAGTCCATAGATGGTTTCTGTCAAGATTTGATCTCCATATTGCCACAAGAACGGGGTTGGGAACGGAAATCTAGGCTAGGTTAGGGTAGGTTACAATGGCTGTCAGGAAAACACCACCTGACACACTTAGACCAATACTAGGTCCATTGTGATACCATAGAAATTATGCGAGGGAGTACCTCACTTAACAAAACCATTTGGAGCTTTTAATAAAGCGAAGGAGATGCAGGGGATCTGTGTTCGCCAGATCGCTTGAATCATCGAGAAAATATTTCCCCAGATGCCGCTTTCTTTAAAAAAAGAGTGCAGGACATGAGCAGAGGGAGTGTAGGATTGTCTCCTTCTCCTCCTCATCTAAGCAACTTCTGCAGAAGTCATTAGAGGGAACGCCAAGTCTTATGGAGTGTCTAACGGAAATCTAGAAACTACTGGAAAGATTTCAAAAATTATTTTGCCATTGAGATGTCACATATTAGAACAGAAGCGGAAGAACGAGAAAGGGAACTATAGACCCGAGCAACGCCGCGCCGGGTGGCTCAGCTAGTGGCTAGCAAAACTAAAAGTAATTACAAACGTAAAAGTGATCATTTCACAGAAATTCACTTAATAACAAAGAATCAATTTACAATAGCAATATAACAACAAAACAAACAAATTAAAAGTATTTACAAGAAATAATATTATAATATAGTATTTGGTATGAGAAAGAGCACACATTCTTTGATTACCTACAGTGTTTAAAAATGTTATTATTAGTTTTAAAAAAGTTCATAAATTGGAATTTAAAGTCCAACATTTCTCGACGACCTGACTAGGTTGAATATTATCAGCAATATGCTTTGAGGAATATAGAAGCATTATTGAATTAAGCCTATCACTACCCATCGTCGTAAGCAATCTTCTTTTGAAAAAAAAACCGATCTAATTCTATAATAGATTTGACTAGTTCTTAAGTGGCTTTTGCTCTAGAAGTAGGTATTTTAAAAATTTTCAAGAAAGGTTCAAAAATAGTAAAATTATCTGTTAAATTATTTTTTACGTGCGAAGTAAAAGTTTGAAGAACCATTTTAAACTCTTCTATAAAATGTTTCCAGAAATTTCATTGATTCTTTTTGGTAACCGACGTGTTCTATGATGTTTCAATAAATCGTTTTCGGGTCTAGTCTTTAGTTTTTCAGCATTGAAAACATTCATTTCTTGAAATAATTCAAACGTGCTTCGAATCAGCAATGAAGCATCAAAAATGTTTAAGTCTTCCGCCTCAAGATTTTCAGTCAAATATTTAACTTTAAAGATGACATTTTTGCAAAAATTTACATAACGAAATGATAAATATCAAAATCTAAGATTTTTTTCAAAAGTACAGAAATAGAGGTACGACTGTTGTTATCAAAAGACCTGGCATCGTTTTTTATTCCTTCTAAAGCATTTACAATGCCTTCAAAAGATATCCACACAGCCTTTACTGTTTCAGCTCTAGCAGTCTATCGAGTTTTTCACAAGTTTTTCAATTGCAAGGAGTTTTCAATGTTTTTGAATTTTTCTTGCATACATTGAAAATGTTTTGTACTATCATAAAAAAAACAAACACTGCTTCCAAAGTATTAAAAAACTCTTTGATCAGCACGCTTGAATTGCATGCTGTTTCAACGAAAATATTTATACGATGCGCTTGACATGCAATGTATAAGTGATTTTCTTACCACATTTTTCTGGCAATTTTCTCTGGGTACATATTTTTGGCAAAGTCATAGGATTGGAATACAATATTCTTCACAGAAATACGTATTGATCAAAGAATAGACATGATTTTTTGGGCCAACTCTTCTCCAGTCTTTTTTTAGAACAACATCCATTTCCAAAAGGTTTGGACTAAGTATCGAATGTTTATGTTGACAGCAAGTCGATCTTGATGCGATGAGTCAGGAGTTGTGTCAACCATTACAGGAAAAATACCGACTTTATTTATATCATTCACAATGATTTTTTGAGTTTTAGTACAAAAGAGATCAATAAATTCACTTTGGGTACGTTACACCTCGCGGCCTTTTTGGAGAACTGTCCAACAATTTTTTCATTAATGGGCAATGTCGTGAAATCAGTAAAGTGATTTGTCGAAAATTTCCATCGTCCTCATCGAACTCATTATGACCACGACAAGGTAGTCCCTGCCTTTCCAAAGTTCTCGGAACACCGACTAAAATTTGCAGCACTTTTAAATGATACGCATTTTCTTGTTCTTCTTGAATGCTTTGTTGTTTTTCAGCTTTGTCCAGCAAAACGTTGACGTGAGCTATTTCATTAACAAAATGCCATAATCAAGTAAAGTCGCCTTATGTGATTCAGAAGTGAAATGTTGAACCAACTTTACTTCTTTTTGTGTTTTTGTGTACCCCTACTTTAACTTTATGCCACGGACGAATACGCACCGATACCCATTCCGGATTAGCAAATTGTCTTTGAATTCCTTCTGAGAATAAAATGCAAGCAAAGCAAAGTGCAGCATCTTTGTAAGGACTGTATTCCAAAAAAGAATAATCAGTATACCATGTGAAAAATTGTATGTGATGTACGAATTTAAAATTGTTGTATAATGTATGAAATGTAGTGTTCTATTAACTGTGACACAGGCCTCTGATTATAGAATTGCTGAGTTGAGACAAAATCGCTTCCTTTCGTGTCTTTTTGATTGAGTTGACTTAACTCGAAAAATTTATTTTGGTTTTCTTCCTCGATTTGCCGACTCGGGAAAATCGTGGGGGGGTGCTGCACCCCCCCACACCCCCCTCTCGCTACGCCCCTGTAGGTAATGTCATGTTTAATTGTTATTTCAAAATTTTTTTCCTGCACGATTGCAAAACTTGCCTTTAATAGTACCCATAATTGCAAGTAAAAAATTGACCTAGTTTTCTAAAAAAAATCATTAAATATGAACTGAGCCCCTGACTACCACAAACTGTATACTGTTTTGAAAGCTAATGCTATGTTTTTTAACTAACACTTTTGTTCAAATTAGTTTAAAAAAGCTATTCACTTTTGAGTAATCGATTATCAAAGCCAAAATTATAAAAAAAAACATTTTTTTCCTTAAAAGTCAAGTTGTATTTAAATAATCAATGTTGTTATTAGTTCTGAAGAAAACCGAACGAGAAAATCTATTCTGGTTTTTGAGAAATTGAAATTGGGGGGGAGAGTAAGGTGTCAGTAAGTTGAAAAGTAAGAACTAATGAAGATAAAGAAAACATTATTTAAAGTAAAAAAGAAGTAAGGAATTGGTAAATAGTAATAAATCCTTGAAATTAAATTCAACTTCAAATAAAATTTAAAAATCAAGACTTTAAATGTTGTAGTTCACAGGTGACATTGCCAACACTCAATATGATGAAAATAAACATTTCATCCCACAGAATAAAACGCAATTGAAGACAAAAGCAAATCATATTACCTAAATGTCTGCCTAGGTTCCGAGTAATACCGAAAAGGTAACCGGTGCATTTAATTAATCGTTTTGGGTGGTAAACAATTTATCGAGTTTCTGAAGGTTGCCATCATCAACCAACCAACAACTAAAAAATTCGTTTATATAACTCGTTGTTCCTTTGATTTTATTTTTAACTCTCTATTTGCGAAAATCTACCGTGACTGCAATTTTATTCATGTAAAAAACAATCGGATCACAGCACAAACACTTAACACAACTTAGGAATGTTTCCATTTTCTTTTTTGCAATGGGACAAGTTAACAACAAACATCGACCTCGTTGTTTTCTATACGGGCAGCGAGTTCGTTGTCGAATTAAATTAACAAACCAATCGAACGAATTAAAAATAGTTTCTGCCCTCTTGTGCCGTACATCATGATAATGCTTATTGAGTTTGATTGACAATGATTCTATTCGATCAACTGATTGATTTCAACGTGAGACAGTAGGTACGAATATGTACCTACATTTTTGCAATTGCCAAAAACAAAAATTGAAAACTAGCCTGATGCTGGTCCTCATCCAATAGTGCGCCGCCTTTACATGTTCTTCGAGCTGGTAAATGAGATGTAAGCTCGTTGGCTATGTGTGTTAAGCTAAATATCTACGAGAGTGATTTTCGATTTGCGTCATGCCATGAGTTGCTAACTAAGTAATTGACAGCCATTGGGATAATTTCTTTTTTAAACTGAATTTGTGCTTAGAGTTTTTTTTTTTTTTTTTTTTGGTTTTGTGTGTCGAACTGAAAATTCGATCGCGCCGTCTATTTTTGAAACGCTTTGCTGTGGCTGCCAAGCTCTCATTTTACATTGTCTTGACGGACCTTTCACATTGCCACTTACAAATGTGTCACTTTGAAGTGCGGTGATTGAGAATGAGACGTTGCCTCCACCTGACCAAACATTTCAGGGAGCATTCTAAATAAATCATCCCATCGAGCAATCATGGTGCTGACGTTTGCTTGGAAAAATTAGGAACCTCATCTCGGCACCTGATGACATCCGATTTTGATTAATGTCAACCCGAAGAAACATTAATTACTTAGTTTTTGGGCAAACGTCACACTCATTAAGTGGTTTTACGCCTTGTGTATGGATGAATATACGCCACTTTACTTAGGTACTCGTACAATGCTCACGAGTAAGTCGGAAGCATTAACGCGCTACACAGAGCACAGGCGGTTGTCGGTGCCGTCGCCACCGTTTAATCATCTGGCAATTAAGGGGAAGTGGAAATCGCGTGTCAACTTGTGGAACAGTCTACGCAGTTGCTCTTATTTATAGGCATATCGCATCGAGATTGCAGCAACGCAGTGATTAATCTAAATTTATCTTCTGCATCGATGGTATCTTTGGAAGTTGGAATAATTGCCGCATGTAGTGTTGCACTCGACCGCATGTCATCTGTTCGAACTTTAATGCGTTTGAGGAATGAATTTGGTGTGGGCTTCATTGTAAACTGTTTGAAACATTTCATTTGATAAAACAATTTTGTACCTAATCAGAATTTTTAAATATGTTTCCAACTTCTTCTTGAATCCAATCATTGGCAAAGGACTCTCTACTAGCGTGTGTCTAGTTTCTGTAAGATGAATCTAGGCATACTTTGCAGTTTAAGGAAATATCCATAGAAGATTCAGAGAGGGAAGTTCATGAAAGCTCAGTAGTGGATAAAGGATAATACATTACCCAAAGAACAAGATGGTTTTATATCCAAATACCTACATTTTGGTTTTTTTTAATTTTTGATTTGCAAAATAAAACCCAGGAGGTTAGGACGATAAATAAATGAATTAGAAGAAGTTAAAAGTCTTAAGCTGACATGTGTATCTGAATCACAACCAAACTCCATATTGTTTCCTGCTTTCCTGTACGAATCCCTACACCAAAAGCACATTTACTGTTTTGCACTCCTTGTGAGTGTTTGTTTTTTTTTCCAAAATAATTGTATGAAACCCAAAATATATTATCCAAACGGAAAGGTACACATTCAAACCTTAATCGGGAATAAGAAAAAAAAAAAAAATTAAACGACCACCTCAACAGAGCGCAGTAGAAAGACAATGAGAAACAATACGAACAGGAAAAATAATGCGATTGCGATAGCGAAATACTCGCGCATAATGCCGCATCCGGTGGAGCCATTGTAGCAACATGGCGTGCAAGATAAATTAAGGGTCCTGGAGTTGGCGCCTTAAGTCTTGTACATATTAACCGCACAGAACATGGCCAACTCCTCACTAGCTGGCGGCTTCTGATATTTGCACTCGTTGACAGGTCTCCTTCTGATTCACCATCATCATCGTGGCCAGCACAGCAGTCACAGCACAAGCCACCTCCACCGAACGTCCCTCAATTCTGTGCCAGTCGTATTGTATAGTCCTTCCAACAAATGTTTCACTATTGTCCAACCGAAATCTTCAGTTAGCGGTCGTATAACCTTACATTATATTCCGACTATGTACTAACGATTGATCTGGAATCCTCAACGTGTTGGTGGTTGTTTCCTAAGGCAAGGGTACCCCTATACTTTGGATGAGAGGAGCCATTGCCATTTAAGTTCATGCAATGTATAACCTACTCCCTGGTAGGACACACCTGACAACACACATATACACAAGGTACAGACAGACGTGTCTTCTGTACGATCAAATCGATGCCCACAAAGTAGCATGTTTTTGGAATAAATTGGTGGCGTTTTCAGATATCGATAAGCAGAACAAAAACAATCAGAACACCGGTTTGTGGGGCTTTGAGCAATGGTGCTGCATTATTGCTTATTTTTGACCATTATCTCACTTTTAAATTTTTATATACCTACCTACTTCTTTCTTCGCTGGCTCGATATGTTCCTTTCGTTGTCCTGTAGGTAGTAATATTGGTTTGATTTTTTTTGGAAAGCCAAAGTGTTACTTTTGTTTTTTCATATCGACTTTGGTTAGACGGAGGAAAAAGAAAATGTTCGAAGAACTGCATTTAATGCTTTGCTAATCAACGATACCCTATGACAGCACTTTCAATCATCAGTTGAGCTGAGTTCATAATCTTCTGACAAAGCAAACTATTTTTGTAATGTTTTGTAATTATTGTCTTTTATACAAAACAATCGCTTTAATTCAATTTGCTGCATGAATTTCTCCCCTTCCGAAGTTTTGAGGAGGTTGCCGATGTTTTTACTATAATGGTTAAGTTATGATAAAGTCTGGCTGTCAGAAAAACAAAATAAACTGAAACACTTAAGCCAATATGCGTCTATTGTGTGGTGTCTGCAACTTGAAAACGAAGTTAAAGAATTCCTCGCAAACTGAGTCTTTAAAAACTTTCTATGAAGTGGTGGAAGCAGTAAATGTCTGTGTTCATCAGATCGCTTGGATCGTCAAAGAAGAAATAGTTGCATTCCGAATGGTAGCTTCATTTCCGGTGAGTATAACGATCTGGCAGATATCAATGATTTCTTTGTGCCTCGGCCCTATGTTTGAGAGAAAGTTGACAGTTGTGGTTTGTTACTGAGATTGTGGAAACGGAAAAAAGTGATTTCATGGCTGACTATACCTATACCACCATACCCGAAAGGACATCTGTCGATAATGGAAAGTCTATAAAAACTTAATATTTTTAGCATGTGCTTGGATGCTATTATTCCAATGTACAACTTTAAACTCAACTGTTCATTGTCATCACCCCTAGGGAAGACTGGGAGAACACAAAGCCTCATTCTTCAAGTCAAGACATGGTCCGGTATACGGACGGCTCAAAAATGGAAACTGGTAGGTAGGAACCTGTGTTCCGGCATTTTCAGCGACTGTCCCGAATCTGTCTCGAATTTCTCAGTAAGTCTGGGCAGTCACTCGTCCATTTTCCCAGCTGAAGTCTTTGCCATTAACGAATGTTCGAGAATAATATGTTCATTTTTTCAGACAGCCAAGCTGCACTAAAGGCGTTAAGCTGACCTGTCATAAGATCCAAACTAGTCCAAGAGACGGTCATGTGACTCTCTGAACTAGCAAGGAAAAACACTGTAATCCTCCACAGGATCCCAGCACACAAAGGCTACGATGCGATGGTAACGAGAAGGCAGACATCTCAGCTAAAGACGGCGCATCTAAACCATTCGTCCCCTTAATCTATCTATTTACACGGAACAGTGAAATGGAACACGCTACAGTGAAATAAACGGCTAACGATTAGTATGTCTCATGAGACGGGTATGGCCGCGTCCACTGCAATAGACTTCTTCAGTTTTTGAGCCAACTGTGTAGAAGTGAAGGGAATATTTCCTCAGGAATTTCTCTTAACCGCATATGGATCTTAAGAAATGATGACTTCGTTGTTGTTAGCTTAAGATTGATCCGTATAAATTCCAAGCTATGCTCAATTGTATAAGTGAGCCATTTGATGATGGCTCTGAGACGAAAGACTTTTCTCACGCGCGTTGTTCGCTAAATGATGACTGCTGAATGTCTAAGAATTGAGTTTAAAACTGTGACCCGGCCTATGAAAAGGGGCTTATGACTCAACAACTTATTTTTAATTTTTTTTTTTTTTATTCGGATAGCTTTTAAAACGCTCTTTCACATGGTCGAAGCCAGAAAGTCCTTACTTACTTTGAAGTGTACTAAAAATGTTGAGAAGAAAGTACCTACAAATGAACAAAAAACAAAACAGAATTTTATTGAAAATCCAGAATCACCTCAGCCACTTCAGCTGAAACAAAGCATATTATCATCGATACACAGACACACCCCATAATTTCAAAACAGGATGGCATGGGTAATGCAGAAATATTCCTAGATACTCTTGGACTGGCTTATAACAACAGTTTTTTTTTAAGCTTAACAGTTGCGGCAATTAGCACCTGCCAGGAAGGCAAAACAATAAAAGCAATTTCCGCCATTTATATGAAATCAATCCTTCTTAGGTACTAAGTGTGTCGCGGAGAGTTTGACAAAAAATAAAAAAGGCTAATGCATCTAAAAGAACGTGATGCTAACATGATCACACAGCTAATAAATTTATGAGGAACACGTTGCAATGCAACCTCATATAAGCAACCAAAAGTGAAGTGCGTTGAACTCATGTGTCATAACCATGAAACTTTGACCACAAAGCAAAAAACTGACAGCATCATCAAAAATGAATTTGAAATCTCAGAACTCTTCCCTTATGCAACGTTACATTAACACAAAACTGAAATCAACTGATGAATTGCGTAGAGGATTCGGCGATAGAAAAGTGAATGAAGATACCCGACCCGTTTTACGTTATAGGGTCTTCGAACACTGAGGTAATACACTGCCAACCACAAGGATGAGGCCACAAATTTTGCAATCGATTTTCGCTTTTTATAACTGGTGGAAGTTTTGTACCAGGAAAAGTTTATTACCAGTTAAAAGGAGCGTATTTTCTCACAACAAATTCATGAAATTTAAGGGTTTATTCGAAACGACCGTTGGAGTTTTCCAAGATCAATTAATGAACCACTGAAACTAGGTATAAAAAGGTGCTCCACTAGGATGAGGCCACATGCAGAATTTTAGAAAAAAAAACAAAAAAAATTGAGTGAAATGTTAACATTTTATGGTTTGATAATATTTATTAACAACGTTTGCTTACATTAATAAATGAGTATGTCCACTATTTTTGGATACAACCTCTATTAGACAGTTGGGAATAGAATCATACAGTTCTTTTTAGATAATCATATGAAATTTGGGCACGGGCACTACGAATAGCATCAATTAAGGTGTCCTTGTCTTCGAATTGCCTGCCACCATCATAAACTTTACGAGATAGCCATGACCGAACGTTTGCAATGATGCTTAAGTCCGGTGAATATGGCGGCCATGACAAAAATTCCACGTCTTCTGATTGAATCCAGCTCCTGACAACCCTGCTACTTTGTTTTGGGGCATTATCTTGTTGAAAAATCCCAGTCAGAGGTCCAAAAATGTTTTTTATTTTTGGAAATGAACGCTCCAGCAAACATTTGTAGCTATTTTCGTTCATTGTTGTGGACAAAAACTCCAACTCCAATTCTACTATTCGTGCCATAGTAGGTAATAGCTCCCCACACCATTACACTTGATGTACCGCTATGATGTCCTTCCAAAACAAGCTCATCCTTTCTAATATTATGGAAATAAAAGTTGTAACCACCAGGACCGTTGAGGTAAAACTTTTTCATCCGAAAAGATAACGCGTTTCTATTCACGGCTCCAATCAACATGCTGTCTTGCAAACTCCATACGATGCTCCTTGTGTTCTGGCTTCAAAACAGGTTTCTTTTTAGTTTCCTTCCTTGAATAGTATTCTTCGAACCGTTGTTATGCTGGCTGAAACTCTGCTTTTGGCCCTTATCGTAGAGTGGTATTAGGGGCAAGTCGTAGAATCAACGGATTTTCTCTTGGTGTTGTGGCTTTTCCCGTGCGTCCTTTTTGATTTTCCCCATAGTTTTGTGGATCAGCAAGATAATTGTTAACAACTGTCTTGCTCCTGTTAAGTCTCTTTGCTATTTCACGGCCTGAGAGTCCTTTTTCCTTGAAAGCATCTATTTTTGCTCTTTCTGTCGCTGTCAAAGTATTTCCGGAACCCATGTGTGCTTCAAACTAAATAAAACGTATATTTTTAACACTCTCTTAGATATTTCATACAAGAATTCGCACATGCGCACTCCTGCGCGGAAGAATTCGTAATGGCCTCATCCTAGTGGAGCACCTTTTTATACCTATTTTCAGTAGTTCATTAATTGATCTTGTGAAATTCCAACGGTCGTTTCGAAATAACCCTTTAATTTTATGAATTTGTTGTGGGAAAATACCTAGGGGAGAGTGGGGCAAGAAGGACCACTTAAGCTTTAGACACTCCTAATTTTTTTTCTAGTCCTTAAATGGAAGCAAATATTTTTTTAAATAGTAGTCCAACCTTTGAACTTCATCATAGTAAACAATCAGAATAGTTGAACAGTTGTATATAGAGATATACACAATTTAACAAACTTATCTCGAAAGTCCGTCTTGCCCCACTAGCGGGGCAAAAAGAACCTATGAATGGGGCAAAACGAACCACTGATTTCTTTTAATAATAATATCAGAAACAATCTTCAGTATAAACACTTATATTTTATTCACTGTATCAAAAAATGTAAATTCCTTCTAAGAACAATACAATAAATAAATAAAGAAAGTAAGCATTGAAAAATAAATAAATAAAAAGGAACTTTCGAACGAAACAAATACCGATTTCAATATTATTAGGTATAACTAGGCAACAAAAAATAAATAATAAAAAAAAAAAAAAACAGAATAAATTCATTGAAATGACTGTCACTTTTCACTGCGAACAATTCTCGCAGTAGAAAAATTTGTCAATTTTTTCACAGCCAGCACACTCTTCATGGGCCCAGTTCTTGCATTTACAACATTGAATCCATCCTTCGCCTTTTAAGGATTTACTAAAAGCTTCGTTGCAATAAAGACAAGGACAGTCTTCGTCATCTGTTTCATCACTGTTTGGTTTAGTTTTTTTTTTGTTTTGTTTTTTAATTTTGGCTTTTCGTTTCTTTTATTATAGAAGAGTTTTGAAACTTTCCGGCTACAGCTTGCACCAAGTTGATTCTCTTCAAGCTCACTTTTGTATGGGCTGGACGTCAGTATTGCTGATTTTCCTTTTTTCCTGCCCTTTCTAATTATAGTGGGACTTGAAGAAGCCTTGGGAAGTTCATGGACCTGTGATACTGCTTTCCACGGAAATGGAGATATGATTGGTGTTTCATTTGCTTTCTCGTTGAGAATTGCAACTTCAGGAAGTTCTGTAGCAGCTATATCCGAATCGTTTAAAAACTCAACGGTTGATTCGCCTACAATGTTCGCAACTTGTGAATGTTCTGTAGCAGCTATATCCGAATCGTTTAAAAACTCATCGGTTGGTTCGCCTACAATGTGCTGCGGAAGTTCAACATTTGTTGTCTCAGCTGGAAGATAATCGTCTTCTGAAAAAACGTTTGGGTCAACAGGATAGAGTCCAGTTTTCCTGAAACCATTTATGGCATTATTAGGAACTGCTGCCTTAAGGTATGCTCTTCCAAATAAACCGGCTATTTGGAATTGTGAGACCACTCTTGAAGGATGTTGCCTTAGAAATTTTTCGACTTCTTGGGAAAAAAATGTGTTTAGGTGTCCCATGAAGGAAACATCCAGCGGTTGCAGCTTGTGAGTGCAATGGGGTGGTAAGCAAAGGACGGTAACAAAATTTTCTCTAGCCAACTTTATAAAGGCAATATTTTTTGTGTGCGTGACATGACCATCAAGAACAAGTAGCACTGGGTTGTCTTTTGTGGGATTAGTGTTCTTTAAGAAATGACGAAACCAGTCAGTAAAAATTTCTGTTTGCATCCAACCACTTGGGTGGCAAGCATAAGTGGAGCCAGGTGGTGCACCATCCATCAGCTCCATCTTCATTCGCTTTCTCGGGAAGATAATCATTGGTGGTACAAAGTGACCTGAAGCGGACATGCATATTACTGCAGTTGACAACACACCCCTTTCAGCTGAGGTCAAAGTGCCAACCTGCTTCCGTCCCTTCAAGGCAAACACTTTAGAGGAATTCGTTTGCACCTAATAAAAAAGAAAATTAGGTATAACTATGGTCTTGAAATTTGATGTTCATACTTACTGTCGTCACACCAGTTTCGTCCACATTATATATTTTAGTCGGGGGGAAGTGATGGTCATCATATGTCTTTGTCAAAAGCTCAAAGTATGCCGAAACGACAGGCTTATTAAAAGCTTGAGCTCTGGCTTTTGACGTCGGTTCAGGATTGCGCAAAGTGATTTCCGGGTTTCTTTTTTGAAAATTGGAAAGCCAGTCTTTGCCAGCCATCTTTGTTTGGTGGTCAAAGAGATGAGGTATTTTGTTTGTTTCGGCTAGCTCATAAGCAAGAGCTCGAACATCGCGAGTCGTCATTCCGAAGAATCTTTTTTCAAACTCCAGCACATGTCCAATCAATTCTTTTTCTTGCTCAGAGCTGAAGACTGTTGTGAACCGTCCAAGTTTTTTTTCATTGGTATCCAACTTTATTTTGCGAATTAGTACGGATTTCGGGATCTTAGAAGCCTTGCTAGCCTTCAAATACCCCATCTCTTTCCTCTTAATTGCTTCCATAGCTTTTTTTAATTCCTCTTTGTTCCAACTAGCACCCCTAGTCGTTTTTCGAACGTATGTTCGAACCATCTTTAAAGATACAAATGTTCAATTTTAACTTAAGTACCTAAATACATAGGTAGGTAGTACATAAAATAAGTTGTGAAAAACATCCTCGTGAGGTTCATTGAGCAAAACATACTTGTCGGTTGTTGTTTTGCTTTGAAAATGAAACCAGTACGTAGTGGGGCAAAACGGACTACCAGTCCTTTTTGCCCCACTACGTACTGGTTTCATTTGCCCCATAAGGAGTTTTTTACAAAAAATCTTTATATTTTACTTAATAGTATTTATTTACCTTTCTTTCCAGCTATTAAAATAAGCACTAACGATAACAAAACACTCAAAATTATCAAAATCTTTGGTAGTATCAACTGGTTGCCTTGGATTGGTTTTGCAAATTGGAAGTTTTTTTAATAAATGGACCGTTTTTAAACTTTCATCATTTAAACCGGAACTAACTTCAGTTTTTCAGTGAAACTAAGGGATGTGTTGGAAAAGAAGGTTTTTTATTAGTTCTAGCTATTGAATATAAGATGGAGTTAGGAACCATGGTAAAAATCGGTTTGGTTCTTTTTGCCCCGAGGTCCTTCTTGCCCCACTCTCCCCTACCTTTTAACTGGTAATAAATTTTTCCGGGTACAAAACTTCCACCAAGTATAAAATGCGAAAATCGATCGCAGAATTTATGGCCTCATCCTTGTGGTTGGCAGTGTATTATCAGGAAGCATTTTGTTTATGATCTAGAAGGACACACTAAAATATCCTGAATCTGCCTGATAACATTTACAAATCCTTGCTAATGGCTTTAAAACCATTGAATATTATACATATATGTACAGCAAACTGACTATCTCATCCGCATCACTTACCTTTGAATTGATTGTGTTCTTAAAGACATATTATAAAACATGTGAGAGAAAGAGAGTGCGTGATGGAAACAATCGGCAGATCTCAAAAAATAAAGGATCCATGTTGTTTAGTGGTGAGTTCCAGAAATTGCCTATTTCGTCGAAATAATATGTTCGGGAAAACTGACCCTCTGCCTTATCATAATATGACTTTCCACATACCTATGTTCTTGGTCAACCAAGTCAATATATTAGTAAGTGGTTAACGATGTTCTCACATGTTAATAATTGTTACCATATTATTCCTGTTTTTTTTATATTCAAAACAAAAGTATGTAATTTACCTCATCTTTGCTATACATATATAGAACGCGCCTCTATCAAAAAGTTAGGCCTTAACAATGAAGGCACAATGCACAAAAACTTTCATGCTATCTTTTCTAGAGGGCAACACAATTTGAATATACCAACATAACGAGGGCAATCCGACGACATCCGGTATTTATGTTTTTCTACCTCACCAATGAATGGCAAAGAACGTAAGCTCAACATTTCGAGCCGCATTTGCTTTTGTTAGAGATTTCATTCCAGGCAGTTTGAGATGTAAAAAGTTTTACATTTATGTATATATAAAATTTGATCCCCCAGAGTGTGTAATCCTTATGTCAAAACTATTTAAACAACCATGTCGAGGGCGTTTCGATTGAAATTTTCTGGCCAGAAAGGACATCCTTAACCTTCTTGCAGGTATGCATTCATAATTAGCCTAAGCAAAACATTTTTTTACTGGTTTACGAAAACCTTTTGTACACTCATTTATGAGATGTCCTACAAGATAAACAGAAACTATCACGGGTAACTTTGGACATTTATTCAAGTACCCCAGAGGCACTTGGTCGTTTGTTTTCAAAGGTTTGGGAATATTTTATTTTAAAATTTGGCGTTTGTTCTATGCATGTTTTGCTTGTTTCAAGAAGGGAGCAATTCTGTTCTCAGGACTTGGTCTACATAAGAACTCATCGACGTTAATCTTCTATTTGAATGATATTTTAAAACAAGGGGATTCATGTTTAAGTTTATTTGAGAGTGAACATTTGTGGGCTTTTATTTCAATGAAAACATCGTGTGTTGATTATCAGGATCACAGATTAAAAAAGCTCCTCAAATCGTTATTTAGGTGTACCTTCTTTGATGAATAACCTCAAGTTACCGATGAATTAATACATAGCTGAAGAAAAGTACCGAAACGACAAAATTATTCAAAGTTAACATTCCGGAGGTTGAGTATTTTAAAACCAATGTGATTTGATACGGTAAAGTAATTGTCTGTTTGTTGCGTGCGAGGTTCGAGTTTCGAGTCCCAACAAAAAAAACAAAAGTTTTTCTACGGGTTTCGCTCTTCTGATGACAATTTGATTGCCATGTGAAATGCTTTTTCTCTGTTTGCCACTTGGAATCTTCATTAAAATTGTAAGTGCTGATTTGACAGATAAAATTAGTTTTATTCTTCCGCTGAAAAAGCTTGAGCAACGCTGGGAAATATTGCGACATTTCTTTGAAAATCATGGTAATGTTGCAGAATGTGTGCGAAAAATACATACGGAGCTCATTTTCATCTTGGCGGGTATATGTAAACAAGAAAAATTGTCGCATTTGACAATTCGCCCGCATACATTGGAAAGCCGATACACCCAAAGCGAGTCACTGTTTGATGCCGATTACGACCTAGAGGCATAATTTAGCCATTTTGCTTTGAAAATGAGCAAGGGGTGGCCATTACAGTCAATCGCCCGATCGTTATCGGGCCAAGTTGAACGAATTTTTGTTTACAAAAATTGAAGAGGAGGATATTGGCAATATTTGGTTTCAACAGGACGGCACTACGTGTCACACAGCCGAAGCTACATTCGATGTTTTGCGCCCTGTTGTTGAAGATCGCATTATCAGTCGCAGAGCTGATGTCGTTTGGACACCTCGGAGCTGCGATTTGACACCGTTGGACTATTATTTGTGGGGTGCCGTAAAAGATAAGTGTTACACTGACAAAGCCAGAGGCAACGCTTTGAAGGACAATATTCGTGAAGCCATTGGTGAAATACTGCTGTACACAATCGATAATGTGCTTAAAAATTGGACCGATCGTGTAGGCTACTGCATGGCCAGCCGAGGCAGCCATTTGAATGAAATTATTTTTCATTATTAACCGGAAGAATTGTATACTTTCAAATAAAAACAGAAATTTGAGAAAATATAAGTAGTTTTTTTTATAGCATTTTAAAAAAAAGTTATTTGGCGGACCCTTTAGATAGTGTGTCAATAGTAGGGGATTTCGCGCGTTACTCGAGCGCGTCAGAAAATCATATGGGGTATGGGGAGAAACCTTGCACCATGTAATGTACTCCTACCATATATTAAACCTAAATGTTGGGGCGTTCGCTGAGAGCAGCCCGTCAGATTAGTAAAAAAAAGTCGATCTTCGGAAATACTCGAGCGCGTCAGATTAAAAGATGGTTGGTTGATTACATCGAGAAGAGTGTATATTTCAATAATCTGACAATTTGAGCGGGGCCTTCGTAAGTAGGCAAGTCACAAAGATGTAAAAAAAATCGATGTTTCGAAATACTCGAGCGCGATTATTTTTTTTTATTTTGAAGGTAATTTTATCAGGATTACGGAAAACATATAATCTGACATTTAGGTTGGGGCGATTGAGGTAAAATCGTCAGTGAAATGTATAATATATGATGGTTAATATCTCGGTTAATATTGATATTAGCAATTGGTCCAAAAGACTTTTTTGTAGAAAACTAAATTCTCTACAAGTTTGTAATTTACAATTTTTCTGTAGCTTTTGTTATTTACGAGATAACTGCGACAAAACGTGAATTTTATGCAAAAATCTGGTTAAGTGGCCCGTACCACCTTCCCGGTATGAGTATCGACTTTGCCAAAAAGAACATTTTTGTAGAGCTTTCAATTTTGAGAAAAAAACATCTTCGGTTAAAGCGATCCCATGAAATGCCGCTGAGTTATAGAAATTTAAAAATAAAAAATCAGAGTTTCCATATATTTTCAATGGAAAATCTTCACACCTCTTGATCGAGCACTTAAAATTAATATTAAGGGCTCAAACTTTCAGGATTTTTTTTAAAAGTATTTTCAACAAAATTTCAATACAAAATTTTTAAATAAATAATATGTGTACATATTTTTTGATTGCATCCAGTAACAAAAAATAGAAACAACAAAGAATTGTTACTTTAAAATTGTCAGACTAAGAGTACGCCCCCATATAATTGTCAGATTATCATCCTGGAGGACGAAGACATCAAGTTGATCACTCTGTATAAAAATCTGACGCGCTCGAGTATTTCAAGGTCGCGTGTTTTTTTTACATTTTTAAAAATCAGCCATGACTGATCGCCCCACTCAAATTGTCAGATTATTGAAATATACACTTTTTAGAGTACACTTAACATTCACTTTGAAAATCTGACACGCTCGAATAACTTTTTATTTTTTGTTTTTTTAACCTCTCTTTACGCCCATTTGCCCCCAGTAAATCGTCAGATTAATATATATCCGTTATAAGAAAGACAAAGCGCGTATACTCTATGAAAATCTGACGCGCTCGAGTATTTCAATTTAACTGTTTTTTTTTTACATTTTTAAAAGCTCATACACGCCCATCGCCCCACTAAAATGAAAAACTGCCATACACTTTTTTTCGTTTTAGAACGTAAATTTCACAATCCAATAAGTCCGCATGACGCTTTAGTAACTGCAAATTTAGCGGCTCGGGCTCCCCTACTAGTTTTCAACATCATCAAATCACATTAACAAGGACCTTTCATATTGTTACATGTGGTCTTATTTGCAACGCTCAAGAGAATAATTCTTCTATAGTAGGTGAGATTGGTCGGAGTCTCTTATCTTTAATTTTAAGATATAGGATATTTGATTTAACTAGGTTGAATTTGGATATACTTTCTTCCGATCATAATATATAAGTAAGTTAATCAGTATGGTGGTACAACTCAGCTCGGGGAGCCTTGGAGTATAGTGCGCATTTCCCACAACCATACCCTGGTCCTTAATGGAGAGGTCCTGTAAATATTTGCCGATTCCGAAGGCGGCATTTGCATGTGAATTGTATATTTTTAAGCCAAACTGTAACCAATATCTAATGTGTTTTTGTTTTAGCCTATAATTATCAATGTACTTTGCTGATGGCAACCCATCCCACGATAGAGGGATACCTATCGATTATACATATAATTTTGGACAAAGCTTTCATTCTGATGACTGTAAAACATAATTTAGTGAAGAATATAGAAAGTGGTGAGCTGCATTAATTTTGTTTTTGTATCATGATTATGTCACCATGAACTCCCCCTTCGGCGATTTCTCTGCATATCATTCAGATCAGTTGGGGCATTATGTTTCCTTAAAAATGATCTCTAGCTTCCTTGAAAAGCTCAATTTTGAGGCCATCTGAAAATGCCTTTTCTTAGATCAAAGCTTATATAGGTAAAGCTCAACGTCTACGTCAATAACGGACGGCATTTTAACCGGGTGTTTTTTAGACGTGTGGTCGCAATCCTTCTTTCACAGTTTGTTTTTATGACAAAAAAAAAAAAAACATAAGTCAAGTGACAGCGACTTATGTCTTTTTTTTTGCTATTTCATCGTGGAAGAATTGCAGCCGCATGACCACTGGGCACTGCGTGCGTTCAGTAAATTGTGTCCAAACGAGATCGCTGTTGAACTCGATTTTTACAACCTTTTGAGTTATAAACCTGTGAGTTACCTGGCAGATGGGGTGAAATAAGAACATTGCATTTTTTTTTTCTTTTTGGGTTATGTGAAGTCGTTTGGTATGTACAGAAAAGCCCGAAAAGATTGACGCCTTTGAAGAGAAAATACGGAGCATCATTGATAGCTTACGGCCACAAATGCTGCAAAAAGTGGTCGAAAATTGAACTTCTTGCCTGAAAATTATATTATTTTTATTGAGCCAATCGCGGCGCGTCGTCACTTGCCCGAAATAAAGTAATTACAAGCTCTTATCTTAATATTAAAGCGTAGCTATATTAGACTAGGTTAGGTTAGGTATAAGGTTACAATGGCTGTCAGGAATACACCTGACACACTTAGACCAATACTAGGTTCATTGTGATACCATAGAAATTATGCGAGGGAGTACCTCATTTAAAAAAACCATTTGGAGCTTTTAATAAAGCGAAGGAGATGCAGGGGATCTGTGATCGCCAGATCGCTTGGATCATCGAGAAAATATTTCCCCAGATGCCGCTGTCTTTTAAAAGAGAGTGCAGGACTTGAGTAGAGGAGGTGTGGGATTGTATCTTCCTCCTCCTCATCTGAACAACTTCTGCAGAAGTCGTTGGAGGAAACGCCGAGTCTTATGGCGTGTCTACCTTTCAGACAATGTCCGGTAATGACATTGATTACGGAGCTAACTTGCAATCTGGTTATGGATAACAAATGTCTTGTGCGCTTTGGATCTAGTCCTGGTCATATCCGTTTTGTTGCCACACACGTGGTGATATTGTTCCACCTATAAAATCTGTTCTATCCATTGCCTCTTGCTTTTGAATAAGTTTACATGTAGCGATTCGCATACCGATATTCAACTTGCTGGTTGAGATTGGAAGAACGGTTCTTTTTCTGGCGAGTTCATCGGCTTTGCAGTTACCCACGACATATCTGTGCCCCGGCACCCAAATAAGGTGAATATTGAACTGTTCAGCCATATCCTTAAGAGATAGGCGACAGTTAAGGGTAGGTACTGAGTTCGTAGAAACGGCGCCGAGTGATTTGAGGACTGCTTGACTGTCTGAGAAAATCCGGATATTCGCTCTTTGATCGCCAGAATTTCCGCTTGGAGCACGCTACAATGGTTTGGGAGGCGGAATGAGAGACTTACGTTAAGTCGGTTTGAGTACACCCCGCAGCCTACCCCTTCTTCGGTTTTTGAACCATCTGTATAGAAATGAATTAAATCATCTCTCAAAAATTCTTCGTCTTCCCAGGTCGTTCTCGGTGGGATTGAGACTTGGAATTTATTATCAAAAACCAATTGGGGGATGGTGTAGTCGGAGTAGCAAGGGATTGATTTGAACAGATTCAGGATTGTAGCGTGACCGATGTTATTTACGGTTCATTGGGCGATAGCTCTCATACGAATGGCTGCACTGACGGCCATTTGTTTGCTGAAGATATCTAGTGTGAGGTTGAGGAGTGTATTAAGGGCAGCTGAGGGTGTTGATCTCAGTGCTCCGCTTATACACAAACAGGTTGTTCGTTGGACCTTGCTTAAATTATCGCAGTATGTCCTTTTATCAAGAGCGGTCCACCATACCACTACTCCGTATGTGAGTATTGGTCTGATGACCGCGGTGTAGAGCCAGTGGGTGATTTAGGGGGAGAAACCCCATTTGTTACCGATGGCTTTTTTAGAGGAAGATAAAGCTACTTGAATCCCTCAGCTTCTAAGTTAACTAGATACTAGAAGTTCATTGACGACTATATTCCAAAGAAGGGGGGATAGGACTCCGCCTTGCGGTGTTCCTTTACTGACAGATCTCTTTGCAGAGAAGTTTCCTAAGGTAGAGTTGATTCTCCTGCTTTTTAGCATTAGATTTATAAACTCCACTATGGAACCATCTACTATCTACTTTGAGCTTCGTCAGTGCCTTTGTAATTGCAGAGTTGCTGACGTTATTGAAGGCGCCCTCTATGTCGAGAAAGGCGACCAGAGTGCATTCTTTGTGATGGAGGGAATATTCTATAGTACGTACCAGGGTGTGTAGGACCGTTTCTACAGATTTTCCCTTACAGTAGGCGTGTTGTGTGTAGCTATATTAAGTCCTGTAACAAAATCATCCGATTCCTGAGGTTTTGAAGTTGAGGCTATGTACTTGCCTACAGTGTTTTCAAAACCACAGTCAAGAGAAAAATAACATCATTTTTGACGGTGAATGAAAACATTGGACAGCTCATTGGCATTGTTAAGACTTTCAGTTCAAGTAATGACAAAAGCAATAATCTTATAAATTTAACTTATCACTTAAAGAATCTGCAAATTTTGTTATTGTGAATCAGCTTTTTCTCGGAAAAAAGCAAAAATATTATGGTTTAAGCATGAGCAAAAATATTTCCGATAGCCATATCAGAAGTATTGAAGTTACTCGTAGATTAAAAACCGACATATTTACTTTATCTCCATCCGATCTAATACAAAGATAGCTTTGCAGTTTTAAAGCCTTACAGCATGACAATATACCGAGAAACGATACATACAATATACCGGGTGCTTAGCACTTTGAAAAATTGTTCAACTGCATTCCCTAATGACAACTGCAATAGTTGGTAATCATGTTACCAGCAGTTAGGTCGTTAGGTTTCCTTCGTCAGACATAAACCAGTCAGTCTTCGGAAGATAGCAATTACATCTCTTTCCCATGTTATACGGCCGCCATGATGCTCAATGGTGTGGCAATAATAGCTCATCATATTAGCCAAGTCGTCTGTCCGTGCGGCTATCGTAGCTATTAGATGAGTGCGCGCGGCAATCGTTCGCTTTATTTAACGACGCTTCGACACTGCGGTAAACAAGTTTTAATGTATCTTTTGCCCACATACGTTAACAACCAGATTTGTTGCCAACAACTGAAACCCGTATAAGGCAACGCTTCGAACAAGTCTCGGGCTTGTATAGACGGACCCTGCTGCACTGTCCAATGCGACGACGGCGACGGCGACGGCGACGGCTGCCCAAAAAACAAATCAAATCGGTATAGATGTAGAAACGTTTAGAGTCGGAACCGCAGTTGGCTTGGATGCTGTATATGGCTTTTTATATTATATTATTAATTTAGAGCCATGTAATCGCCTGCTTGTTCATCTCCTTTTGCATCGGGTAGGAGATCGTCCACGCCTGTATTTGTTCACATCAAGTTTCAAGGCCGCTAATGCTAAAGTAGCAAATGTAGAAATGTGAGATTTTATTTCTAAACATTTTTAAAAATGGCTGATGATTCGCATACTGATCATGGAAATAGTTTTTGGCGTTTACGTTGTGCTGCTGAATTTTTAACGAATTTCGGAATTCACTGCGTTCATGAGCTCTCTCCGTAATGGTCACAAAACTTTTTAGTTCTACATTTTCCAAAAATATAGGAAAACGGATGATATCGACATATTTTTAGTGCAATCGGCTGAAGTAGCAGTTGATGAATATTTAAGTATTTCAGCAGTCAAAGCCACTTATGAACCGATTTTTAGTCAAGTATGTTGGATCTCTGAGTAAATTAGTGGTGGATCTTGCAAAACCATTAATAACTAAACATTCATTTAACTCACTATCGCGCCTTAGCCTATGGTTCCCATCGAATACACCTCTGACCGTAGGTGCAGATGCAGACCCAACCGCGTGGCCGGTTGTCTTGTTCTCGTATACACTGTGTAAATTTTTGCGTTTTTTCTGCTTTATCAGAGCCGCCTGTCTGTGTATGTTTTATAGCTTTGCCATAATTTCTGAATTTTACAAGATCGCTTTGATGCGATCTCTGATTGGTGCCGCTTATCATTCCATTGGTCGACATCATATATACCTTATGGGGCTTTATGTTGTTGTGAAGCCTTCTCCCATCCGATAATTATGGACTTGCTGACATTGCTGAGTAATCTGGTTGTACATTTTGTTTGTTTGATCTTGATGATCAGGCGGAGAATATTCTCCTAGCAACGATCTCGTACATTCCTAATAGAAATTCTAATGTTGAACTAGTCGTTTTTATCAAGCCATGGAATGCCATTAGACGCTGCGACTATACGACCGACTTGACAACGAGGTGTGTGACGCGACCTATGTGTGCACTCTTCAATTACCTACGGTGCAATGTGAATGTGCTGGTCTCGGGGTATGAGAGAAACTCAATGGGTGAATGTAAGGAATGGTATGCTATGATTTAATCTGCTAATTGCTGCACTTGGGACACAGGTGTGAATCACCAAGACATTATAGTCTTACCATACCATGTTCATAATGAAGTATATGACGGGTAGGTAACAACGACAATGTAGCGTAGCGTAGCGCTATGGTCAGAGATGTATTCCTTGTCTCATTCGAAAGGGAAAGTTTTTTCATTTGCTGAGTAGGTATGTTTCTGTTGCGTGTGATTGTGTCTTTGAAATTTGAATTCATAAATATAATAAATGAGAATGACTATTTAATTAAAATTAATTGCGTGCCATTTCCTTTTCTTTTGCTACTTTCTTTATCCAAACCCGATGATTCAAGCTGTAGTTTTTTTTCAAACCTAACTCGAAAGCTCCTGTTCATGAAATTTTATGGGACCCTGTTTTCGATGTTTCGTCATATATGTGACACTTCACTCAATTATTTCTAACTTATGGCTTAATCTGGCCATACTACCGACGTCAACGTTCCAACTCTATCCCCGAGTTCCACTCTCCCCTAGCTTCCTACCTCTAGCTCCGACAGGAATATTTCTGCTCGTTTAAGGATCAATACCGCATGAGTGGCAGTGAAAATGCGTGGAAAGGCTGGTGGTGTTTTCGGGCTATACTGTATAGTGTATAGCCCAAAAACATATACATATTTGCACTTTAAGGCTATGGTTATGGTAACTGCTAGTGAGCGAGTAGGCTGTGCTGTAGTATTTTGGTACTTTAACCTAGGCGGTGGGGTGAACACTTGATTGCGACAACCAAGATAAGGTCTTCTCCTTTCGCTTCAATGTCATTTCTAAGACCCGTCGACCCGGAACGTTGACTTCCATCCGCTCTACATACATATATCTTAGTTATTTTCCGTTTGATATCCGCACTGATATTGTTTTCCATGTCTATAGCGGATAATTGTCCTGTTCTAACTTGAAGTTATGTCTTTTTATTGTGACGTTTTGTCCATTTCGTCGATGTTCTCTGTAATTGTTTGATGACAGAATTAACTCATTTTCCATCAAACCCATTTTTACCACTTCTGTTTCAATGCTCCAAAAAGCAGCAATGACATCACGCTTGCTTTTTCCCGCTGCGAAATTAGCGGGAACGGTCTCCATATTCTCACGGGAACCGGAGTCTTTTCTAACATTATAAGTCCAATATTAAATCTGTCTGTCTATTTTTCTTTGTTACCGTGTCAACCGCCCACACTATTGAACCCATTTATATTTTTGGTACAGAGACAGTCTAGAACCTGAAGGTGTTCATCCTTCCTTATATTACAAATCCGAAATTAACTCTCTGTACGTGTTTCTTTCTTACCGTCTCAAACCGATCCGATTTAAATGAAATTTTGTTCAGAGATAGCCTGGAGCTTGAGGAATTACTTGGACTATATATATGTTATTCCTATATTTCTACGGGAACGGTAACGTAAACGGAAACCTTGAAACTACTGGACCGATTTCAAACGTTCTTTAAACGTGAGGTGATTTCTGAACTGTCGATAACACAGTTGACCTGAGAAGAAATGTCTATCTAGACTAGACCTTAAAATAAATATTGGCGATCAAGAATGACTGTGCGAAAGATCGATTTCGGCTCCTCCGGCTGATGATACTCGTAGTTAACCATATAAACTAATAACTTATGTTTGACGTGGTGGAGGATGTTGCCGAATGTTTATCAGTAGACAATATTTTATGGACACTGAGCAAGTCACATCATATCCTATAGAGATTCTCAATTTCTTAGGATTATCAGCAGTGGCTGCAAGTTGGTGTTCCAGTGACTAGTGAAAAATCTAGAATTGTTCACAGCTACAGACTAGACTTCTGTGATGCCCTATAAAAGTTTTGACAATGACTAGAATGGCAAAAGGAGAAAACGTTTTCATTCCCCTCATTTCTGGGAATTACACTGATTTTTCATTTTAGTTTAAAAGAGTGCAGTTTAATCTGAAACCAGTATTTGATATTAGTATAAATAAATATCAGACGCCTAAGGTGGCAGGTTAGAAAAAAAAATCCCATGACAACTCTATGTGGCACGGTCACGTGCGTCAAACCCGCAAAACCTATTTATTTGAAAAAAGATGCAAAAAGTTAGAAAGTCGTGTGCAAAAATAAACTTCACCATAACAATAGGTTACTTTAATGCATGAATATGTTTTATTGCAAAATAATCAGCCTGAAAAATTAAAAATGCTGCCAAAAGTCAACATTCCACGCGGACGGAGTCGCGGGTACAGCTTGTCCAAAATATATAAGTAGTGAAAACAAAAGGGCAGAATTGACATTTCATAGAAGCCTTCTCGCCATAATCTTATAAACAAATTAGTCATGTTGATGGGCTTGTGCATTCAATAGGTATGCCTATTAACCTTTGAAAAGGCAAAACAACAGCATAACTCTTCGATCAATAAATATAAAAATAATATGAAAGACAATAAACAGAAAAGAGGCTTTATTTTTGTTATTATCAAATTCACTCATCGGATCTATTTTCCCCATGGCCCAAGGGCGGACTATATAAGTATCAGTTGTGGATGGTAACATTATTTTAATAAAAACAAAAACATTTTCGAAAATCTAATTACAGTTTTTGGGTTACCCCGTGATGGTTAGCATGTCTGCCTGTTAACCGGGATATTCGTGGTTCGATTCCCAACAAAAGCAAAAATGTTTTTCAAATCTATCGCCTTTCGCAAGGAATTGGCAAGTCCTCCGATAGTAAATTCATTACCATGAAAAACGCTCTCTTTATTAGCCATTCGGAATCGGCAGAAAATTGTACGTTCAATCCATTCCCTCACAAGGCAATGGTTGTGAGAAATGCGCTTTGCCCCGAGCCTCCCCGCTCTGTTGTGTCATCCTATTCATTTTTAAGGACATCCTTTAGATAAGAAAAATTAAATTTTTGAAACGTAAGACTTCTGTATTTAAATGTTATTGACATTTAGGTGTCGGTTGTGAATAAACACGATTCGTACTCATTTTCCAAATAAGTTTTCAATTTGTATTCACACTTGGCCCTGCACTCAAAAGAATCGAGTCCAGACCTGGAGGGATCATTTATTGTTCTCGTGTTTCCGTAACCTTTAATAAATAATCAGCACACTAGATATTTGATAGAACTATACAAAAATAATATAAATTTAATTAGTGGCCAATATATCCCTATATAAATCAGAGCAGGGTAAATTTTTATACAATTTTCATCAGGCTCTCACCACATTTGCTGACCACACTAAGTGACAGCACATCAAGCAAAGAAAAGTAAGATTCTGTTTTTTGTTTCGTGGATAGTTTAAGTAAATTGTGTTTTTATAGCATGGGGTCATTTGGACCTCTGTATTTGCCATTGACCAATGGATCCGTCACTGATAAGGTAAGTACAGCAAAACATTTTTGAAACATCATAGGACGGACACATTTTTTGGTTCAAAGGTGACACCAGATATGGCACACTTGGTTCATCCGTATTGGAACCAGTTTCCACCATTGGATCCAATGTGGAACAAAATTCTTGGGGCTTTCTTACTATTGTTGGGCCTTATGTCTTTTGTCGGAAACGGCCTCGTGGTCTACATATTTTCAACAACGAAAGCTTTGAGAACGCCGGCCAATTTGTTAGTTCTCAATTTGGCATTCTCTGACTTTTGTATGATGCTGACAAATTGCCCAATGATGACAATCAATTTATTCTACGAAACGTGGATACTTGGCCCACTAATGTGTGATGTGTATGCAATGACTGGTTCAATGTTTGGATGCGGTTCGATTTGGTCAATGAGCATGGTTGCCATGGACAGATATGAAGTTATCGTTAAGGGAATAGCTGGACGTCCGATGACAATAAAACTCGCAATCATGAAGATCTTAGCTATTTGGACATTTGCTACATTTTGGACTCTAGGTCCCATGTTTGGGTGGAGCCGGTGAGTTGACTGACTATTCTGCAATTTTCATAATGTGCTAGGTGATTCTTTTAAAGATATGTTCCTGAGGGAAACCTAACATCATGTGGAATTGAGTATCTCGAACGGGATTGGAATCCTCGAACTTACTTGATATTTTATTCGCTTTTTGTGTACTACTTGCCACTGTTCATGATTTGTCACTCTTACTATTTCATTCTATCGGTGAGAATTGTCTGTTTTTCAGTATACTGTTTAAGTGCTCAAAATTGTTTTTGCAGACTGTAGCAGCTCACGAACAAGCCATGCGAGACCAGGCTAAGAAAATGAACGTCAAGTCTCTGCGTTCATCTGAAGATAACGAGAAGAGCGCTGAAGGCAAATTGGCTAAAGTGGCATTAGTAACGATTGGACTTTGGTTCATGGCCTGGACACCATATTTAATAATCAATTGCATGGGTCTCTTCAAATTCGAAGGTATTACTCCTCTAATCACTATTTGGGGTGCAACATTTGCCAAATCAAGTGCTTGCGTAAATCCAATCGTATATGGCATAAGGTAGGTCAAAGATGATTATAGGGAGAGTATTATTCTATAATTTTTTTTATATTTGGTGCTCTTCTAAAGCCATCCTAAGTACCGCATAGCTCTGAAAGAGAAATGCCCCTGCCTGATCTGTGGAGAAACAGAAGAACCAAAGAGCAGCGATGACAAGTCACAAGCAACGGAAGGTGAAGCGAAAGCCTAATCTTTAAAAGAATTAGATACCTTTAGTTAAACGCATCATTCTTACGTTATCTTACCTTAAGTTTTGCATTGACAATTTAAATATAGTTTAAAAGTTTGAAAACAAAAAAAAAAATTAATAAACTTGCAGATAGAAATGAAACAAAGTGCGTACAATTTTGTTCTCTTTAGTTGAATATGGTTTTCTATTCTCATAAATCGTGCAATTTGCCTATCCTCAACTCATTTCAAGTTCATGATGCAGTTGAAGTGATTTGCATTAAAATAACTGTACGTATACATCTAAGCCTTGGCCCTTGTTAGCTTGTCGGCTAGCTTTTTTTTTTTTATAAAAAAAAGAGGAGGCTTATATTTTTATCTGGAGAACTCAGACTTAATTACCGGTCCATTGTACTACCAGGGTAGCAGCCTTCCCTTTTTTCTGTGTTGCAGTAGTGGAAATAAGGTGTTAATTATTTCACATATAACCTCGAGGGCGGTGTCCATACGAAACTGGGAGGGTGAAAGAAAAGTAGATGCCCAGAGCGGGATTCGATCCCACGCATCCGGCCTACCTACTCAACACTCTACCACTGCACCACGGCCGCCCTGTCGGCTAGCTTACGTGGGGGCTAGAAGTTCGAATACCAGAAACATGTAAATATTTTTCCATGACTTTCACTTAGCAAGGAATTGGCTAGTGATCACCATTTTTGGTGACACTCCACGGCTTGATCCATACACCAAGCAGACGGAAAGTTTTTATTTTTAGTTAATACTTTTTTCAAAACTTTTGTGATGTGCTTTGTAATTTGATAAAATCCAAATCTTATAGAATCTTAGCAGACATTTCGCTGATTTTCAACTGGTCTACATTGACGTGGCTCCCAACAGTCCTCTGACTGAAGAAGACTTGTGAGGGGCTTTTGGTTAGCCTCAGCCCGGGTTTTAAAGACCTTTTGGCTGTCAGATTGGTTCTTAAAAGCGTGAGGGCTGCTCTTCTGAAACCAGCCGAATGGTTCTCATTTGGAATCTATGGGTAAGTGAACTGTATTACAATAACTATCTGCTATCTATGTTCTACCATCTGTGATCTGTTATCTGTCATCTTTCATCTGTCATCTGTCATCTGTCATCTTTAATGTGGCATGTGCTTTCTATTATCTGACTTCTGTTCTCTGTCATGTTTCATATCATGTGTCATGTGTCATCTATCATCTGTCTAATGCGTTTAGCCGTCAATGTCCTTGGAAAAAAAGCATCCCAGATTTAATTTTTATCGAAACTTGCTATAACGTTTCGGACGCTTGCACCTTGACAGGTTAGGACTGTTTCAAAAATATTTGCTAAGCAAATAAGTATGCCAACGCAGCCACTTGTTTTGCTTATACTACAACAAGTTGTATAAGATAAAGTGTAAATGCCATACGAGTTGCCATAGACTATCGAACGCCAGACAAAATAAGCGTTTTTTAAGACGCATTTAGGATCAAAAGCCTATGCTGTGCCCCACAAGACATTTTGGGCCCCATGTTTCTCGTTTCCAATTGCAAAATAATGACATTAGTACACTGAAAAAAATATTGTACTTAAAATCTATGAACAGCGTTCTTAGAGCCAAAATGGCAAATTTTTCCCGAAAATGTATGAAAAAACGGTCATAAAATTCATGTATGGGTGTTGTTTTTATGAATCTAGATTCCTAAAAAAATTTGTATGGAAGAATTTCGTTTAAAATCATTGATCATAGATTTTATGTATTTATTCATACGAGCATGAACGGTTCCTGCTTTAAAAATTGCACTTTTTTATGAATAATACATATGATTTAGGAATGAAATCATAGGTTGTTCTTATAAATTTAGGATTTTAAGTTTGTATGCATTGATTCATGAATTTAATGTCTATTCTTATATTTTATGAATCATGAGCCTGGACTTTTGAAATTTTCCTACAAAAATTCAATGAGTTAGGTACCTATTTATATGAACTGAAATCCTAAGTTGTAAGTATAATTCTTATAAATTTAGGATTTTAAGTTTGTATGCATTGATTCATAAATTTAATGTCTATTCTTATATTTTATGAATCATGAACCTGGACTTTTGAAATTTTCCTACAAAAATTCTATGAGTTAGGTACCTATTTATATGAACTGAAATCCTAAGTTGTAAGTATAATTCTTATAAATTTAGGATTTTAAGTTTGTATGCATTGATTCATGAATTTAATGTCTATTCTTATATTTTATGAATCATGAACCTGGACTTTTGAAATTTTCCTACAAAAATTCAATGAGTTAGGTACCTATTTATATGAACTGAAATCCTAAGTTGTAAGTTTAATTCTTATAAATTTAGGATTTTAAGTTTGTATGCATAAATTCATGAATTTAATGTCTATTCCTATATTATATGAATCATGAGCCTGGACTTTTGAAATTTTCCTACAAAAATTCAATGAGTTAGGTACCTATTTATATGAACTGAAATCCTAAGTTGTAAGTATAATTCTTATAAATTTAGGATTTTAAGTTTGTATGCATTGATTCATGAATTTAATGTCTATTCTTATATTTTATGAATCATGAACCTGGACTTTTGAAATTTTCCTACAAAAATTCAATGAGTTAGGTACCTATTTATATGAACTGAAATCCTAAGTTGTAAGTTTAATTCTTATAAATTTAGGATTTTAAGTTTGTATGCATAAATTCATGAATTTAATGTCTATTCCTATATTATATGAATCATGAGCCTGGACTTTTGAAATTTTCCTACAAAAATTCAATGAGTTAGGTACCTATTTATATGAACTGAAATCCTAAGTTGTAAGTATAATTCTTATAAATTTAGGATTTTAAGTTTGTATGCATTGATTCATGAATTTAATGTCTATTCTTATATTTTATGAATCATGAACCTGGACTTTTGAAATTTTCCTACAAAAATTCAATGAGTTAGGTACCTATTTATATGAACTGAAATCCTAAGTTGTAAGTTTAATTCTTATAAATTTAGGATTTTAAGTTTGTATGCATAAATTCATGAATTTAATGTCTATTCCTATATTATATGAATCATGAGCCTGGACTTTTGAAATTTTCCTACAAAAATTCAATGAGTTAGGTACCTATTTATATGAACTGAAATCCTAAGTTGTAAGTATAATTCTTATAAATTTAGGATTTTAAGTTTGTATGCATTGATTCATGAATTTAATGTCTATTCTTATATTTTATGAATCATGAACCTGGAATTTTGAAATTTTACTTTAAAAATTTTATAAATTGTATATACCTATATATATACACTTGGGACTTGACGATTTGGTTTCAGCCTACTGCTTGCCAGACGCATTTTTACACTTTTTAAGTGCATTTTTCAGCTTAAAGCACTAATAACTTTTTTCTGTTACAAATAACCAAGAAAGTGGTACGCCAAAAAATAAGAAAAGTTACCCTCGTTCTAAAAAAGTGTGTCTCAGACGATTTGGTTTCAGTTTACCTACTGCATGCCAGACGCACTTTAACATTTTAGTAAAATGCATTTTTCAACTTAAAGTAACTGATAATTTTTTCTTATCACATGTAACCAAGAAAATGGTACGCCAAAAAATCACAAAAGTTCCCCCGATTACAAAAAAGTGTCTCCAAAAGGATTTGGTTTCAGCCTTCTGCTTGCCAGACGCATTTCAACATTTTTCAAATGCATTTTTCAATTTAGCTGATAACTTTTTTCTTATTACATTTAACCAAGAAAATGGTACGCCAAAACATCAGAAAAATTCCACTAATTACAAAAAACTTGGTCTCAGACGATTTGGTTTCAGCCTTCTGCTTGCCAGACGCATTTTACCATTTTCAAGTGCATATTCTGATGAAAGCACTAATAACATTTTTTCTATTAAATATAACCAAGAAAGTGGTACGCCAAAAAGTAAGAAAATTCACCCTGATTTCAAAAAAGTGTGTCCCAGACGATTTGGTCTCAGTCTACTGCTTGCCAGACGCTCTTTAACATTTTAGTAAAATGCATTTTTATACTTAAAGTACTGATAACTTTTTTCCTATTACATATAACCAAGAAAGTGGTATGCCAAAACATCAGAAAAGTTTCGCTGATTACATAAAAGTCGGTCCAAGACGATTTGGTTTCAGCCTTCTGCTTGCCAGACGCATTTTAGCTCAAGCATGTTTATCAAATGGAATGAATAATTGATTGTAGTATTTCATTTAAATGAAATTTTTAGTTTGATAAACATGCTTGAGCTAAAAGCTATCTAAAGGCACCCGAGAACTTTTTGTATACCCCACTAGCCACTACTACCCAAGTGATCACGCGGAAAGTTTATATTTGTTTGTTTTCATCTATGGTTTTTTATTTTGGTTTCAGAGCATTTAGCTCTGCAACTGAAAATCGCTTTGATTTGGGAGAACCTTCATCATAAACATTCCGTAGCTTTTCAGACGATTGCTATCGTTCAGATTGCATGGCCAAAAAAATGGTTCACATAATTTTGCTTTCAGTTGTTGGTGGAAACCTATTTTACTATCGTCCTACAAATGTTGGCAACTTTTCGGGTCATAAGCACTTTTTTTATTGCCTAAAATTCAGACGTTAGTCGAAATATTGTTGCAACGAGTCTTGTGATAGGGGAGAATATTTAATTTTACTTCAAAATGACCCTAAATATGAGAGTAGAACCGAATTTCAAATATTTCCACTGCTTTCGACAAAACATTCGAGTTTCGTTCGTCTCCCATTTACTTCTATGTCCTTTGGAAGGACGACGAACAAATTAAGGGCATTTTATAAGAATCGAGTGTAGTACTGTCATTGTATTTTTTATATAAACTTTAGTAGGATTGGGTACACTTTTTGTTTTTTACACTGGTTTTTTTAATTCTCATTATTTATTTAACAAAGATGCAAGGTATAACTTAGTAGATAGTAGTTATCCATCGAAGAGAAATTTAATGGTGATAGGTGATGTAATGATGTTCGGTGTAAATTGCAGGCATGTCGGATGGTCGGATCGACCACAGTCGGAACACGAGACCAGTTCCTCGGTCACGTTAGTCTTTTTATTTTCCCGAGCATCACCCACACAAAAATCGCATTTGGTTAGACAATATACGTTTGTGCAGCTCAAGACGAGCTAGATTTGGTCCGCGTACACGCTTGCCGTCATCTTCAATCAGCTATAGAAATAAACAGTGTTAAACATGACGAAAATTTTTTAACCATTCCAATATGAACCTACTTGACAAAGAAAGTCGTGACACTCATCCATGTTTGATATGCAATCTTCGGTGCTTTCAGTACCACTTTGTGATTTGTGAAGCTCAAGCTCAAAACAACTGGTTAAAAATTATACCTACAAAATTATACAAAATAAAATAAAAATTGCCGATTAGTATGAGGGCAGACGATGAAGCGCAAGTATGATAACTTCAAAATTCACATCAAAAATGCAACTTTGACACGGAATTTTTATCTTCGATTGTCGAAGATAGAATAATGGTCACTTTAATATACAATTTTAACACAATTTATGGTATTTTATTAGGAAAAAATGAATTACGATCCCGACTGTAAAGAAATTCCTCTTCCTCTTCTGAAAATAAATAAAATGACTGAAATCCGAAACGTCAAATGAAACTCACCACACATATACTTCCACAACTTTTTTGCGCCATTTTTTTCAGCTCACACGTATTCACAGATGGATGCTGCGATTACAAAAACAACAATGTAAACAAATGGAAGTTGCGTGGCAAGAGAGGTTATGGTTTTCCATCTTGTTCTTTATTCATCTAAGGTCTAAAGTCAAAACGTTTCTAATTTTCTATGTATCAATTTCACTTTCACCACTTCACCACTTCATCACTTCACCACTTCACCACTTCACACAAAATTCACAAAAGGTTTGTTCGATGTGCGCACTGGGGCGCCCTAGTGCGCACTGAAATCGCACTGATGCGTTCGATGTGACATTTTTTTTGCCCCAGTGCATTTGCACTGTGTTCGATGTTCGTCCGGTGCAAGCACTCAGTGCGCACTGCCATGCCCCAGGTTTTTTTCTGGGGTTGAGGTTTTCAGAGCTGTCAATTGGAAATCAGCTGCTTACGCCAAAAAGATTATTTGCAAAGCAAGTATATTTTGTTGGCAATTGGGTAATAAACTGAATATTTGGGTTTCATTTTGATATTTTATATCTTTTCATACATCTATGAAAGAAATAAAACCGTATTTATTGCCAAATGGAGGAAACTAATTTATGAAAGTCAAGTGCTAAGTGAGTTCTGGCTCTTAAGTGTTCGATGTGAAATCAAATCCAGAGCAGATTATCAGTGCATTGACAGATAATTTCAGTGCGTTGACATTCCCCAGTGCGCACTGGAGCACTGCACATCGAACAGACCTAAAATTTACCAAAAAAAGTTTCGTTTACTCTGACTCCAAAGGCAATAAATAGGTTTGTTCGATGTGCGCTCTGGGTCGCTCTGATTTCGCAAGTTTTTTTCGGGGCGAGAATTTCAGAGGTGTTGACTAGTCAAAGTATAAACGTAGTACGTAGGTATATTTAATTCTGTATATTTCTTGTCGATTGTTGAAATTATACTTAAAACGTCTTCTAACTTCGAACGTCAGAAAAAAACCAGACAAAAAATTGTAAATACCAACAAAAAAAAACTGAGCAGCACTAAAGCGTTCGATATGAAATAAACCCAGAGAAATTTTTCAGTTTTTTGACAGCTCCATTCAGTGCTTTGACATACACCGGAGCGCCCCAGTGCTGGTCACATCGAACAAACCTAATTATACATTTTATCAGAGAGTTACTGAAAAGAGAAAGAATCGCTTTTCGTTTAATTTGTATAAAATAGGTAAATACGTTTAGCTTTTTTTCACGATTTAAAAGCCTTTACTACTTTGGACCCTTTTTTCTAAATTAAAAAAGTAAAAAAATCCCTTTTTTAATCAAAATAAAAGCTTTCTATCATTTTTATGAGTTTTAAAGTCAGAATTACTATCCCAAAATAAGTTTGAAAATTTTCTTATTTGTACTTTTTACTTCTTTCATTTTTTTTATGGGATTTTTCGTTTGGTGTTTATTTGGGGAGCATATTTGCACACCAAAATGCATGCATGTGAAAGAGGCCCTATTTTTGACTTGTTGGTAGGTAATTCATACATAAATCGTAGGAATTAATACTTATATTGCATGTATCTCCGAATTATTTTTAAATAAAATTCATACAAAATATGTATTTCATTCATAAATTAAACGATCAAAAACATTTATTTCATTAGCATTCATATAATGTATGTACTCGATCTTTCGATTTATGTATGAAATACATATTATGCACGAATTTAATTTTCTAGTTCTTAAAAACATGCAATACATGTATAAATTCCTACGATTTATGTATGAATTACCTACCAACAAGTCTGAAAAAATAAGGCCTCTTTCACATGCATGCATTAATAAGTGAAATGAAATAGAAAAGGAAATAACAAACAAGTAAGGCGCGACGCGCATGAGCAGAAAGATTCTTATTTGGAAAATGTAATTAAAGCTGAAATGTACACAAAAATTATAATTATGTATGTACAATTTACATTAGGCGTGTTTATTTCACAATGTTGTTATATACATAACATGATATCCAAAAAAACGCTTCGTTTATTTTTATTTGTGGGTTGGTGTTCTTGATCATTTGTCAAACCAATAAAAGTCAACAAATGAATTTTTTTTGCCAAATTCGCACAAAAACGCAAAAAATGTTTGTTAAATTCCTAAAGCAATTGTATAGAGTGGAAAAAAAACATTCCGTAGTGAAATTAATGCAGGTAAACAATTTTTTTTTTCCATTTTTTGTTAGTTTAGAAATGTCAAAAATGGGTCCGTTCACAAAGGTAACAAGGATTTTCTCTTGACTCTGTTTACATGCAGGGGTTGAATTCATATGAGATTGTGATTTATATGTGAGTTGGAAGAAATGTTTTGTTACTTGTTTCAAACGAATAAAACTATTAATAATAAAAAAATAAAACCATTTTTATGGCATACTTAACGATTACCTTTGAAAAAAGTCAACATTCACAGAAAAATGTGAAAAGAAATATGCAAAAATTGCTTTCAGTCACTAAATAGACCTTTTTTAATTGCTATTATGTTGTCTTTTTTTATATAAATTTACAAATCTACCTCTTGAAATCAATAAAATTCTAAAAATCAAAAATTTTCAGCAACAAAATTGCGGAGTGTAAGAGGGGACATACGATTTTTTTCAGTTATACATTTGTGAACAGGCCCTCTGACAACCATTTTGCTTTTGTTCGAGATACATGAAAGTCTCTGGACGCACCAAAATTAAAAAATTAAAAGTCGAAAACCCCATTCGATACTCGACCATTCTTTTATCCATAACATCGGTTGTCGGGGATGTTGTTTTTGCTTTGCATGTAAAATTATGTTATGTATATAACAGACTTGTGAAAAAAACACGCCTATTGTACCTTTGTGTATACAATGTGTTTTTTTCGTGTGTGTAAGAAACTGTCCATATTGTATTTTCGCCGTGATTTCCATAAGCATTTCGTTGACGTGTTGGAGAATTGCAGAACACAGAAAAAGGAAGGATTATTTCCTTTTTCACGTATCCAACTGTGGACTCCATGTGAATGGAGCCTTAAAGATTCGAGAAATTAAAAATGCCATTTTACTTTTCTCTTTTATAAATTTCTTAAAATATGTAAATCGTACAGCAAAATATGTAAGGTTTCTTATGAAAAAAATCATGCGTGAAAGGAATTCTTCAGAAAATCAAACCCTTAATCATATAATATGTGAATAGCTTCATATTTTCTATGAATTTGATCAACAAATTTATTTGAACAGGATTATGAGAAGAATATACAATTTACTTTATAAAAATTTAAGTTTTTTTTTTTAAGAAAATACATAACTATGTTATCTCTGGTACAATATTGGAAATGAGTTATTTTTATTAGTTTTTAAATCCAGTCTCAGTAAAAATACCTTCACTTTGTTTGGTACATGTAGTGTATTAAAGACACTAAGTCATACGCAAAAACCAATGCGAGTACCTACATAGAAACATCCATCTCTTTTTTCTTTCTATTTCCATTATCACTACATTTTCAATTTGATTCACCATCTGAACAGGGCCTTAGATACGAAAAAATAAATGTTTCTGAACAGGCCTAATTCACTGTGGTGAGTTAAGAATTTTTGTGAGGAGTATGTATCTCATACAAAGAACGTAAGTACGCATACATAAAACGTAAGATAGCATACATACATTCATATGTTCCAGACTTAAACTACATGAATAGAACATGGAGTGTAAGAATACATACATTCATGTATGTGTATGGATACATGTTTTTCATGAATATGTGCATATTTTGCATGTATTATGATAAAAGTACCGTTTATTTTAGGACGCGCTTTCGTATTTTTCCGCATTAACCGTTTTATTCTTGATTTTGCTTGTGCAGCAAAACATATTTCAGACGCTCATTTCATTTGGTCACGATTTTTTTGAGATTTAAGTGTTCGGTAGTTTGGTTAGTTAAAAGTGAAATAAAATACAAATAAATTAAAAGGAAAAAGCAATTGTTAACAAGAAGAGCCAACAACATAGATATTCGGTAAGTTTTAGTGCATTTTAATAAGATATAATTATTCACATACATATCAATTTCTTTGCTGATTTCGCGTCATTTAAAATTTGTTTGAATCTACTAATCAGAACCTAGGGCTCCGCAAAAGGAGATTATGCGAAACAAAATACAATTTCTTTTGAATATTGTGTTTTGTGAACATTTTTTTGAAAACAGATATGTATGTAAATGCATTCCAAGTTGGTAACAAATTTTCATATACCAATTTTCTTTCTTTTCTAGCAATTCATTTGGTCACGAGTATTTTGAGTAAAATACAAATAAATTAAAAGGAAAAAGCAATTGTTAACAAGAAGAGTTAACAACATAGATATTCGGTAAGTTTTAGTTCATTTAAGTAGATATAATTATTCATATACCTATCAATTTTTTTGCTGATTTCGCGTCATTTAAAATTTGTTTGAATATACTAATCAGAACCTAGGGCTCCACAAAAGGAGATTCTGCTAAACAAAATACAATTTCTTTTGAACATTGTGTTTTGTGAACATTTTTTGAAAACAGATATGTAAATGCATTCCAAGTTCGTAACAACTTTTCATATAGCAATTTTCTTGATGATTTTGGGTCATTTAAAATTTGTTTGAATTTACTAATCAGAACCTAAAGCTCCACAAAAGGAGATTATGCGAAACAAAATACAATTTCTTTTGAATATTGTGTTTTGTGAACATTTTTTTGAAAACAGATATGTAAATGCATTCCAAGTTCGTAACAACTTTTCATATACCAATTTTCTTTCTTTTCTAGCAATTCATTTGGTCACGAGTATTTTGAGTAAAATACAAATAAATTAAAAGGAAAAAGCAATTGTTAACAAGAAGAGTTAACAACATAGATATTCGGTAAGTTTTAGTTCATTTTAAGTAGATATAATTATTCATATACCTATCAATTTTTTTGCTGATTTCGCGTCATTTAAAATTTGTTTGAATATACTAATCAGAACCTAGGGCTCCACAAAAGGAGATTCTGCTAAACAAAATACAATTTCTTTTGAACATTGTGTTTTGTGAACATTTTTTTGAAAACAGATATGTAAATGCATTCCAAGTTCGTAACAACTTTTCATATAGCAATTTTCTTGATGATTTTGGGTCATTTAAAATTTGTTTGAATTTACTAATCAGAACCTAAAGCTCCACAAAAGGAGATTATGCGAAACAAAATACAATTTCTTTTGAATATTGTGTTTTGTGAACATTTTTTTGAAAACAGATATGTAAATGCATTCCAAGTTCGTAACAACTTTTCATATACCAATTTTCTTTCTTTTCTAGCAATTCATTTGGTCACGAGTATTTTGAGTAAAATACAAATAAATTAAAAGGAAAAAGCAATTGTTAACAAGAAGAGTTAACAACATAGATATTCGGTAAGTTTTAGTTCATTTTAAGTAGATATAATTATTCATATACCTATCAATTTCTTTGCTGATTTCGCGTCATTTAAAATTTGTTTGAATATACTAATCAGAACCTAGGGCTCCACAAAAGGAGATTCTGCTAAACAAAATACAATTTCTTTTGAACATTGTGTTTTGTGAACATTTTTTTGAAAACAGATATGTAAATGCATTCCAAGTTGGTAGTTTGGTTAGTTAAAAGGGAAATAAAATACAAATAAGTTAAAAGGAAAAAGCAATTGTTAACAAGAAGAGCCAACAACAATTCGGTAAATTTTAGTGCATTTTAAGTAGATATAATTATTCATATATCAATTTTCTTGATGATTTTGCGTCATTTAAAATTTGTTTGAATCTACTAATCAGAACCTAGGGCTCCACAAAAGGGGATTATGCGAAACAAAATACAATTTCTTTTGAATATTGTGTTTTGTGAACATTTTTTGAAAACAGATATGTAAATGCATTCCAAGTTGGTAACAACTTTTCATATACCAATTTTCTTGCTGATTTCATTTGGTCACGAGTTTTTTGAGTGTTTGGTAGTTTGGTTATCGATAATTAAGGAAATAAAATAAAGTTAAATTAAAAGGAAAAAGCAATTGTTAACAAGAAGATCCACAAAAAGAGATAATGCGAAACAAAATACAATTTCTTTTGAATATTGCGTTTTGTGAACATTTTTTTGAAAACAGATATGTAAATGCATTCCAAGTTGGTAACAACTTTTCATATACCAATTTTCATGCTGATTATGCGTCATTTAAAATTTGTTTGAATTTACTAATCAGAACCTAGAGATCCACAAAAGGAGATAATGCGAAACAAAATACAATTTCTTTTGAATATTGTGTTTTGTGAACATTTTTTTGAAAACAGATATGTAAATGCATTCCAAGTTGGTAGTTTGGTTAATTAAAAGGGAAATAAAATACAAATAAATTAAAAGGAAAAAGCAATTGTTAACAAGAAGAGCCAACAACAATTCGGTAAATTTTAGTGCATTTTAAGTAGATATAATTATTCATATATCAATTTTCTTGATGATTTTGCGTCATTTAAAATTTGTTTGAATCTACTAATCAGAACCTAGGGCTCCACAAAAGGGGATTATGCGAAACAAAATACAATTTCTTTTGAATATTGTGTTTTGTGAACATTTTTTTGAAAACAGATATGTAAATGCATTCCAAGTTGGTAACAACTTTTCATATACCAATTTTCTTGCTGATTTCATTTGGTCACGAGTTTTTTGAGTGTTTGGTAGTTTGGTTATCGATAATTAAGGAAATAAAATAAAGTTAAATTAAAAGGAAAAAGCAATTGTTAACAAGAAGATCCACAAAAAGAGATAATGCGAAACAAAATACAATTTCTTTTGAATATTGCGTTTTGTGAACATTTTTTTGAAAACAGATATGTAAATGCATTCCAAGTTGGTAACAACTTTTCATATACCAATTTTCATGCTGATTATGCGTCATTTAAAATTTGTTTGAATTTACTAATCAGAACCTAGAGATCCACAAAAGGAGATAATGCGAAACAAAATACAATTTCTTTTGAATATTGTGTTTTGTGAACATTTTTTTGAAAACAGATATGTAAATGCATTCCAAGTTGGTAGTTTGGTTAATTAAAAGGGAAATAAAATACAAATAAATTAAAAGGAAAAAGCAATTGTTAACAAGAAGAGCCAACAACAATTCGGTAAATTTTAGTGCATTTTAAGTAGATATAATTATTCATATATCAATTTTCTTGATGATTTTGCGTCATTTAAAATTTGTTTGAATCTACTAATCAGAACCTAGGGCTCCACAAAAGGGGATTATGCGAAACAAAATACAATTTCTTTTGAATATTGTGTTTTGTGAACATTTTTTTGAAAACAGATATGTAAATGCATTCCAAGTTGGTAACAACTTTTCATATACCAATTTTCTTGCTGATTTCATTTGGTCACGAGTTTTTTGAGTGTTTGGTAGTTTGGTTATCGATAATTAAGGAAATAAAATAAAGTTAAATTAAAAGGAAAAAGCAATTGTTAACAAGAAGATCCACAAAAAGAGATAATGCGAAACAAAATACAATTTCTTTTGAATATTGCGTTTTGTGAACATTTTTTTGAAAACAGATATGTAAATGCATTCCAAGTTGGTAACAACTTTTCATATACCAATTTTCATGCTGATTATGCGTCATTTAAAATTTGTTTGAATTTACTAATCAGAACCTAGAGATCCACAAAAGGAGATAATGCGAAACAAAATACAATTTCTTTTGAATATTGTGTTTTGTGAACATTTTTTTGAAAACAGATATGTAAATGCATTCCAAGTTGGTAGTTTGGTTAATTAAAAGGGAAATAAAATACAAATAAATTAAAAGGAAAAAGCAATTGTTAACAAGAAGAGCCAACAACAATTCGGTAAATTTTAGTGCATTTTAAGTAGATATAATTATTCATATATCAATTTTCTTGATGATTTTGCGTCATTTAAAATTTGTTTGAATCTACTAATCAGAACCTAGGGCTCCACAAAAGGGGATTATGCGAAACAAAATACAATTTCTTTTGAATATTGTGTTTTGTGAACATTTTTTTGAAAACAGATATGTAAATGCATTCCAAGTTGGTAACAACTTTTCATATACCAATTTTCTTGCTGATTTCATTTGGTCACGAGTTTTTTGAGTGTTTGGTAGTTTGGTTATCGATAATTAAGGAAATAAAATAAAGTTAAATTAAAAGGAAAAAGCAATTGTTAACAAGAAGATCCACAAAAAGAGATAATGCGAAACAAAATACAATTTCTTTTGAATATTGCGTTTTGTGAACATTTTTTGAAAACAGATATGTAAATGCATTCCAAGTTGGTAACAACTTTTCATATACCAATTTTCATGCTGATTATGCGTCATTTAAAATTTGTTTGAATTTACTAATCAGAACCTAGAGATCCACAAAAGGAGATAATGCGAAACAAAATACAATTTCTTTTGAATATTGTGTTTTGTGAACATTTTTTTGAAAACAGATATGTAAATGCATTCCAAGTTGGTAGTTTGGTTAATTAAAAGGAAATAAAATACAAATAAATTAAAAGGAAAAAGCAATTGTTAACAAGAAGAGCCAACAACAATTCGGTAAATTTTAGTGCATTTTAAGTAGATATAATTATTCATATATCAATTTTCTTGATGATTTTGCGTCATTTAAAATTTGTTTGAATCTACTAATCAGAACCTAGGGCTCCACAAAAGGGGATTATGCGAAACAAAATACAATTTCTTTTGAATATTGTGTTTTGTGAACATTTTTTTGAAAACAGATATGTAAATGCATTCCAAGTTGGTAACAACTTTTCATATACCAATTTTCTTGCTGATTTCATTTGGTCACGAGTTTTTTGAGTGTTTGGTAGTTTGGTTATCGATAATTAAGGAAATAAAATAAAGTTAAATTAAAAGGAAAAAGCAATTGTTAACAAGAAGATCCACAAAAAGAGATAATGCGAAACAAAATACAATTTCTTTTGAATATTGCGTTTGTGAACATTTTTTTGAAAACAGATATGTAAATGCATTCCAAGTTGGTAACAACTTTTCATATACCAATTTTCATGCTGATTATGCGTCATTTAAAATTTGTTTGAATTTACTAATCAGAACCTAGAGATCCACAAAAGGAGATAATGCGAAACAAAATACAATTTCTTTTGAATATTGTGTTTTGTGAACATTTTTTTGAAAACAGATATGTAAATGCATTCCAAGTTGGTAGTTTGGTTAATTAAAAGGGAAATAAAATACAAATAAATTAAAAGGAAAAAGCAATTGTTAACAAGAAGAGCCAACAACAATTCGGTAAATTTTAGTGCATTTTAAGTAGATATAATTATTCATATATCAATTTTCTTGATGATTTTGCGTCATTTAAAATTTGTTTGAATCTACTAATCAGAACCTAGGGCTCCACAAAAGGGGATTATGCGAAACAAAATACAATTTCTTTTGAATATTGTGTTTTGTGAACATTTTTTTGAAAACAGATATGTAAATGCATTCCAAGTTGGTAACAACTTTTCATATACCAATTTTCTTGCTGATTTCATTTGGTCACGAGTTTTTTGAGTGTTTGGTAGTTTGGTTATCGATAATTAAGGAAATAAAATAAAGTTAAATTAAAAGGAAAAAGCAATTGTTAACAAGAAGATCCACAAAAAGAGATAATGCGAAACAAAATACAATTTCTTTTGAATATTGCGTTTTGTGAACATTTTTTTGAAAACAGATATGTAAATGCATTCCAAGTTGGTAACAACTTTTCATATACCAATTTTCATGCTGATTATGCGTCATTTAAAATTTGTTTGAATTTACTAATCAGAACCTAGAGATCCACAAAAGGAGATAATGCGAAACAAAATACAATTTCTTTTGAATATTGTGTTTTGTGAACATTTTTTTGAAAACAGATATGTAAATGCATTCCAAGTTGGTAGTTTGGTTAATTAAAAGGGAAATAAAATACAAATAAATTAAAAGGAAAAAGCAATTGTTAACAAGAAGAGCCAACAACAATTCGGTAAATTTTAGTGCATTTTAAGTAGATATAATTATTCATATATCAATTTTCTTGATGATTTTGCGTCATTTAAAATTTGTTTGAATCTACTAATCAGAACCTAGGGCTCCACAAAAGGGGATTATGCGAAACAAAATACAATTTCTTTTGAATATTGTGTTTTGTGAACATTTTTTTGAAAACAGATATGTAAATGCATTCCAAGTTGGTAACAACTTTTCATATACCAATTTTCTTGCTGATTTCATTTGGTCACGAGTTTTTTGAGTGTTTGGTAGTTTGGTTATCGATAATTAAGGAAATAAAATAAAGTTAAATTAAAAGGAAAAAGCAATTGTTAACAAGAAGATCCACAAAAAGAGATAATGCGAAACAAAATACAATTTCTTTTGAATATTGCGTTTTGTGAACATTTTTTTGAAAACAGATATGTAAATGCATTCCAAGTTGGTAACAAATATTCAAATATCAAAATGTTGATGTTTCAAAATACCTTTAAATTTTCTTTATTCTAACGGCTTGTCTCTTTAATAACTTGGTGACTTACAGGTGCTACAAGGTTGTGTTTTTTGTTAGTTGGCAGCTGTTGATTAACTTGAAGGTATGTTGCACACCTATGTACATATGTATATATATGTAGATTTATTTTTCAAAACATATTCTATAAAATTTTAAGTTATCAAATTTTTCAAAATTTAAAAATTGCATATTTTCTGCCGTAATGGAGATTATCCAGAAAAAATTTTTTTTTATAGTAAATCAATATTTTATTAAACAATTTCGAAAAATTTGATGAAATGCTACAAAATTAGCTAACATTTTCTCTATTCATTTTTATTCAACAGGTTGTCGCTTTAATTTGTTGGGAGCTGTTACCAAGTTCATTAGCTATATCAAACTGTCAGAAACTTGAGGAATCTTTGTATCTATTAGTTTAAATTCTTATAATTAATATTATATTTCTTTAGCTTCTTCGTCAAAATGCTTTGTTTTGTCTGCCACAATAAGTGTACAAATTTTACATTACTCATGCATCATCTTAAAAAGAGACATAATCTTAATTGTTCTAGTACGTATCGTTGCCTTGAATGCAATTTATTGTTTAATAACTCTTCAAGTTATAAAAGACATATGCTACGATTACATTTCACTTCAAGTTCAAACATTTCAAATTCTAGCGAATTTCAAGGACAAGCGTGTAGTATTGCAGAAGATTTAAATAGAGTAACTACTTCTTCAGAAGAATCTAGTTGTATCAACGTAAAAGGTACAAACGTGGAAGAGAAACTAGTTGTTCCATCCTCATTGTCATCATGTCAAAAGTCTTACACCAAAAAAGAGAATTTCGACGAAGAAATCAAAAATTTGCTGAAAGTGCTTTCAAATTTTCTTTATCATTACATTCAAATGACAATTTCTCTAGAAAAGATGTAGTAAACATTCAAAAAAGTGTATCTACTCAGATAGTCGCACCCTTACTCCAAATCTTTGATAGCTTCTCTAAAACTAGAATTTGCCATGACCATGAGGCTTTAAATGAAATTTCAACTATAATTTGTTCTTGTAAACACCTGTTTGAGGACTGTTCATCCGATTATCTCTTATTACAAAAACTTAAAAAGAGTGGATACATGAATGATGTTAACGACTTTGTTATAAATAACGAAATGGAAACGGTTTTTCATTGCGGAGAGTTATCTTTGAACGAAAACTTAACTAAAGGCGTCGTTCTTCCATTACGATCTCAGTTTAAACTTTTGTTTGAGACAAACAATTTTCTTAAAACAATGTTACAGCACATGGAAATGTTGGAAAAAAGTGATAGAATTAGAAGCTTTATCAATGGGGAGTTATGGAAAGAAAAGGTCAAAATGTACCCAAATAAGTTATTAGTTCCTTACTTCTTATATGGGGATGATTTCGAAATAAATAATCCTCTTGGATCCCATTCTTCAGTTCATTCAGTATGTAACTTTTATTATTCCTTTGCGTGTATGCCTATTAAAGAGTCTAAATTGGATAATGTATTTTTAGCTGCTGTAATAAAAACAAGAGATATGAAAGCATTTGGCAATAGTAAATGCTTAGTCCCTTTAGTAAATGAGTTGAAATTTCTTGAACAAGAAGGGCTTCCTATTGAGGCATCTGATGGTCAAGTATATCGCATTCATTTTATTTTAGGCTTGGTTTTAGGTGATAACTTAGGACTTAACTCATTAATGGGTTTTAACAGATCGTTTTCTGGCGTATTTTGCAGGTTTTGTAGATTAGAAAAAGATAAATGTAAAACAACGTGTTTTGAGGATCCTAATAAAT